>CM069917.1:22843357-23409863 GCA_036172215.1 Camellia granthamiana | reverse complement strand
GACAAAAATAAATGTCAAAAAAAATTATTTTTAGTTTTTTTAAAATATTTTTATCCACCAATAATAAAATTATGTAAAATTAATAAAAATTACATGATTAATTTTTAAAATTAATTTTACATGATCATCATCCAAACACATAATAAAAATTAATTGGTAAAAAAAATAATAAATGTCTATAAAATTTATCAATTTTACATAATTTTATTTTTAGTAGGTAGAAATAATTTTTAAAAATTCAAAAATATTTGTTTGACATTTATTTTTGTCAAATTAGTTTATATTTTATCAAATTGACAATTTTACCCTTGAAAAATCTAATTATATATTCAATTGTCCTTATTTGGAACAAGATTCAAATTCAGGGTCAAATGTGTCACAATTGAAATGTCAGGGATCAAAGTGACACAAACCCCAAACTATGGGGACTGTTTGTGTAATTTGCCCAACAATTATTATACACGAGATAGGCTAAAAATGTAAAATAAAATATGATATACTGTTAAAAATATTTTTAAAATATTGTTTGGTAAAAAAAATATATATGAAAACAATTATTATTTTCATATAGTTTTTCGTTTTTGGAACTAACATAAATATGTCTTTTTTATGGTTATTTTTGTCATATTAATTTATTTTTAAAAAAATCACAAAATCAACTAAACAATTATTTTATTTTATTTGTTTAATGGTTAGGTTCCTATGGAAACCTTTATAGGACCATTATTAGGGGTGAGCATGGTCCGGATTGGATCGGATTGCGGTAAAATCAGGACCAATCCGTTATTTACGATTTCTGAAGAATTGGAACCAATCCAATCCGTTTAAATCATGGAACCAATCTAAACCAATCCATTTAAATACGGATTGGATCGATTTAGGATCACGGATTCACACAATTAAATAATAAAAAATATATATATATAACACTTTAATTTCATAAAAATATGAACATAGCACTATATTAGTTCCACAAGTAATAACGTGTCTTTCTATAATAGCGACATACTGTTCTAGAATTTAAACAATCATAAGAAAATTGGTTTCACCATAAGTATTTAAACCATTACAAATTAAAACTAAAAACTAACAGACAAAAGTAATAAAAAGAGATATGATGCGGGTTTAGGTTTGAGTTTAGTTTTATATAGAATAAGAGAAGATACTATAGGGAGGATGTATAATAAAAATATAGACTATTTGTATACGGTCCGGATCGGTTCCAATCTGGAACCGTGGGGTTCAATCCGGAACCAATCCGTGGACTACGGATTTTTAATTCTTCAATCCGGAGCCGAATCACGGGATTCAAAAAACAATCCAAAACCTGTCGGATTGGACTGGACTGGATCGGATTACGGATTTCACGGATTCTTTGCTCAACCCTAACCATTATGCTATGTTTGAAGTTTAAAGTTTGTATTTATTAAAAAAAAATATTAAAACAAAAAGTGAAAAGGAGGAAAACTAATAGAGTTAAATTTCCTTTAAAAATAAAGAAAAACTGATAGATATTTTTCAAAAAAATCATTTTTCTATTTAGTTAATCATAAAAAAACCAATAAGAAGTATTTTCATTTCTCTTTCTTCTTTCTTTTCCTCATCAAATTCTATGTCTAAAAAAAGCTCCTTTTTTTTTTTTTAGATGATTCTAAAAAAAAAAAAAAAAGCATCATTGGTTGCCTTTTTTAAATTCATCTCGTCTTTTTCTTCAGTGAATTTTTCATTTTTTTATTGTAAATTATGTCCTTTTTTATTACTTTTTATTTCGGTCTTGACTAGGTTATTTTAAAATTCAAAAAATATGTTCAGAAAAGATAAAATAAACCAAATTTTGATCAAATATGACTTATTTTTGTTACAGCACTGTTAGGGGGCCCGAATTTGGGTGCCCCTAATAGCTCAAATTTCCCTATCAGGTAAAGAAAAAAACAAAAAAAAAACAAAGTTATCAAAACTGGAAAATTTGAGTCATTTGAGCCACAGTTTTTAGGGCCCCCAAACATTATTCTTTTTGTTATTAGTGAACTTTAATTTTTTTTTAAGAATCGCCTAATTGAGGCAGACCTTACAAGTAAATTTTTTCTATACTCAAAATTAAATTTTTCAAAAAGACAAAAATAAGTTTTTTTTTTTTTAAAAAAAAAAAAGCTAACAATTTAATTGTAGTCGCATGAAACCTAAGGATGACAATAGAAAAGAACCGCGGGGGGGGGGGGGGGGGGGGGGGGTGTGTGTGTGTTGTGTGGTGTGGTTTGCGGTGGTTGTTTCCTTCTTTCTTCCTTTTGCTAGCAATATTATATAAATTTATTTCTTTGACCATATTTTCTTGCTAGACAATAATTTAAAAACAAGTGTGGAGTCCTTATTTTTTATTGAACTATATAAGAAAATCAACTAAGAAAACCTTAGATACAAGGGCATGTGACTATGTATTCATTTAATAATAGGAGCATGCAATTATATTTTTTAGAAAAAATAGAAATAATTTGAATATATGTTATTAATAACTCAATGAGCATGCAACCATGTGAAATTCTTGATTCACCTAATAATTTCTACACTAGGGCACATTTGACTTCAAAAGTTGATTTTTTTTTTTTTTTTTCCAGTAAATTGATTGTTTGATTGTTGACTTTGTTGTGTGTGTGTGTGGTGTGATTTTTTTTTATTTTTAATCACAATGTCAATGTATTAAAATGATATTTTAGGACTATTTGAATAATTTTTTTTTAGGGGGTGTTGATTAAAGTTGGCGGCTTAAACTTGAAACAACAAATGCATAAAGGGTGGGCAAAATTCTCATCTGGTGGACATGGATTTCTAGGTAACAGAGATCCTCATTTCCCCAATTTATGTATTTCTCATGTTTACAATTACAAAGATTGAATTCTGAAACAAATTTGAATACACTCTTCAGATTTGTTTCAAATACGATTTACCCCTCGTATTCTGTCCATTGAAATTTCCTAATTTCATAATAAATTATTTATTTTATTAATAAATCATCAAGTCAATTAATAGTTTCAATGATATCAAAAATTTATTTCAATTAATAATTATGGTAATTTTATCATTGTACAAGAGAGCAATTAGTTGATTCTATTAAATAAAAAATTCTAATAAGGGATATTTGTAATTTTCAAATCACATGAAGCTATATTTTAAACAAATTTTAAAAGATGTATTTGTAATTTATCTTAAAATTACTTAAAATTTCTAAAATATCACCATAAATTTATTCTAATGACCTCGATAGTTGCATATGAATTATTAATTTGTTTATAATCACTTGCCACAATTTAGAAATGATGTTTTCAGTAGGAGCCTCTGGTTGTTTGGGATGTGCTATATAAGTGTATTAGGGATAACCAGTGCCTGAAGGCACAACCAACAATTTTGTTGGTATCACGTGCTACGAAACTCAATTGTAATAAATCAATTTAAAATGGTAATATCACTCCGATTTAAAACTTCACATATAAGAAACTGAAATTGTTTCTACACATTGAATTAGCAAAAATATTTATAAATTTCAAATAGCAAATTTCAAAATTAAAGTCCAAAAAATGAATTATATATTTGAATGTAGCATAAACATAGAATCTAGGAATATTTGATAAAATTAAAGTCCAAATAGCAAATTTTAGATTTTTATCCACGTCAAAATGACACATCTATACGCTATAGTAAGTTAGAATGGGATAACCTTCAATAAAAGAATTTTATTTAATTAGTATTATAACCGGTAACCCTTTCAATCCTAGCTAAACCCCCCCCCCCCCCCCCAAAAAAAATAATAAAAAAAAATAACATGAGAGCCAACCAACAACACACAAATAGAAGCAACGTAATCCAATGTTTCTAATATGGATCAGTCACCTGCAACAAAATCACTCGCTTAAATTCGCTTAAAAAAACCAATAGTTATGAAAAATCACATCAAAATGCATATGAGAAATCGGAAGAAATTGTAATGAAGAATAATTGCATCAAAAGAAACTGTAACATAAAAAATCGCATCAAAATACATATGAGAAATAGGAAAATCAATAGTTATGAATTAAGAAGAATTGAACATAACTATTATGGTCAATTGAATTATGTCATTCAATGGCGAAGTGAAAATAGACATATGTATGCATTACTAAAGTAAACAAATGAATAAAAAAGCAAATAATAGTATAGATAGACCAATTGAGAATGCCGATAAATCATACAAACCTCCAAATAGAATTAAAATCAAATTTTGTAAGGGGAGAGAATAATTTTATTTATTAAGACTAAGAGAGTCTTGTTATAAGGAAGAAGAATTTTTGAAGGCTGTAAAACCAAACAAAATTAAATTTTAAAACAATTAAAGCTTACCTTGTGTGAAGTATCTATTTTTAGATGATCACGCTCCTTTGAGTTTCCATCCTTGTGTGAAGTATCTATTTTTAGATGATCACGCTCCTTTGAGTTTCCATCCTTGTAATAATGTATAACTCATTTTTTAGTTGAAACATTATGTATAACAATTAGTAGGCAACAAAAAAAGAATCAAACTTGAAATCAATGTTAATGGACAAATTTAACTAAAATTAAACCCAAGGTTCGTTAAATAAAATTAACTGTACTATTTTTTTTAAACAAAGATTACAACCAAATACTTAAGCATACATCCACATATATGAATGTTTCAAAAAGGTAAAGTTTTGTCAAGATTTGGGATTAGCAGTTCAAATTATTCAGAATTAAAAGTGAGCAACCAAACAAACCCCTAAGAAGTGAGGTAGTGACTTGAAGAATAAAAAAAGGTTTCTAACAAATTGCTATCAAAATGGTGGGTTTTCTTACCTATCAAAATGATGTTGAGGTTTTCATTTTCTAGAGTTCCAAGAATTAAAAATCCATAATACCAAAAATCAAATGTTTTTATTTTGTACCTTTTGTGGGTAACAAAACAGAGCAGAAAGAGAAGGAGAAAGAGATTACCTTGGTGAGAATAAGTTCAGTTCTTGCTCTTAGAGTCGGAAATTTCTGTTTGGCAATTGGGAAAAACAATGAAATCAACAATGAAAGAGGAGCGAGGAATTTCAAAAATTAATGATTCAAACCCATTGAGGAACAAATTATATATAATTGTTAGTAACAATTGTCTATTGCAATGAGAGGAAAGAAAAATTTATATAATATCTCCTCTATGACAGGAAAATATTACTTCATAAGACAATGACAACAATTTCATTCCACTCTTAAACAATGCCTTTAATTTGTTGTCAATACGTTTGCAACATTCAAAAGACAATGACAGAAAAATATTACTTCACAAGACAATGACAACAATTCCACTCTCAAACTGAAACCAAAATGAAAATGAAGAAACCTTTATAATTAGGCTCTTGTTCATTCCACTCTCAACATCATCATACCAAAAGGTTAAGGAAAAATAGGTTCAAACTAAACTAGCTATACTCTGTCTATAAACTGAACTAACTATAACTATAACTATAACTATAAATTGAACTAACTACACAAAAACCACCTAAATGAACATCCATAAATCTAGAAACAATGAATCAAATGTAAAAGTTAAAAAACGAACTCATCAATAATGAAAATTTAGTGTTTGATTTTTCCTTGGACTTGCAGTACCATATTCACAAATCACAATAATATGTTTGAATATAGATATTAGACTTTTCTCAAGTGTACAAAGGTTCTAGAGTTCCAAATAGGAGACATGTTGCACATGATAATACATCTGTCAACAAATGATCCTTCTAACTAAATCTTTTTATCAAGCACATGGAAGGCCAACTGAATACAAAACACATGAACAACACATGGAAGGCCAATTGAATTAAAAACAAAAAAATTAAAAATTAAAAAAAAAACAAACAAACAAACACATAAAAGAAGAAATTATTTGAAAACCAACAATAAACAACAATGTGAGCTGTGCTGCTAAATAAACCTTAGAGTTGGAACACATGCTTGAGTCCCAGTGGCATAAGTTTGTCTGATAAACTATCATCAGCAGAAGCCTAGGCTCAGTTTCTCCTGTATTCCAGTCAGTCAATTTCCTATCAGCGCTGTAATTTTGATTTCGAACAAAATTCTTCATTTAGTTATCTAAAAAATAAAAAAGTCTCACGACCCAAACCCGCCCTTATGGGTTTAGCACCGTAACCGGCTAATAAACGGAGATTACCGAAGGCCTGCTTAACAGTAAAACAGTATTACAGAGTATTGGGGCATGGCGGAAGCCAAAACAGTAATTTAAACAATGTCCAATGAGCTGTGACAGTCTGTATGCAAAAAGATTTTTCATACATATATACCATCAGTGCAAAACAGTATGTACAACATTTACAATCATTCAGGACAGGGACTTAACCCTTGTTAAGACAGTACAGTATCAGTCTAAACAGTTATTACAAAACGGATGCAGAGATAGACGGGGGAAATAAAACACCCCTAAGTCATAGCTTGGCAGGCTCGGAACCTCGCAGTGAGGCACAGTGGTTGGCTTGACAAAAAGGGGAGCCTAACCCACGCTCTTAGCTCCGGTCTGGTGCCTGAACACCTACATAGATATATATATATATATATGAGCAGTGAGCTAAAGCCTAGTGAATAACATAATGCGTAAAGAGGTTAAGAATGAATGTCCTTATAGTAATAAAAACAGTTCATTGATTCAATATATCAGTCATTCAGTCATAACAGTCATATGTGGTACATCCATTAGCATAGCAGTATAGTAAATAGTAGGTCTTAGAAGACCAAACAGTCAGTGATGGCCATCATAACAGTAAACAAAAGTTCTAAGATAGGAACTGACAGAGATCTCTGTAACAGTAGCAGTAACAGTAACAGTGGTTGCTAAGGATGCCACAATACAGTTCAGAATAGAGGACAAACATTCTATCAGTAAACAGTATTAGTTCAGAAAAAGTACAGTTTAAACAGTCACATTTGAACATATTTTTAACAATTGTTACTCACAGAGTTCTGGGCTATAAGCAGCTAGAACGCATCTCCAAAAGCCAACCTTAGACAGTGACAGAACGAACACACACTAAGTTACACATTCGGGAATCAAAGACTTAGTCCCTACTTAGACTCGGTGTGGTTCTACATCTATATCCTCATTAAGATGCCTTAAACTAGGCCTAAGAATGCCTAGGATGAAATGAGGATGCAAAGATGCATTTTAAAACATTTTTCAGAATTTTTCAGAAAACAGGGGATCCGCTCGAGCGCAGGTTACCCCGCTCGAGCGTAAAGGCAAACAAAATACTCCGCTCGAGCGCGATTAACTCCGCTCGAGCGGACTGTAAAACATGCCAAAAGTACTGGATGCTCAAAATCCACACTCGACGGACGCTCGACCCCCGCTCGAGCGCGTGACACAAGCCTCCGCTCGAGTGTACATTATTCCGCTCGAGCGGACTGTAAAACAGTGCAAGATGCTGGGAGCTCGAATTCCCCGCTCGAACGCAACTTCTCCCGCTCGAGCAGGAGTCAAGAATCTGGAATTTCCAGATTTGAGCTCCAAGCTCAAAACCAAGTTTTAGTGCATAAATTTCGATCCTCTTGGGCTAATTTTCTGGAAAACACTTCAAAACCCATAATATTACATGTTTCAAGGATCAATTTAGGAAATCAAAGCCCAAGGATAGTTCAATTAAACTCAATTTCAAACCAAATTCATGAACAAGACTTCAATGGAACATGCATGCACTTAAACAACTTTCAAGTCTCAAATACATGCTCTAATGAGCCAATTCTTACAAAAACATGATGAAAACATGGACTCTAACAATAATATGAACATGCATGTACCAAATTCCATGTAATCAACCTCGAAATGCAACAATGTAGACATGCATGCATGATATGAGCTTCAATTCAACATATAGAATCAATTCTAGGCTTTAACTCACTAAATTTCCATGATTCATGAAGATACAACTTAAATACATAAACCAAGGGATAGAATCTCTACCTTAGGTCTCTAATCACAAGTCTAGAGGCTCAATTATGCACTTATCCTTCAATTCCTTCTAAGTTTCAAGCAATTACAAGATGAAATCAAGCTTTCTTCCAAATACTCTCTCTCTAGTCGGTTGGTCTCAAGAAATGGCTGAAGAAATGTTTTGTAATGCATATGAATGAGTCTCAAATGTGTCATGTAAGTGGCCCACTAGTGGTGGCAAAATGGTGAATAATGCAACTTGTGTAATTTACTTATTTTAATCTAATTTAATCGTACCGAATCACATTTCAGGTAAACATACCATAAATTCACATAAATTCTAATGATCATGAAACATCAATCAATTTCAGTTTCGGTCGCTAATAAGGCCTTCAATTTGCAGTTTAAAGCATAAAACATGAACAGATAATCAAACAGGCAACAGATAGAAATGCAATTTAACTAACATACCCAATCGATTTAGTTCCAGATTTCAGTCAGTCAGCTAATTATCATACTTGATCTCAATTTAGCAGTAATCAGTGATTAAATCAGTAATCAGTGGTGAGGGTTGTTACAGTCTCCTCTCCTTATAAAGAGTTTAGTCCTCTAAACTCGAGTTACCTTCATTCTGGAAGAAAACAGGATTCAGAGGGAACAGTTCAGGATATCCCTTGGCCATGTCATCTTCCCTTTCCCAAGTGGCATACACGCCACCATGGTTTTGCCAGTTAACTTTTACTAACGGGATCTCTTTGTTTCTCAACTTCTTGATCCGTCTGTTTACAATCTGAATAGGTCGTTCCTCGTAAGTGTAGTCATCACTCAACACTACACGAGTAGGCTCTATCACATGAAAAGGATCCCGGAGATAGTCCCTCAACATAGAAATGTGGAACACATTATGCATATGCTCCATTTGAGGAGGAAGCGCTACTTGATACGCCACCAGATTGATTTTCTCAATAATCTCATACGGTCCGACATACCTCGGCGCTAATTTGCCCTTGACTCCGAAACGAGTCTGGCCTTTCATCGGTGTCACTTTCACAAAAACGTGATCACCTACTTCATACTCTCTATCTCGTCTTCTGACATCTGCATAACTTTTCTGTCGGTTCTGTGCGATTTTCAGTCTCTGTTGTATCAGTTTCACTTTTTCTGTAGTTTCATACACAATCTCGGCCCCAAGCAAAGGCCCATCTTCAACTTCTGCCCAGCAAATCGGAGATCTACATTTTCTGCCATACAATGCCTTGAAAGGCGCCATACCAATACTTGAGTGATAACTGTTGTTGTAAGCGAATTCAGCCAATGGCAAATGGCTTTCCCAATTTCCCTGAAAATCAAGGACACACATTCTCAGTAAGTCTTCCAGAGTTTGGATGGTCCTTTCTGACTAGCCATCTGTCTGAGGATGGTAGGCACTACTCAGCCTCAGTTCAGTACCCAACGTTGTCTGTAGGCTTTGCCAGAACCTCGATGTAAACTTCGAGTCCCTATCAGAAACAATGGACACAGGCACTCCATGCAATCTAACAATCTCATCAATATAGAGTACAGCCAATTTGTCCACATTATAAATTGTTTTAACAGGTAAGAAGTGAGCAGATTTAGTCAGTCTATTAACAATAACCCAAATTGAGTCCATACCTTTACTGGAGCGAGGCAATCCAACGATAAAATCCATAGTGATATGTTCTCATTTCCACTCCGGTATAGGTAAGGGTTGCAGTAAGCCTGCGGGTCGTTGATGTTCCGCTTTGACTTGTTGGCAATGAAGACATTTCGATACAAAATCAGCAATTTCTTTCTTCATTCCCGGCCACCAGAAATTCAATTTCAAGTCTTGGTACATTTTTGTGTTCCCTGGGTGGATAGACTGTTTTGAATTGTGGCCTTCTTGCAGAACTCTTCTTTTCAGTTCAGAATCATTCGGTACACATAGTCTTCCCTAAAATTGCAGTATATTATTTTCAAATTTGAAGTCCGGTTTTGGTTTAGATTCTTGTTCTTTGATGATCTTCTTCAAGAAGTCATCCTGTTACTGTTTCTCTTTAATTTCCTCAATCAGTGCCGCTTGAGCAGAAATAACAGCTATTGTTCCACCTTGTTCTTGCAAAACAATTTCAATTTCAGATTTTTCAAGGTCACAAAGCAACTCTTTCTGTCCGGTGAGCAAACAGGCTAAGTTCCCAATCGATTTCCAACTCAATGCATCGGCAACGGTGTTGGCTTTCCCCGGATGGTACAAAATTTGTAGGTCATAGTCTTTAATCAATTCTAGCTATCTCCGCTGTCTCATGTTTAGTTCTTTTTGTGTGAAGAAATATTTCAAACTCTTGTGGTTGGTATATACTTCACATGCCGCCCCATAAAGGTAGTGACGCCAGATTTTTAATGCAAATACTACTGCAGCAAGTTCCAAGTCATGGGTCGGGTAGTTCTTTTCATGCGGTCTTAGTTGTCGGGAAGCATAGGCAATAACTCTCCCATTCTGCATTAAAACACATCCCAAACCTTTATGAGAAGCATCACTAAAAATGGTAAAACCATCCGTACCTGAAGGTAGGGTAAGAACCGGTGCAGTCACAAGTCGAGTTTTCAACTCTTGGAAAGCTGATTCCCTTTGGTCAGTCCAGTCAAATAATATCCCCTTCTGAGTCAACTGTGTCAGTGGCAGGGCAATTTTAGAGAAATCTTTGACGAATCTTCTGTAATACCCGGCTAATCCCAAAAAGTTTCGGACTTCTGTAACATTTGTTGGTCTAGGCCAGTTCACTACTGCCTCAATTTTCTGTGGATCAACTGAAATTCCATCCTTGCTAATCACATGTCCCAAAAACATAACATGATCAAGCCAAAATTCACATTTAGACAGTTTAGTAAAAAGTTTCTGTTCTCTTAGGGTCCGTAGGGCAAGTCTCAGATGATGTTCATGTTCTTCTCTACTCTTGGAATAAATCAGAATGTCATCTATGAATACAATAATAAAGTCATCGATGAATGATTTAAAGATTCTGTTCATGAGGTCCATAAATGCAGCAGGTGCATTGGTAGCTCCGAAAGGCATAACTAAAAATTCGTAATGTCCATACCTCGTTCGAAAAGCAGTTTTATCAATATCCTCTAGTTTAATTTTCAGCTGATGATATCCAAATCTGAGATCAATCTTAGAGAATACTTGAGCACCCTGTAACTAATCAAATAAGTCATCAATATGCGGTAATGGGTATTTATTTTTCACAGTTACCTTGTTCAGTTCACGGTAGTCAATACAAAGTCTTAGTGAGCCGTCTTTCTTTTTCACAAACAAGACAGGTGCGCCCCATGGCGAAGTACTGGGCCTGATGAACTTCTTATCTAACAGTTCTTGCAGTTGCACTTTCAATTCTTTCAGTTCAGTCGGAGCCATTCGGTAAGGAGCTTTAGATATTGGCTGTGTACCCGAAATCATATCAACGGTGAACTCAATCTCCCTATCAATCAAATCCCCTGGCAGATCATCTGGAAAAACATCTGGGAATTCTCTGACTATAGGAATACTGTTCACGTTGGCGTTAACATCAGTAGATACAGTAAGTACAGAACAGAAATACCCTTTACACCCATTTCTAATCAGTTTGTATGCTTTCATAGATGAAATCAAATATGGGGGAGGTACCACTCCAACTCTATTAAATACGAATTCAGGCAATCCAGGTGGACGAAAAACAACTTGTTTTGTCACACAGTCTATAGTGGCATGATATTTTGTTAACCAGTCCATTCCAATATTACATCAAAATGATTAATGTTCAGAGGCAGTAAATCAATATACAGATGCATATCCCAAACAATAATTTCATATGCAGGGTACATATAAGCACAAGTCACAGATCCCCCGACAGGTGAAGATACAGCTAACAAGTAATTCATGGGTTCCAATGGTCTATTCAATTTTCGCGAAAAAGCATGCGATACATATAAATGTGTAGACCCCGAATCAATCAGTACATAAGCATTTTGAGTACAAATAGATAGAATACCTGACACAACGGTCTCAGTATTCTGAACATCTCCCAGTACTAGTGCGAACACTCGGCCTTGCCTCATAGGCTCTTTCCCGATAGCTTTGGGGTTAGGCTTTGGTGTAGCAGTTGATGCTGCTGCGCTAGGTGTAGCTTTACTATTGGCCTGCGGAGCAGAGGGGCAGTCTTTAACCAGGTGGCCCACCTTGCCACACCTGTAACAGGCTCCAGATATTTTGTAACAGACCCCTTTGTGCTTCTTGCCACACTCAGAACAAGGTGGTATGGAACCACTCCCCTGGCTGGGGCTAGTTGTTGACCCCGTATTCTGTTTCTTGTTCAATGGGTTATTCTTGCTTTTCTTGAACTTAAAACCCTGCCTTTTACCACGCCATTCAGACGCTGGTGTTTCAGTTTGCTTCAATGCCTCGATGTTCGACTCAGCCATCGATGCTTGGTCAAGAACATTTACATAGTTTGGTAGCTTTAAAACATTTATTCTGTCAAGGATTGCAACATTAAGGCCGCCTTCAAATTTCCTGGCCTTCTTGTAGTCAGTGTCCACCATGTGTGGTGCATATCTAGCAAGTTCGATGAACTTTGTTTCATACTCGGCTACCGACATGATGCCTTGTCTTAGCTGTTCAAACTCAGTCACTTTTCTGTCTCTGACACACTGTGGGAAATATTTCTCAAAGAAGGCTCCCTTAAACTGAGCCCAGGTCATGACAGTGTTGTCATCACGGATAAGCATCCACCACCTTCTAGCTTCTTCTTGCAAAGTAAAGGTGGCTAGTAGCACTTTGTGTGCTTCAGAACACGAAAAAACTTCAAACAATTTTTCTGTCTCAAGAACCCATGCTTCAGCTTTTAAGGGTTCAAGGCCCCCCTGAAAGGATGGCGGTTTCATCTTGCTAAACTTCTGTGTCAGAGCTATTATATCATCATTAACAGGTGGCTCTGGTTGTACTGGAGGAGGTAGGGGCTGTTGGTTCTGTTGCTGCCCTAGTCTTTCAGTTAATAGTTCCACCATTCTCTCCAGCCTTGCCATTCTTGCCTCAGAGGATTCAGATTCATCAACATCTCTTGCGTTGTCCATTTCACTATAAGCAGTTATAGCAATTATAAACATAAGCAATTATATGTTTAAACACATTAACACATATTCATGTCATGTCCACACACACTTTTCATGTTCATGTGATGCCCTAATTTCTTTTCTAGGACACCCTATAGCTCATTTGGACACGTGTGTGCGGTATAACTCGTGGTCAAGTATCGCTCTAATACCACTCTGTCACGACCCAAACCCGCCCTTATGGGTTTAGCACCGTAACCGGCCAGTAAACCGAGATTACCGAAGGCCTGCTTAACAGTAAAACAGTATTACAGAGTATAGGGGCATGGCGGAAGCCAAAACAGTAATTTAAACAATGTCCAATGAGCTGTGACAGTTTGAATGCAAAAAGATTTTTTATACATATATACCATCAGTGCAAAACAGTATGTACAACATTTACAATCATTCAGGACAGGGACTTAACCCCTGTTAAGACAGTACAGTATCAGTCTAAACAGTTATTACAAAACGGATGCAGAGATAAACGGGGGAAATAAAACACCCCTAAGCCATAGCTTGGCAGGCTCGGAACCTTGCAGTGAGGCACAGTGGTTGGCTTGACAAAAAGGGGAGCCTAACCCACGCTTCTAGCTCCGGTCTGGTGCCTGAACACTTACATATGAGCAGTGAGCTAAAGCCCAGTGAATAACATAACGCGTAAAGAGGTTAAGAATGAATGTCCTTACAGTAATGAAAACAGTTCATTGATTCAGTATATCAGTCATTCAGTCATAACAGTCATATGTGGTACATCCATTAGCATAGCAGTACAGTAAACAGTAGGTCTTAGAAGACCGAACAATCAGTGATGGCCATCATAACAGTAAACAAAAGTTCCAAGATAGGAACTGACAGAGATCTCTGTAACAGTAGCAGTAACAGTAACAGTGGTTGCTAAGGATGCCACAATACAGTTCAGAATAGAGGACAAACATTCTATCAGTAAACAGTATTAGTTCAGAAAAAGTACAGTTTAAACAGTCACATTTGAACATATCTTTACACAATTGTTACTCACAGAGTTCTGGGCTATAAGCAGCTAGAGCGCGTCTCCGAAAGCCAACCTTAGACAGTGACAGAACGAACACACACTAAGTTACACATTCGGGAATCAAAGACTTAGTCCCTACTTAGACTCGGTGTGGTTCTACATCTATATCCTCATTAAGATGCCTTAAACTAGGCCTAAGAATGCCTAGGATGAAATGAGGATGCAAAGACGCATTTTAAAACATTTTTCAGAATTTTTCAGAAAACAGGGGATCCGCTCGAGCACAGGTTACCTCGCTCGAGCGTAAAGGCAAACAAAATACTCCGCTCGAGCGCGATTAACTCCGCTCGAGCAGACTGTAAAACATGCCAAAAGTACTGGATGCTCAAAATCCACGCTCGACGGGCGCTCGACCCCCGCTCGAGCGCGTGACACAAGCCTCCGCTCGAGTGTACATTATTCCGCTCGAGCGGACTGTAAAACAGTGCAAGATGCTGGGAGCTCGAATTCCCCGCTCGAGCGCAACTTCTCCCGCTCGAGCAGGAGTCAAGAATCTGGAATTTCCAGATTTGAGCTCCAAGCTCAAAACCAAGTTTTAGTGCATAAATTTCGATCCTCTTGGGCTAATTTTCTGGAAAACACTTCAAAACCCATAATATTACATGTTTCAAAGATCAATTTAGGAAATCAAAGCCCAAGGATAGTTCAATTAAACTCAATTTCAAACCAAATTCATGAACAAGACTTCAATAGAACATGCATGCACTTAAACAACTTTCAAGCCTCAACTACATGCTCTAATGAGCCAATTCTTACAAAAACATGATGAGAACATGGACTCTAACAATAATATGAACATGCATGTACCAAATTCCATGTAATCAACCTCGAAATGCAACAATGTAGACATGCATGCATGATATGAGCTTCAATTCAACATATAGAATCAATTCTAGGCTTTAACTCACTAAATTTCCATGATTCATGAAGATACAACTTAAATACATAAACTAAGGGATAGAATCTCTACCTTAGGTCTCCAATCACAAGTCTAGAGGCTCAATTATGCACTTATCCTTCAATTCCTTCTAAGTCTCAAGCAATTACAAGATGAAATGAAGCTTTCCTCCAAATACTCTCTCTCTAGTCGGTTGGTCTCAAGAAATGGCTGAAGAAATGTTTTGTAATGCATATGAATGAGTCTCAAATGTGTCAAGTAAGTGGCCTACTAGTGGTGGCAAAATGGTGAATAATGTAACTTGTGTAATTTACTTATTTTAATCTAATTTAATCATACCGAATCACATTTTAGGTAAACATACCATAAATTCACATAAATTCTAATGATCATGAAACATCAATCAATTTCAGTTTCGGCCGTCGATAAGGCCTTCAATTTGCAGTTTAAAGCATAAAACATGAACAGATAATCAAACAGGCAACAGATAGAAATGCAATTTAACTAACATACCCAATCGATTTAGTTCCAGATTTCAGTCAGTCAGCTAATTATCATACTTGATCTCAGTTTAGCAGTAATCAGTGATTAAATCAGTAATCAGTGGTGAGGGTTGTTACAAAAAACGCTACAAAATTAAAGAACTAGGAAACAAAATTAATGTAACAGACGCAGAAAGGAGAGGGGAAAAGAAAAAATAAAGAATAACCGGTAACTGAAGTTTAGACATGTTTGAATTTCAACCATTGATCAGAATTGTATCTCTAATACATTTTGATACATGTTTCAAAAACCCTTCTACCTACTTAAGAAATTCCCTATTTCTTCTATGTGTTCATGCATTCTTCACATCAAAAATTATGTCTCAGATCATTGCATATCCAAAATAAATAAACAATTATATTTGAAAACACATTTAAACAATACATACATGATTGCTCCTAAATATTATTGAGCATTAAACCAACATATCAAATTGGGTAAGTGCTAACAACAAACCTCATTTACATATAACTATACGATTCACGGAAAAAGTAGTAGTTAAAGAGTGTTACGTAGTTATGTGAAGAGATAATTCATCAAACACCATATAAGCATAAACCAAAACCATTTATAATCCGCATTTCTGTGTATCTACACTTAATGTTACTAATCCCATCTGTATCAGTGGATTTCCAAAAATGGTGTAATCGTATACCTAACACTACTAAACAATAAATCATCCGAAAAACTCCTCTTTGCGAAGTAACCAAAATCAAAACAATCAATCTTACCTTGCTAGTTCGAAGGGAAGGTAAGTGTGTGCATGTTTGATTAGCAAGCCAAAAAAATTAGATATAGAGACACAATTAGTAGAATTACTATTAAAGGGTTTTGACACATATGTATACAACTAACCAATGATGAGCTTGGAATGTGTCCTATGCATTCACAAACACCGGAATGTAGCCCATGCATTAATAGAGAGAGAAGACCAGCTGACCTAATTATAAATAAACTATTAAGTGGCAATAGTAACAAGACATGGAAATGAACTTAAAAAAACAGCAAAAACTGTTGAAAATGACTTCTTGACCTCCACCTTCTGTTCAATATTCTCTTTTAATTTATTAACCAAATTTCTTTGTTGCTGAACCAAAAAAAAATATTGCAAATGAAAGAGAGAAAAAAGGTAAGTGTGTACCTAAAATTGCTGTAAACTGCAACCTATTTCTTTTGGCGTGAATAAACTGCAACCTATTTTGTCCAAACATTACATTTTTTTTTTCACAATTAACTGGCTTTGAAGTATGTACCTATAATAGTCACCACATTTAATCAGTTTGTAACATTGAGTGCATGTTTTGCCATGAAGAAATCTACAACTGACTAATCATCCTCTAATTTACAGCAATTTTAATATGATAGAAAAGAATTAGTTTCAACCAAACTAATAAAATTGTTGAAAATGACTTCTTGACCTCCACCTTCTCTTGAATATTCTCTTTTAATTTATTAACCAAATTTCTTTGTTGCCGAACCCAAAAAAATAATCAAAATATATATATATATATATTGCAAATGAAAGAGAGAAAAAAGGCAAGTGTGTGCAGAATACCTCAAACTCGTAACCTAACAATTGATTAAGGATTTTTTTTGGGCAAAAGAGATTACCCAGAAGCACCACATAAATCAAACCCAACAATATAAAATGAAAAGAAATCATTTACCCCAATCAATCAAATAGAGAGATATATATCAAACCTAACAATATAAAATGAAAAAAAATTATTTACTTCAATCAATCAGATATAGAGATACAAACCAATTCACAGAAGATATTAAAAAATTAGATGTATAAACACAAATAATATGCAAAAAACTGATAGCAATATAAAATGAAAAGAAATCATTTACCCCAATCAATCAGATAGAGAGATATAAATCAAACCCAACAATATAAAATGAAAATAAATCATTTACCCCAATCAATCAAATACAGAGATACAAACCAGTTCACAGAAGATGTTTGATTAACAAGCCAAAAAATTAGATATATAGACACAAATAATATGCAAAAAACTGATTGCCGGACAAAATCAGTTTATGTACAATCAAACCCATTTTAAACATAGTTAAACAATCAAACCCAGATAAACAGGTTGTAAACCTAGATAAGGAAGATGAAAAATGCTAGGGAAACAGAGAGAGAAGGGGAGCGAGCGAAAATGGAGGGTAGAAAAGAAGGACAGAGAGGGAGGGATAGCAGAAATCTTACCTTGTGAGTCGAGACTGGAGAACAGCGTCGGGAGCGAGTGAAGAAGGAGGGTATGGAAGAAGAAGAAGAAGGGAGAGGGAGACGTGGATGAGAACAGATAGGGAGAGAGAGAGAGAGAGATAAAGATAGAATGGAGAGGAGACGTAGGTAGGTGGAAGCCCAAATGTTTGGGCGGGAACTACATAGATCTGAGCCATTGATATATACTCAGGATTGATATAGACCATTGATTTAAAATGTATCTCTGATACATTTTATATATTTTCAAAAACCCTTCTGTCTTATTATATAGATTTTTTGGCTAACAAAATAGAGAAAAAAAATATGTATGTTTTACCTAACTTTTTGATTTTTTATAAAAAGATGTGCAATAAAATCAAAATGACCATTCTATCCTTGTTGACTTTTTAACTTTTAATTTTTTGACTTTGGGTAGTTGAATTCAAATGACAAAATAATAATTTTGTCCTCTAGGCTTTCCTAACAAGCTTTTCTCAAATAGTTTGAATTTTTTAATTTTTTAAATAATTTTTTGACTTTTTAACTTTTTGTAGATTGTACCAAACAAAACTTTAAAAATATAAAAAAAATATCGTGTCCAAGTCCGGCTAAGCCTGTTGTCAGCTCGAAAAGTTCAATCCCTACTAGACGGGCCATAAATGTACATTACAATTTACAATCACAAGCCGTCGAATAACTCAATATCTTAAACAAAAACAAAAAATATAATTTTGCAATTAATTTGAAACAAACAATTAATTTTGGTTCATTAAAACTTAATAAATAATATATATTCATTTATATAATATATAAGTTATATAAAATATATTAATAATCAGATTAAGCCAAGTTGAATTCAAAGATTACTTTCAAACCCAACTCATGGGTTGATTTAAGATGTGAGTTGACTTTTTGACTTTTTTAATCTGAGGTTAAAAAGTTTTATTTGGGATAGGTTTTTTGGTTTTTTTGACTTTTGTGAGAGAAAAAATAAAATGATTATGGTTTAGATGTGACATTTTCGTCTCATTAGACTAAAAAATTTATTTTGTCTTTTTATGACTATTTTAACAAAAAAAAATCCCATTTTGTGATATGCCAAACGAAAGCTTAATAAAAAGCTTAAAAGTTCAACGCAACTCGATTGTATGAACTTAGATGTCAATTTCAAACCTTAAAACTTGCGAAGTAAAGAGTTTAAAAGTTCACCCTAACTCGGTTGTATGAATTTAGATATTAATCTCAAATCTTAGAGCATCTCCAACGGTTAATCAAATTTTTCATTAAATTTAAGTTCAAAAAAGCCAATTTTCTCAATTTGATACCAGTGGCTCCAACGGTGAGCATCAAAAGGGAGAGGGGCGATCGGTTGGTCGACCTGTGGGTCGATTGGCCGGTCGACCGGTAAGGCCAATTTTTTTTTTTTTTGGTGGTTTCCCTCTATTTCTGTTCCCAATTCTTTTCCTATTTGTTTTTCCCTCCATTACATATATGTCGTTTTGGTTTACCTGTAACAATGATTTTCTTCTAAAATCTCATATAAACACATTATCCACATCCCAGACAACTCCAGACAACTGATACGATCATAGATGAAACAAAACAGAGCGTAATGAATACCTTTAAATCCATGATATTGACTTCATTTTCATCCTCTTCTTCTTCCTCCTCCTCTGATGATAAGTCTGATGATGAATATATGGTCACACTTTTAGGGGCTTATGAGAAGAATAATGCTAGTATGCTTCAGATTCTTAAGTCAAGTGATAGCTCAAAGAAAATAGGTGGTTCTGTTGTAGGCCATAAGTATATACGCAGAGATAGAAGGCAGGGTCATGACAGATTGTTTGCAGATTATTTTGTTGTAAATTCAGTGTATTCACCTACAATATTTCGGAGACGTTTTCGAATGTGTCGTTCTTTGTATCTGCGAATTTTGAATGCAATCTAAGCACACAATTCATATTTTGTTCAAAAACAAGATGCAGCTCATGTAGTTGGATTATCTCCCCTACAAAAAATGACTTCAGTGATGAGAATATTGTCATATGGTGTCGCAACAGATGCAGTTGATGATTACATACGTATCGGGGAAAGCACTGCAATTCAAAGTTTGTAACAATTTTGTAATTCAGTGATTGAAATCTTTGGAGTAGAATATCTGAGATCTCCGACACCAACTGACATTGCTAGATTACTTGCTATTGGGGAGGTTCGGGGGTTTCCGGGTATGTTGGGAAGTTTAGATTGCATGCATTGGGAGTGGAAAAATTGTCCAAAGGCATGGCAAGGTCAATATGTAGGCCATCAAAAAAAGCCAACCATTATTCTTGAAGCAGTCGCATCTTATGACTTATGGATTTGGCATGCATTTTTTGGAATGCCTGGCTCACACAATGACTTGAATGTGTTGGACCGATCGCCTTTGTTTTTTGATCTTGCACAAGGTAAAGCTCCCCCTGTCCATTACACTATTAATGGACATAGTTACGATATGAGTTATTACCTTGCTGATGGTATATACCCTCAATGGGCAACACTGGTTCAAACAATTTCTTCTCCCCAAGGAGTAAAGAGACAACATTTTGCAATGATGCAAGAGTCTGTCAGGAAAGATGTAGAGTGGGCATTCAGAGTCCTTCAATCTCGATTCACAATTATAGGTGGTGCTGTACGTTTTTGGGATCCGAAAATGCTTGCCAACATAATGAAGAGTTGCATTATATTACATAATATGATTGTTGAAGATGAGAGGGTGGAGCACCTTGATTTCGATTATGAAATTTCATCAACCAACACACCAGTGCAACTTTCCTCTACTCTTACCAATGACTTCCAATCATTTTTGTCTCGTCATTTAGGTATTAGAGATAAGGATGCATATCATGCCCTCCGTAATGATTTAATAGAACATATGTGGTATCTTCATGGTGAAAACTAAATTCACCACATCAATACATGTAATTTTGTTTATAGTTTTGGAATGGAATGTTGTATTGTTTGTAATCTTCATTATGATGCACTATATTAACCAAGTAGTTCAGAAGTTATGTGATGATGTGCTGTTGTGATGATCCAATCTTTAATATTCAGAATTATTCTGTATTCAATTATTTGATAATAATCATGTCTTAATATTCATTTATTTAGTATTCATTTCATAATAATCATGTCTTAAATGATTATTTGTGACATTCATTTATTGATGCCATGCATTATTTGTGCATATACAAATTTATACAAATTTATTGATGTGCTATTCATTTATTGATGTTGATGTTGCCATTCAATTATTGCCTCACTTGAAATGCATTCAACCTACAGAGTTAATAATGCATTCCACCTACATTGATGGTATAGTACAGAGGTGGCATACGTTTGAACCACCTACCATTCATTTTACACACACCACCTACCATTCATTGAATTCATTCCACCTACATGCCTCATTTTACATACACCACGGTTCATTGAATTTATTCAACCAATTTAGTTGAGTATTAATTCCCTCCACCACCTACCTCAATAATTCACCCTCTATATCAGCTGAAGATTGTATACAAACCTGGCATCACCAAATTCACTCTATTCACTGAAGACCTCTAACCACAGATTGCCTCTACAAGAACACATTCACTGTATTCCCTCCACCACCACCCTCAAATTTGATTTAACCAAATTCTATTCCCAAACTCTCCATATTCATTATATTGTAAGTGTGATTCCACAGAATCAGTAAGGTAAAACATCTGAATCACCAAAGCCAACATCAGCAGGAACAACAAGGCAATATCAAAACAGAGTAGGTTGCATCGCACGGGTCAACCGGTTGGTCAACCGGCCCTTTCATTTTTATTTAATATTTTTTTTGCCTTTCAGTGTGCATGCTTTATTTGTTCAAATTTAACCTTTTCAAGAGCATAAAATTCATGTTTTAATCAAACTACATGAATGTTCAATATTTTAAAAATTAAATTTTGTCATACAGAACACATTCACTGGCATATGATGATTTTTACTTGATGTTATTTTTCCATTTCAGTATGCATTTCTGAACAACATTATGTGCATAACATGATGCACTATTAATGTGCCATTAAGTTCATGTTTTCATGTTTTCATTACTAATTAGTATGCATTTTAGTATGCAAAACCAAGTTCCATTTCAGTATGCATGTTCTCATTTCAGTATGCACTTCTGTCATGCAAAACCAAACACTGTATATTTATATTTCAGTATGCACTTCCATTTCAGTATGCATGTTCTCATTTCAGTACGCATTTCAGTATTCATGTTTTCATTAAGCATATTAAAATGCAGTGTTCATTAAAATGCAGCATAACAGCACAAACACTGCATATTTATATTCAGCATAACAACAGAACAACAACAAGCCAACTCTAATTCAGCTTTTATATATAATACATTTTCATTAAAATTCAACAGATATTGACATCATGCCTAGAACTAAAAGAGCGAGACCACAAGTTGGTGAAAGTTCCAACCCTCCACGACGCCAAGAACAGCAGCCTCAAAATCAGTCATATCCTACTGATGATTTTCTCAGTGAAAGTCATAAACTAGCCTTTCCAAACTTCTCCAGCCGACCTATTGTAACAGGGAGGAGGGTAAATCTGCCACCTTAATATGATGCACTATTAGTTAGTAAACTTGAAGCAATGGGATGGCTAAATTTAATTAATTTACCCCAAAAGGTATATCCACGGATGGTATCTCTATTTTATGTTCACTTAAGAGGTACTCAGGAAGAAGATGAAATTTTTACCCTTTTGTCATATGTGAAAGGAAATGGTATACAGTTTGATATTCCTACTTTGGCAAGCATTATTGGAGTTGAGGTAGGTGATTAAAATATCCATTTTCAGAGTGAGGCTGAGTTAGTTAATATTGTTGGTAATGCTACTAATGTATATACTACTATATGTGAGAACAGATTTATTGGGACTAGTCTACAAGCAAGATATTTAAAACCTTATCTTCGGATTCTCCACCGGTGGATTGTAGAAAATGTCACTTCGAAAAAAGGACATCATGATGCGGTCCCATATTTTAATGCCTATTTGTTATACTGTTTTGAAGTTGGCCATAAGTTAGATTTGTGTTACATAATTATGAAAGAAATGATGTTCGCAAATCAAGCTCAATTCACGAGCCGGTTATTACTGTTTGGGGCACTCTTGACAAAAATTTTCAAACATTTTAGGGTTCACCTTGTAAATGAAATAGAGATCAAAATCTGTTCACCCATTAATCAGTATACAGTGACGCGTGCTGGTGCAGCCTCCAATTTAATGGGAAGTGTTAATGCTCCAGAAGATTCAGAAGATGAAGTCCCACCAGATGATGCTCCAGAAGATCCGCCTGCCAATATGATGCCATCAACTGAGCAACCTCAATATTGGACTGAGTTTTTGGCCATGGAAGAACAACGTTATAATCAACGCGTTTATTGGGAACATCAACGCGTTCAATGGGAAAATCAAATGGCTAACCAGGTCAATTCGTTGGGTACTCAGTTTGATACATTTGCCACTGCGTAGAACTCATTAATTGAACAATTTGGTGAGTTCTGTTTGGACATTGAAAGGCGTCATGACATGGCAAACAATCGCATAGATAGGATTGAGCATCGCGTAAATGACATATACCATCACTACTTCCCTCCTCCACTACCACCACTAGATAATGACTGTTGATGTGTGTGACATTATGTATTTGCATTGTTTTGTATTTTGTTATTTTAATAACCTTTTGTTGGGTCAATTTCTTAAAGAGGACGAGGTTAATTAAAACCTATTCACTTATGACATTGGCCTATTCAGTTATTATCACTTAATATTGTAGTTTTTCATTTTTAATGCCTATTTGACAAAGGACATGATTATGTACATTATGAAAATACTACAAAGGTCATTATTCAGTTATGATTTTCTGGTATAAATCATGCTATAGTAGTCAATGGCCTTGACTTGAAATATCATTTTAAAGAGGACGAGGTTAATTAAAAAAAATCCACATTGAATTACAGACCAAAGATCTCCAAAAAAAAAAAAAACCATGGCAACAATTACACATTGAACTTGAAATATGGCAAAAATCCATGGCAAAAATTCATAAAATCTGATGTTTCATAAAAATCCATAAAATCCATAAAATCTGAACTTTAAATATGGCAAAAACCATGGCAAAAATCCATAAATCCACATTGAACTTGAAATATGATGTTTCTGATGATTTCCTCTATTCTTGCAAGTTCTTTTATGCCTTGCTCTTGCTGTTTAATATGTATTGTTTAGTTAAAAAAGGAATGAATAGGAAATATATCAGAAACATCATATGGAATCTATGTAATTAATCATACATGGCAACAATTACTTCAAATTTTATGACATCGTTTATGTGGTGTTTTGAATAAATAAAAAATTATGGCATACATTAATAAATTTGTTTTTATCTGTTAAATATCTAACAAATACAAATCATTATGTTCCATTTAATAAAATTGTGATTACATGATTACTTATGACATTAATAATTCCAATACAAGTAACCAATACAAGTTAGATGTAATATTTTTAAATAATAAAACCAATAGATGAAACCCACTAATATAGAACCTTTCAAAGCAATCTATTAGTTGTTCAAAATAAAATCTGTCGTTGAAGATCTTCGTAGTACGCCCTTTGCATAGGATTTAAAATTGTCATGTCCATTGACATTATTTTATGATCTTCATTTCGTTGTTCTCTTTCATTCATCTTAGATAGGAGTTTTAGTTGTTCCTCCCTATTTTCGGCCCTTCTTTGACGCTCTGCAGCCTTCTGCTCACGGTCTATCGCCTTTGTTCATCTCGCTCATCTCGCTCAATAGTTCTAGCAGAGATAGTTGATAACACTTCAACAATTTTGGATTGGTTGGTAGCCATTTCATCAAATCTACTATCGTGCGTTGTTTGATTCTTCAACTTCTCTTTCGCTGCCTTAGTACCAATTGGTCGTGTTGATGTATTAGATGGTTGTCCGTGCACCGCATTATTCTGGTTGGATTGAAATGCCTCATGTTCAGTTGGTGGATTTGAACATGGATCAACATGTTGCGTGCTTCTTTTGGGTTGTGATTGAAATTCATCCCACTTACAACTTCGGCGCAAAATATCCCAACATGTATCAAATGTGAAGTGTTTTTTCTGTATTGCATGATACATCCGCTTCGCTTCAGCAACCTACAAAAAAAAATTACAAACATTTCAATAACAAGTATACATTTAGAAAAGAAAATTAATATTTAATAACACAAATAAATTTTACCATGTCTGCCTCAGTTGTTCCACTTTGTTCCCTCAGTTGAATTTGTTCAAGAAAATCACAGAATTTATTAATTGCCTTTTGCATGCCAGACCAATGGTGAGACAAAGAAATACGGTTTCGATTTGATTCACCGCTCAATTGTGAATTAAAATAAACAAGTACTCGTCCCAAAATATAGCCATAGTTTGACTATTACCAGTAATGGGATCTTGAGAGACTGCTAACCAAGATCTACATAAAATTTCATCTTCTATAATTGTGAACGCTTTATCACGAGAAACACGAGAAGTTTATGAAATTAAATGATTATTACTGTTCTGCGTGTTCTGCTCTCGTGAAGTTTCCGACATAAAATTAATATCAGTGTTATGCTCCAACATTTGTGATTCCTCAAACATTTCAAAATCTTCTATAGTTTGGAAAAAATACAGTACATACAATATCTAACTTACTGAAAAATATTAGAATGATATACACTCAACCTCAGAATAAGATAATTTAATCAGATAATATAAATTAAAGTTTCAAGGGAAAAAAATTTCGAAATGACACAGAAGAAACAAAATTCACAGCATATAATGTAATGCTATTCTAAAAATGAAATACTCTGTTAGCTTGATATACGAAACATATATATTTTATAGAACACATCATCAACGGTAAATTTTCAAAATACTCTGTCCATCTAACGGTAAATTATTGGAACGGCTAGTTCTGAAATATGTATATGAGATAACAATTTCAATTATATTTTCAAGGGAATTTAAATTTATATTACCCTTCAAATTATTCAAAGTCCACAAAATAACCTATCTCAAAATAAACCTGTTCAAACCACTTCAAACCAACCAGTTCAAACCCGTCGCAGAATTGATCAAACCAGTCGACCGGTTGGTCAACCGGCTGGGCAACCGACTAGTTGACCGGTTGATCTCCAACGGTCACGCGCACAGTAAACCAGTTCAAACCAACCAGTTCAAACCCATCGCAAAATTGATGAGCCGGTCGACTGGTTGGTCAACCGGCCGGGCAACCGGTTGGTTGACCCGTTGACTTCCTCCAACGGTCACGCATAGTAATTTGGTCAAATCTGTGCCTTGTTTTCAGTTTGATAATTTTTTTGTTGAATTCTCATTTTGATACCAATTTGGTGAAACCGTTGGAGCACCAAAAAGTGACTTTTTCACCAAAATTTAAATCTGATGCCAAGTTTGGTTCACCATTGGATATGGTCTTAAAATATGTGAATTGGTGGAGTAAGTGAACCAATGGTCACTCTAACACTATTCATAGCAACAAAAATTAAAATGTTTGGTTTCAGTTTCTAGAATTCATTTTTTAAAAAATTCTACGTTTTCTTTTTTGGTATTTTTTTGATTTCATTAATTTTTTTAATATTCTAAGCATTTGTTATTTTTATTTTTAGACACACCAAATATAAATACACCTAAAAAGTATAATATTTGTGAAAATTTTTTTTAGAAGTTTTCTAAATACCATAAGTTAAAAATTCAGTATATTTTTTTTTTGTATTTTTGTGTACTTATTAATTTTTAAAATATTTTTTTCAAATATTTTATTATTTAGATACATCTAAATAGGGTACATCTAAAAAAATAAAAAATTGCTTAAAATTTTAAAAATATTCACTAAAAACAAAAAATATAGAAAAAATAAAAAATTAAATTTTCTGAAAACTAAATTTAAAAAACTAAAACCAAACACTATAACCACATTTGAATTTTACATTGTCCTAATCACATCATCTACTAAACAGTACAAAATATTAATGTTAATGTTGATGTTTCTAAATAAAAGATGGGCACATCAGGTAATGTTGCTAGAGCCATGTAAAGTCCAACATTAACATTCTGTTTGTTTTGACCTAAAATGCATGTGTTAAAAATATTTTACTCATTTTTCGTTATTTGTTTAAAGAAAAAGCAAGTAAAATATTTTTGTATCATTTTTTAAAAAATGACTTATCTTTAAAAGTTTCGTAAGTCAATTTTTATCTCACTCACTATATTTTTAAAACATTTAGCGTTTTCAAGTAAATATCTTAGCTCACTAAAAAATCATAAATGGCACTTTATTGGATCAAAATTTCTCTTTTAAACAATAAAATATTTTTGTTTCAAATATCAACCAAACATCGAAAAAAAAAAAAAATCATTATCATTTTTTCTATGTAAAATCAATTTGCAAGAAAAAATCAATAAAATCAATTTACGTCGAAACAAACAGAACTTGAATGATTAATTTAATTTGATCGGTCTAATATTAATCTAATATCACTCTTAAAAAAAGTAAAAAACACCAGGAATAGTAACAAAAATGGCAAATTGCATGTCTAGAAAATAGACCAAAACACATCTCATAAATTGCATAGGCTGTTCAGCATCAAAATCACACAACACCATTAATAACCTTATATGAACATATCCGCATAATATAGGCCTATGGCACACAACTTAGGATGACTACAACATATCTGCATAATATAGGCATATGGCACACAACTTAGGATGACTACAACAGCAAACTCAGTAGAACAAGTTAAAATTCAAGTATGAAATTTCACTATGTTGTAAGGATAGGAGGGAAGTAAGGAGATTTAGCACCCCGAATGCGAGCCTTGGTGTCAGGGAAGAACTCCCCAGTCCCTGGAAGATCAGTGACTTCACCTTCACTGCCAATTCCAATAGGGTAGCGAAGCAAATGGCCAGGAAGATCACGGTCAAAACTCTCATTCGCGTAGAGATCCCAATACTTATCGGCCATCTGATTTAGCTTCCCGATACACTCAACACTTTGTGGATAGAGGAATGTGTCATCAAGCAAGCCAAGGTGTTCATACCACAATGCCATTCGAAACCCATGAATTTGGCCCCGCGCTGGCTGCCTTGTTGCTAAGTGATATGGTTGGTATGCTCCCATGGCTACCTCAGAGTCCCTACCACCGTCCATCGACCTCTGGTTGATGTTGGCAGATCCAATGATTATGTATTCATCATCAACTGCAATAGACATTGGTATTTTTCCCCCCAACAAGTTGACTTACATCAAACCAAATGAAATTATTCATAAGAAATGTCTAATTTTCACTCAATTTAATTTCCCTCAATTTCAAAAAACTATACCCAAGTTTGTTATTTTTATTGCTCAATTTATTAGATTGACTCCAAACAAAGTAGTAAACAAAAAGATTAAAATTATATCAGAAGAAACCCAAATTTTTTTTTTCATATTAGAATTATATCTTTTGAAGTATGAAAATTCCAAAACAAAATTAGGATTGCAAAGTAAAAACAGTTACTCACCGATCATCATTTTGGCATGAACATAGATCATGAATCGCCTAGACTCCTGGGCTCTAGAATAATCTGAGTCAGGATCAGGCTTATTCGAAGGTTCATATTCACCGCTTCGCTTCACCTCGCGGTTGCCAAGGCAAAAAAATGTCAAATAGTTCCGAGGGTCCTCTTCAATGCCTTTGGCACGAAGAGCCTCAATAACATCTTTATACATCATCTCCATCGTCCTCCTCTGCCAATCCAATATTGCTTGAACCGCTCCACTCTCTGGCTTTCCCTCGGGCCACATTGGTACCACAATGTAGACAGTGAACCTCTCACCGGCCTCAATCTTGCTAACGATCTTTAAAGAAAGTTCTTTTGGGATTAGATGCATAGCACCGATATCATCAACCTTAATGTCATCAGAGTGCCACCCAAAAGAGCTTCCAAGAAAATACTGATTTTCTATGTAAATGAAGTTCTTAGCTCTTCGGATAGCGTGAATGTAACCATCTTGGATGCTTCTGTCAATTATGTTGTCTTTACCGCTAATTAGCCCAGATTTTACAGCCTCTTCGGGGGTGTCAGGGAAGCCAAAAGCCGCTCCGCCATCAATTGATCTAAACAATTGAACATTCCATGTTTCGTGGTCATCTGGGAACATAACCGGAGATGGAGGAATGATAAGATCTTCAAGCTCTCTCAAATTAACGAGTACATTCTTCTCGACTTGCTTTTTCCATCGCTGCTCAAAATTAAACAAAACGTCCCACGCAACGGGTCCTTCAAGTTTGGAGTGAATGTCATGCCAGGGCTCCCTTGGTCCGCCTTTTGTAATCGAAGAACCGCTTAAGTTTGGTTGGTGAAAATCATCATGATGCGCCGTGTCCAAAGTCCTAAAAAGCGAATGGAAAGGGGTATCGTATCTTCCATCACAAAGATCAATACCACCAACGAAACTCACAATCCTCCGCTTCTTTGTTCCCCCACTAGGCATCTCACTGTCCACCACCACAATTTTCTGGTGATGAGTGAACATCGCTTTAACTTCTATATTTTGAACTATGCTTCCACCATCGTCAGGATTACGCGGGCACAAGACACAATGAACCTCGCTCTTTTCAAAATACTGTTCGGTATCTTCGTCATGGGTCTCCATATGTCCATCTTTAAAAAGACCCCCAGAAGTCCGGTCATCCCAAACAAGCATAAGTACCCGAACACCCTCACTCGCCTTCTTTTTAAGCAATTCACCCAGCATCATGTCTCCTCCCGGCTTTTGCCTCCTCGAGTCCCTTACCAATGAAATTTTTGCATATACAGACCAACCCGTAATGTAAATCAAGTGTTTCGCATTAGTTATTGCATCAAAAACATCTTCCCAACATCTATGGGGCTCATAAAACTTTCCTCCGGCAAGGGGGATTTTCGGGACAAATTTATCAGGCAAGTGAGCGTCTTGGTACAAAGAAACCCGACATCCTTGTCTCTGTGGAAAGAATGTGTATGGAACTCCAGGGAACTTGGAACTTCTAATGCCACCCGCCCAATTAAGATCTCGCGTGACATCAAAATATTGTAGCTTTACGTGGAGCTTAGAACGTATAGGTTTTTTCTCTTCGTTCAAGATCTCAACCCATTCATCAATTTCTTCCTCATCCAAAATTTTTTGAGTAGGTACATAAGCTCTTCCGATCAAAGTTGCCCCAATCGGATTATCATCTTTGACAGTAAATATTACATTTGAAACCATATGAGCACAGTAAATGTGGAAAGCCTCGTACCACCTAGGGTTTTGAGGTTCATTTTCGATGACTCTGGTTCGGCCAACCCTAGCCTTTTCTAGATCAATAGTTGCATAGATTTTGGGAGTCCCTATGCCCAAACCAGTAATCTACAAGAATTCATTCATCAATCCGAAATGTAAACAAAGAAATAAAACATTTCGAAATTAAGTTAATTAACTGCTAATTTTAACATTAAATTTTTTTTCCAACCACCAAGTAATGATCTCCAAATTTCAAGGAAGATTAAAATGAACACTTAACAAACATAAATTGGATATAATTTTCCAAATGCTAGTCCACAAATAGAATTTTTCAAGAAAACAGATTTTCTCGAAGTGTGGTCAGAGAAGATTGCTTTTATTGGTTTTTTTTTTTTTTTTTTTGTAAAAAAAAAAAAGAAAAGAAAAGAAAAAGGGTTGCAAAGGATAGAGAATCAAGGTATGAAACAGGTAGATTGAATGGAAAAATTATTTCTTCGTCCAGGAACACCATGTGGCCATGTCCCTCCCTGGCAAATCACAAATCACCATATCCCCCCTCTTGTAACTCAATTACGCAACACAAAATCATGAGTCTCACTCTCTCCATCAATCAAAATGCACCAGGCACACCGTGCAGCCGTATCCCAAAACCACCAAATAACTTCTTGATTGAAAGAGGATTCACGGTTTTCCTAATTAAGTGATAGAAAGTGAACCGTCAGGAAGCAAGCAGTAAAGAATTTTTCATCTTGCTATGGTATAATTTTTAATTCTCGTGTTCGACTCTCATAGTTGCAAAACATGAATCTGACTTCTCTATGATTAATTAGTAAAGGTTTAGGGATGCTGCTGCCCCTGAACGGCAACCGGAGCCTCTGTGCCATCAAACGGCACAATTTTGACAATTTTTATTTTTTGTTTTTTTGTTTTGTTTTATTTTTGACCAAAGATAGAGAATTATACATTCAGATACAGAACAAAGCTAATATTTACATGTAGAGAATATTCAAAAAAATATATATATATATTTACTTATAATTCTAAATACCAAAAAGTGTTTCACAATTTACTTAATATTATTTAATTACTTTGTTTCAAATTTTCTAAATTTATTTTTAAAATTTGCATAATAAAATGTTTAAAATTTTATGATTGATATTATAAAAATTTGTGACTTTAGTTACGACGTTTGAGAAAATAAAGTTATCACTTGTAAATAAGTTAGTGAGCAAGCATAATTAAAAGGAAAATGTTTGGAAACCCCTTTGGGGATGACCCCCGTACCCCCAAAGTGATTTTGGCTTTCTATGTATATATAGGGCTCACTGATATATATGTGGGGTCCATATCATGAGTGATCCAGATTTGTGGGGGGTCTTATGAGGGTGGGGGTCTCAATCATTGCTGTAATTAAAACAAGAGACATTTACACACAAATTTTAATTTATGAATTTATAGTCCATTAAGTCTTAATTAAGATTTTTTAGACTTTCAACTCCCATTAAATTTTTAATAGTTGGAATTACCCTTCAAATAATGATTGATCATCATTTATGATTACTTATTAAGGAACATAATAATTTGACATTTATTTTAATTTTAAAACTTTAAAATATTAACTTTCAAATTGAAAAAAACTATAAGAAAAAAATTATGTACAAAAAAAGATTTGTAAAAAGTGAATTATTTTTTTGTGCAAAACTGAAAATTTTGTGTCTATAAAGGAGCATGATGATGGAATATTGAGTGCAAAATTGAAAAAAAAAAAAAAATTTAAAAATAAAAAAAACTGATAAAGTTTTTAGTTTTAAAACTGGAAAAAAACTGTTAATATTTTCGATTTTATTGAATAGTTGAATCAAATCAATAAGTAGAAGGGTAAAAACGTTTAATCTCATGCTCTGTTTTTTTCATTAGTTAGTGAAACAATTATCTGGAACATTACTATGCAAAATTGATAATGTTCTTAGTTTTAAATTTTTTTTAAAAAAAAGTGATAATATTCTTAGTTTTACTAAATAGGACTTATTAGTTCAAAAAATCTTAAATAGGATATGAGCTACCATAACATTTCTAAATAAAACTTTTAGATAATTAACTCTTAAAACAATACATGAGCGGAATATTATACCCATAATTCATCATTTTTGACCAATAAGGTGTCTCCATATCATAATAATTTATAAAATATTGTTACAAGTAAATACACTATATTTTAATGGGAGACTTATTTATAAGTCATATTTCAGATACTTATACTATGTTAAGTCTTGTGTAATTTCTTATAGAGTTTCAAGTCATATTTAGATAGGAATGTATTCCACAAGATCCTATGAGTTGTAAATAAATGGTATTAATATACTATTATACACTATAATAGCAAAACCATATATAGGAAATTGAATGTTACCATAAATTATATCTATATGAATGTGAATTTCAAAATACACGAACAAGTAATATTTTCACATTCGATTTAAAAAATAAAAAACCTAGTACACGTTACGTTACGTTTATGTAGGTGTCACGTCACGTTACATTTATGTAATGTCCCATCTGATATGGTCACGTTACGTTACGTTTATGTAGGTGTCACGTTATGTTTCGCAAACTTAATCTATGGTAACATTCAATTTCCTATAAAGGAAATTAAATGTTACCATAGATCATACCTATATGAATGTAAATTTCAAAATACACGAATAAGTAACATTTTCACATTCAATTTAAAAAATCAAAAACTTAATAAGTTTGCGAAACGTAATGTGACACGTTTCGTTATGTTTAAGTAGGTGTCACGTTACGTTACGTTTATGTATGTGTCACGTCACGTTACGTTTATGTAGGTGTCACGTCACGTTACGTTTATGTAATGTCCCATTTGATATGGTCACATTACTTTACGTTTATGTAGATGTCACGTTACGTTTCGCAAATTTAATCTATAGTAACATTCAATTTCTTATATATGGTTTTACCATTATTTATGATATTAACAACTAATATTGAGAGTAAATGTGTCAACAAACTTCACACAGGCCTTATGAGAACATAAGTTTTTTAGTAGGACCATATGTAGCATAAGTCTCCCTAATAGGACTTATAAATAGTTTTCCCTATTTTAATTTCACACATGCACAATATATAGAATTTTGAACATTTAAGGCATGTTTGATTACAAGGATTATAGCATAGGATTGAGATTGTTAGTCTATGAACTCACAATCTCATATTTGATTACAAATTTTATTAATCAAATTACATCTACGGCAGGTATTCAATCTGACAAAATTGACGAATTTTTAATACTGAGAGGGATTGAGGATCATGATTTCAAGTATGAAAGAAAAATAATGAATACATAATAAATGGTTCTCTAACTAATTTATGGAATTATTAATCCTACACCAATTTATGGAATTATTAATTCTTTCACTAGGGTAAAATAGAATGAAGTTGAATTACTATTCTTTTACAATAATTTTATTTGTAATTATTTTTTTATAATGAATCGAGAATGAATAATATTTAATTTTATCACAAAATTTTATATCAACTACAAAATACATAATCTTGTCATAAATTAACGTAACAAAAAATTGCAATATTAACCATAAAATTTTAAATATTTTATTATGCTAATTTTAAAAATAAATATAAAAGATTTGAAATCAAGTAATTAAATAATATTAATACCTTAATAAGTGGATAAATTATGAAACACTTTTTGGTATTGATAATTATATAAATACTCTATATACATATTTTAAATTCTCTACATGTAATGCACATATCTAAAAAAGTTGTATGTAATTAACAAATGATGTCTTGTGACTACGTTTAAGTGGAAAAAAAAAAAAAAAAAGGGTCAAAATTGTATCCTTGGAAGGCACCGCAGTTCCTGCTGCCCTTTAGGCAGCAGTATCCCCAAGCCCAATTATAATGCAATTTTTGATTGACCAATAAATTTTGAACATGAATAGGCCTAAGATTCGAAATAAGGATGAAAATACATGAATATATACACTTAAGCACTCGATCATTGTTTAAAAATTATGTAAACCAATCACTAACCTAAAAAATGAGTAAAGTGTTAATAGGTCTAATAGTTATTGAAAATAAATCTTATCACAATCGCTGCTAAAGATAATTTTTTGTGACGATTTTTTACATGTCATTAAAAATTGACAATTAGTAGCTTTTTTATTACTATTTTTATAAATTGTTGCTAAAATTTACAATTAGTACCTTTTTTATGACGAATTTTTTAAACTGTCGCTGAAAGTTGAAAATTAGTGACTTTTTTTGACGATTTTTTTAAACTGTCACTAAAATAAATTAGTGAAATATTTTGTGACAAAATTTTTAAATTGACGCTGAAAATTAACTATTAGTAATATTTTTTAATAGTATATGATGAAAAATATCATTAATTATCATAGGATCTATTGAACAAGAAGAATGCTAAGGACTCTAAATATTTTATCAAATATTCTATCGAATATTTTACATGAGTATGAGACCCACATGAATACGAGACCCACACTATGCAAGTCTTATATAAATCCTACACTTATATATAAGATACTCGATAAAATATTTAAAATCTTTAACCTTCCTCACTCAACAATACTTACACGTAAGTCCCTAATTACACGTAAGTCCCTAATAAAATATTGCACAACTTTAAAGGATCTAGAAACCAATTAATAATTTACTTTATAAAATAGTGCACAACTCAACTTTAAAAGGATCTGGATTCGCAAAACACACAATTTTGTGAACTAATTAATAACTTCATTTATAAAATAAACAGTTAAAGGGAAACTAAAGTAAAGGGAAACTAAAGTAATGAAATCATTAGTATAATAAATTTATAATGAAAATTTTACCCTTTTGAGTATGTCCATAGGTCCACCAGTATGCAACCTATCGACCTCATAGATAGTAACATGAAGAGTTCCATGAAGCAGAATCTGAGCCATCTTTCACAACAACCCTCACTCACTTGTGAGTTACTTCTCTCTGAGTATAATCAATCACACCCACCAAAATAAATCAGAAAACAAGGAAAATCAAAACATTTGAACCCAAATAGTTTCCTAAAAACTGACACATGAGGAGCAAAATTGGATCAGATTATATAGAGTGAATGTGTGTGATACATGCTGTGAAGGGATGATTGAGAGAGTGTACGGTGAAAGAAATTAAAGTTAAGAGAGAGAGAGAGAGAGAGAGAGAGAGAGAGAGAAGTGGAAGCGGAAGGGATGATAGAGGCTTTGTTTGGCATGTCATGTTTGTGTTAAAATAGTCATATAAAGTTAAAATAAGTTTTTTAATTTAATAAAATAAAATATTACATTTAAATTATAATTATTTAATTTTTTCTCTTATAAAAGTTAAAAAAATCAAAAAATTTATTCCAAACGAGACCTTTAATTCCCAAGTTAAAATAGTTAAAAAATTAAAAAGTTAAAAGTCAATCCATACCTCAAACGAAGGCTAGTGCACGGTGAAAGAAATTAAAGTTAAGAGAGAGAGGCTTGTTTGTTTGGGGTTATAGAAAGGAGATTGGGATTTATAATGAAGTGTGACCCAGTATCTTTGTGTTTATTTTGGAAGATAGAGAAGGGATTCGTATTCCCTTGCGGATTATCAATCCCCTTGGAGAGGGAATTCAGATGGGCCTCCAACACTTGGTATTAGAAAAATAATTTTGTCGGACTTTTTTTTTAATTTTTTTTAATTTTTTACATGTTATGTATTTTTTTTTGAACATTAATATTTAATATTTTTATATTTTTGTATTTGTTTTATTATTTTATATAAAAATAATTTAATAATTCTTATATCAATAGCTATTATTAAAATAAACATAATTTTATTTAATTTTCGTATTATCCTTTATTTTATTTCATAAAAAAAAAGGGCCAGAGAGAAGTGGAAGTGGAAGGGATGATTGAGAGAGTGTACGGTGAAAGAAATTAAAGTGGAGCGAGAGAGACAGAGAGAGAAAGTGGAAGTGGAAGTGGAAGTGGAAGTTTAGGTGGGAATGAAAGTGGGAGGGAATAATATGATGAGGAATGATAGAGTGCGTTATAATTGAAGTTTTAATGTCAATTATAGTGATGTGATAATCAAAAATGCTTTAGACCATTAATTAGTGGTGGCTCTAATGATGTGGTAGTGGGTCCCACCTACTGTCACATGTGTTTTGTGCCTCGTTTTTTTTTTTTTTTTTTTTCTTCAATTGCCACCTCACTAGTGGTGGGATTAGTGATAGTAATTTAGTGGTTTATAGCATTACTCTGTGATAATATATAAAAAAATTGTAATATCACAAGTTAAAATATTAAATTATAAGATGGGGTTTACTTGTAAAGTTCTTTATTCAGAGGTCTCGAACATTTTTGTTAACCTGGAAGTCTTTTGAGAAGAAGCTAAAAAAACCGACTTTTCAAAAAAGTCACAAAAAAGTTACAAAAAGCCAATTTTTTTAGCCAAAAAAGTCACTAAAAAAGTGAAAAAAATCTGTTTTTTACAAACTTTCCAAAACAGTTATTAATTCAAAAAGTTGAGAAAAAAATTTACTTAAAAAAAAAAAAGCCAATCAACTTGTTTGATTTTGGTTTTTAGAAAACACTTTTCAGAAAATTTTATATTTTTGTTTTCAATGAATTTTTTTAATAGTTTAAGTAATTTTTTTATTAAAACTTTTAAACACACCTAACATAAATAAATTTAAAAAGTATAATATTTGTGATTTTTTTTTAAAAAAGATTCTCTAAATACCAAAAACACAAAAAAATAAAAATAAAAATTTGATACATTTTTCTTATTTTTGTGTATTTATTACATTTTAAAAATATTTTTTATCAAATATTTTACTATTTAGATACATCTAAGTAAGGTGTATCTAAAAAAGTAAAAAATTGCTTAAAATTTTAAAAATATTCACTAAAAATAAAAAAATACGAAAAACAAAAAACAAAAAATTCAATTTTTAGAAAAACTGAATTCAGAAAACTAAAACCAAACACGCTGAATTATTTTTAACTTTTTTTGTTTTTGGTAAAAAAATTAATTAATTAATTTTTCCGAGTAATTGAGTAAATTTTAAAAATAGTGTTTTTTTTTTTTTTTTGTCTTTTTGACAATGAAAAACTCCGTTTGGTTTAAGAGTAAACTAATTGTAACCTGTGCTATATGCCCGGCATGTGAAAAAATTAATAATCTATTTTTATACAAAATAATATAAATAATTAAAATTTTATATGAAAAAAATAAAGAAAATTGAAATTTACAATTTAAGTCCCATAATTTTATCACAATTTATTTATTATTTTTTAATTTGTCACAAATTTAATCATGTAGATTTCAACGCCTTACTAGAATTGCAAACTTAGGTGAGCTCAACCCAAGCAACTTGAGTCGAGCTTAAAAACTTTTAAAAATTGAACAATATAGCTTTTAATTAAGTGAGGACCTATGTAGAAATTTAAAAATTCAAATTAAATTTGAGGGAATTTGGCAAAAACACCAAATAACTTGAGTAACCAAAACAAAATTATATATAAATATTCAAATTATTTACTAATTTATTTTTTAAATAATAAATAAAATTAATTAAAAGTTTAATATTAATGGACAAAAGAAAAAGCAATATACTTAAGATTTCCAATAGAAATTTTCTTGAAAATATTTAAAAAATACACATTTTAGAAAGGGATCATTGAATAAAGGGTTGTTTGGGAAGTACCATATTAGCTCACTTTTTTTTATCCTTTATCTTTTTTGGATCACATCACATCTTTATTTTTCTACACATCTTTTCGTAAAAAGTAAAAAAATATACTTAATTATCTTTTTTGGGTCACATCGCATTTCTATTTTTCTGTACATATTTTTGTAAAAAGTATACTTATTTAACACTTCCCAAGCTACCACTAAGTTGATATTAAAAAAATTTACCTTTTATAATCGCATAAATAATTTAAATATGGTTTTTTAGAAATTATTTTTAATTTAAAAATTACACTAAAAAATTAAATAGAACAAAAACAAATTTCTTACAAAATAAAAGTATTTGAAAAAACAAAAGTAAGAAGAAAATTTAATATGGTATTTTCATTTAATCTGAAAATAATTCTAGATAAACAAGAAATTATTACCTATAACCTCTTTTTTTTTAAAATAAAAAAAGTTTAACGAACTATAACTTTTAATTAAAAAAAATAATATTTCTTTCTAATTTATTTTAGCAAAAGTAACTTTTTAACAATTTGAGCCAAAGATATCTTTATTCTTTATTTTAATTTTTTTAATTGACAATTGAGATTAAAAAAAAAAAAATCTAACAAAATCCCCATGTTTAGTAAGTACTAAAAAAGTTATGTTTTATTCTTTTGCTAAAAGAAATTATATTAAAAAATATTATTATTCAAGTCCTTATAGTTTAGAAGGATATAATTTTTTTTTATAAAATTTAAAAACAAAAAAAAAAAAAAGGAAAAAAACAATAGCGATTAATAATTTGAACACATGTATTTAAAACAAATTATATTTAGACCAATAATATTATGACACATTAATTCCATTCTAATCATAGTAATATAATTTGAAGAAGAATTTAAATTTGAAATTTTATTTTAAGAATACAAAATTAATTTATGGACTAATCATACTGTAACACATATTAACAGAAAATTAAAAAAATAAAAAAAAATGAGAAAAAAGAATTACAACTTTCAACTTTAATGAAATGACAATATTTTGCAATTATAATAGTATATAGTTATATGGATATATAAATAAATTATGGAATAGATCATTATTTAAAACTTATATATAATGGGATAAATCATTATAATTTTAAATTTAAATTAATGAAATGCTTTTCATATTTAATGCCCCTCAAATTTGAATTTGAAATAGATTAGTATACTTTCTATTTTTTATTTTATATATTTGATATACTTTCTATTTGAAAATCATAAATCAAGAGACTTTTTTTTTTTTTAAACTTGAATGAGAGCTATAGACGCTTTTTTTAATTATTTAAAATCAAAAAATTAAAAATTTTAGTTTGAAATATTGGAACTGCCACAAGACTTGTCCATTTTACTTATATAATATATAGATATAGATTGATAGATAGATTAAATAAGAATTTATATTTGTTTTAGATATTTTTTTTAATATACAAATTATATTTTTTTATATTTTTTATAAAAATAATTTAACAATCCCATAACTAACTATAGTGTATGGAAGAAATTGAAAATGGTGTAGCACTAGGTATGGGAGAAGTCAAAAAGACTGGTGGGTTGGTGGAATCAATAAATGCTGAGTTTTTTTTTTTAAATAAAAAAAATAGAAAATTGAGATTGGAATATTGGAGCAACTTATATATTATGGGATAAATCATTATAATTTTAAATTTAAATTAATGAAATGCTTTCCATATTTAGTGCCCCTCAAATTTGAATTTTAAAATGGATTTGTGTACTTTCTATTTTTTAGTTTATATATTTGATATACCCTCCATTTGAAAGTCATAAATTAAGAGATATTATATATATATATATTTATTTTTGCTTGAATAAAATCTATAGAAGATTTTTTTAATTATTTAAAATCAAAAAAATTAGAAATTTTAGTTTGAGATATTGGAACTCTTACAAGACTTGCCATTTTACTTATATAATATATAGATATAGATAGATAAATAGATTTAATAAAAATTTATATTTGTTTTAGATATTTTTTTAATATATAAATTATATATTTTTATATTTTTTATAAAAATAATTTAACAATCCTATCACTAATTATAGTGTATGAAAGAAGTTGAAAAAAGTGTAGCAGTAGATATGAGAGAAATCAAAAAAGCTTGTGAGTTGGGGGGAAGTTAAATTTAAATTAATGAAATGCTTTCCATATTTAGTGCCCCTCAAATTTGAATTTTGAAATAGATTTGTATATTTTCTATTTTTTATTTTATATATTTTATATACCTTCCATTTGAAAGTCATAAATTAAGAGATATTATATATATATATTTTGCTTGAATGAAAGCTATAGAGGATTTTTTTAATTATTTAAAATCAAAAAAATTAGAAATTTTAGTTTGAAATATTGGAACTCTCACAAGACTTACCATTTTACTTATATAATATATAGATATAGATAGATAGATAGATTTAATAAAACTTTATATGTGTTTTAGATATTTTTTTAATATACAAATTATATATTTTTATATTTTTTATAAAAATAATTTAACAATCCTATCACTAACTATAGTGTATGGAAGAAGCTGAAAAAAGTGTAACAGTAGGCATGAGAGAAATCAAAAAGGCTTGTGGGCTGGGGAAAGTCAATAAATGCTGAGGTCTTTTTTTTTTAAAATAAAAAAAATTAGAAAATTGAGATTGGGATATTGGAACCCGCACAAAGCTTGTGGGTTAGATAGATAGATAGATAGATTATAACACATCATCATGACACATGTGAATATTGATTTTATTCTAATTGTAGTAATATAATTGGAAGAAGAATTTAAATTTGAAATTTTATTTTATAATTTAATAAATAATACAAAATTTAAGGAATGAATATTGATCTCATTCTAATTATAGTAACATAATTTAAGTAAGAATTCAAATCTGAAATTTTATTTTAAGAATAGAAAATTAATTTATAGACCAATCATATTGTAACACGTATTAACAAAAAATGAAAAAAAAAAAGAATTACAACTTTTAAGTTTAATGAAATGATAATATTTTGCAAATATAATAGTATATATATATGGATATATAAATAAATTATGGAATAGATCATTATTTAAAACTTAAATATTATGGGATAAATCATTATAATTTTAAATTTAAATTAATGAAATATTTTTCATATTTAGTGCCTCTCAAATTTGAATTTGAAATGGACTTGTATACTTTCTAATTTTTTTTTTATATATATTTGATGTACTTTCCATTTGAAAATCATAAATCAAGAGTTATTAATTTTATTTTTTTATTTTAATTTTTAATTTTTTAATTTTTTGCTTGAATGAGACCTATAGACGATCTTTTTAATTATTTACAATAAAAAAATTAAAAATTTTAGTTTAAGATATTGGAACTCCCACAAGACTTGCCCATTTTACTTATATAATATATAGATATAGATTAATAGATAGATTTAATAAGAATTTATATTTGTTTTACATATTTGTTTTAGATTTTTTATAAAAATAATTTAAAAATCCCATCAGTAACTACAGTGTATGGAAGAAAGTGAAAATGGTGTAGCAGTAGATATGGAAGAAGTGAAAAAGGCTTGTGGGTTGGGAGAAATCAATAAATGCGGAGTTTTTTTTTTAAATAAAAAAAATAAAAAATTGAGATTGGGATATTGGAGCAACTTATATATTATGGGATAAATCATTATAATTTTAAATTTAAATTAATGAAATATTTTTCATATTAGTGCTCCTCAAATTTGAATTTTGAAATGGATTAATATACTTTCTATTTTTTATTTTATATATTTGATATGAATAATACTACATATACCAATTAGTATACTAACTAGTGTACCAATTGATGATGTGACATAATTTAATAGGTTTTTGGAATTTGTAATGTAATTAATGAGTGAGATTAATAATAATGTCATAACTAGTGTTGGTACACTAGTTAGTATACTAATTAGTGCATGTAGCACCGCCGATTTGATATACCTTCCGTTTGAAAGTCATAAATTAAGAGATATTATATATATATATATATTATTTTTATTTGTATGAAAGGTACAGAGGATTTTTTTAATTTTTTTTTTCGAGGAGAGGATTTTTTTTAATTATTTAAAATCAAAAATTAAGAAATTTTAGTTTGAGATATTGGAACTCTCATAAAATTTGTTATTTTACTTATATAATATATAGATATAGATAGATAGATTTAATAAAAAAATTATATTTGTTTTAGATTTTTTTTTAATATACAAATTATATATTTTTTATAAAAATAATTTAATAATTCCATCACTAACTATAGTGTATGGAAGAAGTTGAAAAAAGTGTAGTAGTAAAGGCTTGTAGATTGGGGGAAGTCAATAAATGCTAAGATTTTTTTTTAAATAAAAAAAATCCAAAAATTGAGATTGGGATATTAGAATTTTCACAAAACTTGTGAGTTAAAAACTCCAATTTCCTTATAGATATAGAACTAGCCTATCACCCGTACTATGCACAGGATAATTATAGATATTTATATTTGTTTTAGATTTTTTTTAATATATAAATTATGTTTTTTTTAGATTTTTTATAAAAATAATTTAACAATCTTATTACTAATCATAGTATATGAGAGAAATTGAAAAGGGTACTGCAGTAACTATACACAGATTATATCTATAATTATTTGTATGAGGAGATTTTAAATGCTGATCAATGGATTTTGACCAAATCAATAAATGCAGGCATGTGAAAAGACATGCGGATTGAAAAAAGTTTGATCAGAGGATTTTGACCAAATCAATAAATGTGGAGTTTTTTTTTTTTAATAAAAAATTTAGAAATTCAAATTGAGATTATTTAGAGCTATTGAACAAACTACAATCACATTTTTATTTTTATGAGTTAACTTCAATCATATTAAAAAATCAAATTATAAACAAAAGGAGATAACTTCAATTATACAAATCACAATTTTTTTAATGCTATCGAAGTACAATGACATTTTTCTCATAATAAAAAAAATAATTGAAAAAAATAATCATTAAAATAGTAAATAAAAATATTATTTAGAACCATTGAACAAACTACAATCACATTTTTCTTTTTCTGAGTGTTTATGTTTATCTAATTTTAATCATATTAAAAAATAAAATTATAAACAAAATGAGATAATTTCAATAATACAAATCACAATTTTTTTAATGCTATCTAATCATCATCAATAATTAAAAAAACGCAATAATTTATGTTTCAAAAAACATAGTGAGTTAAAAAGATCAATTCCAACTTTTTTTCGGTCAAAATCTAATCTAATCATCATCAATAATTGGTACATTATGTGACCCTAATCAGTACAATCCATTTTGTTTTTCAAAAAACACAGTGAGTTAAAAATCAAATCACAAATTAAGTGAATTGATAGTTAAAAAAACACAATAATTTTTTTCAAAAAACACAGTGAGTTAAAAAAATCAATTACAATTTTTTTTTTTCAAAATACAATCTAATCATTATCAATAATTGGTACTTTAAAAACCAAATCAGAAAAAAATCAAATTAAATCACAAATATTTTTATGCTATCTAACTACTATCATATTTTTTTCATAAATAATTGTAAAGAAAAACCATTAAAACAGTAAATAAAAGATTAAATTACATTAAAAATAAAAAAAGCCATTGAACAAATTACAATCACATCACATTTGTCCCATAATAAAATAAATAAATAAATAAATAAAAGAACCATTGACTAACTGCAATCACATTAAAAAAAAAAAGAACCATTGAATTAACTACAATCACTTTTTTTTTTCTTTGTGAGTGTTTATGTTTATCTAATTTCAATTATATTAAAAATAAAATTAAAATAGTAAATAAAAAGATTAAATAACATTAAAAAAAACCATTGAACTAACTACAAAAATCATATTAAAAAAAAAGCCATTGAACAAACTACAATCACATCATATTTTTCCCATAATAAAATAAATAAATGAAAAAAAAGAACTATTAAGTTAACTACAATCACATTAAAAAAAAAAGGAATCATTCAACTAATTATATTCACATTTTTCTCTTTGTAAAAGTTTATATTTATCTAACTTCAATCATATTAAAAAATCAAATTATAATTTTTTATTCGCTAGACAAATCACAAATATTTTTATGTGCTATCTAACTACAATATTAAAACAGTAAACAAAAGGAAAAGTCAAGAAAGAGAAAACAAAAGAAAACTTACTGTTTGCATAAGTGGTCACTGAAGTTGAAAGTGTAGAAGTGAGATGTCAAGAAGGAGAAAACAAAAAGGAGACTCACTGTTTGCAATAGGTATGTGAAAAGTTAAAAAGAGTTTGTGTATTGAAAAAATTAAAAAGACTTGGAAGAATTTAATAAGTGCTAAGTTTTTTTTTTTTTTTTCAAAAAAAATCAAAAAAGTTAAGAAATTAAGGTTCAGATATTGAAACTCCCACAAAACTTGTGGGTTAGAGATAGATATAAATAAATAGATAGATATAGATATAGATATTTATATTTGTTTTAAATTTTTTAATATACAAATTATTTGTTTTGAAAAAGGTACTGCAATAATTATGAGAGAAGTCAAAAAATCTTGTGGGTTGAGAGAAATTAATAAATGTTGAGGTTTTTTTTTTTTAAAAAAACAAAAAATTAGAAAATTAGGATTGACATATTGGAGCTCCCACAATCCTTGGGGTTAAAAATTCCATTTTGCTTAATATATAGTATAGATATAGATATAGATAGATAGATAGATAGATATATCTTTTTATTTTTATTTTTATTTTTGTGTGATTTCTATTCGGGTATTTTTTTTTTCAATTTATTTCAGATGGAGTTGTGGGTATCTTTTTTTTTTTAATTTAATTTATCTATGGTTTCCATTTGTTTTTAATTATTATTATTTAGGTAAGTTATGATGTGAGTTAGATATGTGATAGACATGTGAGTTTTATTGATTTAAGTTTATTCAGATAAGATTTAAAGTTTATTTAGATGAACTTTAAAGATTTTTGTTTTTTTAGTTTTTTTTTCTTATGTTATAATATAATATATAAATTATAGGTAGATATCTACAACTTTAATAAAAAATATTATCTGATTTTTTGGGGAAGAGAAAAGGAATGCAAGTTTTAATATTTTTTTTTGAAAATTTGTGAGAGAGATTTGGAGGGAAATATTATGAAATATTTTGGTTATTAAATAAATAAATCAGTCCATAATTTTTTTAATCTATTTTGTAAATTAAAAATCAATAATTTTGGAAAATTGACTAATTTGTCCCATTAAGTGATTTAAAATTTTGATAGATATACATAAAAAAAAAATATAATTATATTATTAAATCATAATTCAAATTTAGATGTTATATCTTTTTTAGATCTATAGCTAAATTCTTATATTTTTTTTAAAATTTTGTGTTCAACCATAGTGTATGAGAGAAATTGAAAATGGTGTTACAATAATTATGAGAGAAGTCAAAAGGGATTGTGGGTTGGCAGAAGTCAATAATATTGAGATTAGGTTGGGAGAAGTCAATAAATGTTGAGTTTTTTTTTTTTTTTAAATCAAAAAATTAGAAAATTAGGATTATGAGATTGGAGCTCCCACAGGCTTTGGGGTTAAAAACCCCCTTATCCTTAATATATAGTATAGATAGATATAGATAGATAGATAAATAGATAGATATATCTTTTTATTTTATTTTTTTTTTTTTTGTGTGGTTTCTATTTGTGTGGTTTTTATTTTTATTTTTGTGTGGTTTCTAGTGATGGCCTTTTTCTTAAGATGGAGTTGTGGGTATCTTTTTTTTTTTTTAATTTAATTTATCTGTGGTTTTCATTTGTTTTTAATTATTATTATTTAGGTATGATGTGAATTAGATATGTGATAAACATGTGAGTTTTATTGATTTAAAGTTTATTTAAATAAACTTTAAAGATTTTTCTTTTAGTTTTTTAGTTTTTTTGTTATGTTATAATATAATATATAGAATATAGGTAGATATCTGCAACTTTAATAAAAAAATATTATCTGATTTTTTGGGAAAGAGAAAATGAATGCAAGTTTTAATATTTTTTTTTTGAAAATTTGTGAGAGAGATTAGGAGGGAGAGATTATGAAATATTTTTGTTGTTAAATAAATAAATCAGTCAATAGTTTTCTTTAATCTATTTTGTAAATTAAAAATCAACAATTTTGGAAAATTGATTAATTTGTCCCATTAAGTGATTTAAAATTTTGATAGATATACATAAAAAAAAATACATAATTATATTATTAAATCATAATTCAAATTTGGATGTTATATATTTTTGAGATCTATAACTAAATTCTTATCTTTTTTTTTTTTTATTTTTGTGTGTAACCATAGTGTATGGGAAAAATTGAAAAGAGTGTTGCAATAATTATGAGAGAAGTTAAAAGGGATTGTGGATTGAGAGAAGTCAATAAATGCTGAGGTTGGGTTGGGAGAAGTTCATAAATGCTGAGGGTTTTTTTTTTTTTGTTAAATCAAAAAATTAAAAAATTAAGATTAGGAGATTAGAGCTCTCACAGACCTTAGGGTTAAAAACCCCATTTCACTTAATATATAGTATAGATTCGAGTAAATGGATTTCTAGTTTTTAACGGCTTTAAGAGTTCTTTCTAGAAATTTTTTTATCTAATCAAGAAAATTTTTAATTTTAATTTTCTCTTTCGCCCAACACATCACTAAATTGGTCCCAAGCATTTCATCACGAATAATGTTACGGACCTTAAACATTCTATTAAAACTTTTACTAAATATATCATATGAGAATGAAATTTACATTATATAAATCTCATAATCATATAAAATGAGACATTTAATAAAAAATTTTAGGACAAATTATAGAAATAGTTCCTATAGTTTGAGCCTTGTGTCAGTTTGGTCCCTGACTTTTCAATTGTGACACATTTGACCATGAATTTTGAATCTTGTTCCAAATAAGGACAATTAAATATATAATTAGATTTTTAAAGGGTAAAATTGTCAATTTGATAAAATATAAACTAATTTGATAAAAATAAATGTCAAACAAATATTTTTGAATTTTAAAAAATTATTTCTACCTACTAAAAATAAAATTATGTAAAATTGATAAATCTTTTAGAGATTTTTTTTTTTTTTTATCAAATTAATTTTTATTATGTATTTGGATGATGATCATGTAAAATTAATCTAAAAAAAATAATCATGTAATTTTTATTAATTTTACATAATTTTATCATTGGTGGATAAAAATAATTTTAAAAAAATTTAAAATATTTTTTTGACATTTATTTTTGTCAAATTAGTCTATATTTTATCAAATTGACGATTTTACCCTTAAAAAATCTAAAGATATTTTCAATTGTCCTTATTTGGAACAAAATTCAAAATTCAGGGTTAAATATGTCACAATTGAAAAGTCAGGGACCAAAATGACACAAGTCCCAAACTATAGAGACTATTAATATAATTAATCCAAATTTTTAAAATCGATAATATTTTTGTTTCATCACCGTCCCATCTTAAACCACTGGTGTCAGAGTTCATTGCACACTGAATCAAATACAACATAAATTAGTGTGCGTGTCCATATCACTTCCGAAGAAGAATAATTTCTCTATTATAAAATATTAGTCTTTTATTTTATTTTTTTAATATTTTAAAATATTAATTTTTTTTAAAAAAAATTAATATTTCAAAATAATATAAATTTTTTATTTTTTCATTTTTTTAAAAAATTTTACTAACGACACAAAAAATAAAATTATGACAATTAATACTTTAAAAAAATATACAATCAAAAAGTAATTTTAAAAAATTAATATTTTTAAAGTGTAATAATTATATTACTAAAATAAGTTAGATTCTTTCAAAAGGACTTCGTCCTAAAATATTAATCCCTTGTTCTATTTTTTATTGTCCCAAAATATTAATCATTTTTTAAAAATTAAGGACAAATAATATAAATTTTCAATATTGCCCTTCTTTTAAATTTTAAATTCATTAACAACACAAAAAAGTACAATCATGATAATTGATATTCCCAAAAAAATATATCATCAAAAAGTAATTTTGAAAAAAATAATATTTTGAAAGTGTAATAATTATACTATCAAAAAAATTAAATTCCTCAAAAGACATTATTATTTTGGGACAGAGAAATTACAAATTTATAATTTTTTTTAAAAAAAACTTACACAAATGCAATTTTTCCAAGAAAATATCCCATGACCGGCTCCCGTAGTGGTCTTCTTTTGAGATGAATGTGACGTTCATCTAGAACTTTAGTTTGGGCATTTCACGAACCAATAAAACTATAACACGTGATCTAAGTACTATGCTTGTGTGGTGTGGCGCTTCTCTATTTGTTTGTGATAAAAGTCTTTGTGAGATTTTGCCGTTACTCTGCCTCATTTCTTAATTATATAGTTTAATTAAAAAATTAAAATGTTAATATAAAGTAAGGATAAATTACATTGACACCCCTAAGGATTATGTTTATTACAGTTTCCCCTCACCTTTTGAAAATTACATCTTCTTCCTTGAGGTTTAAAATTTCACTACAGATTACTCCCTCAGTTAGTTGACTGTTAATTCAACTAACAGATTTTGCTGATATCAGCAATTTAATTTTTTTAAATATCAATTTTGCTCTCACTAGGTGAATTACATAGACACCCCTCACATTTTAAAAATTACAATCCCTCTCCAAGGTTTAAAGTAATATTACTAATTGCCCCATCGGTTAGTATTAGTTAAAAAAAAAATTCATTGAAAAAAAAATATTTGAAAAAAAATTAATTGAAAAAAATTTTGTTAGTCAAATTTTTAAATTTCTGTTTAAAAACTAATGTAAACTCATATTTTGAATTTACATTTTTTTTTCTTAAATTTACAAACTGAGACAACCATTTATAAACCAAAAAAATTATCGTAATTATAAATTGAAAACTGAAAATGAAATGGTTACCAAACAGACATTAGATAGAAAAAATGTTGTAAAATTAACAAATAATTAAGTAAGTTATCAACATAAGAAATAACTTATCAAAAGATTCTTAGGCTATATATGGTTTGATTTTTAGAAATTTTTTTAAAAAAAATTAAAAATTAATTTGGTTAAGAAATAAAAAACAAAAAATAATTATCATTTTTATATAATTTTTATCTTTCGTGTGGTTAGAAATAATTTTTTACAAATTAAATATATTTCTTTATATTTATTTTTATTAAGTTAGTTTTTTTTTTTTTTTTTTAAATGTCAGGAGGGGATTCGTGTTAAATTGAAACCTCAAGGGGTGTCAATGTAATTTACCCTTTAAAATATATGTAAAGGTTAAAAGCAAATATGTCATTTTAACTTGAAAGTAAATACCGCCAAATAATTACACTAACAATGGAGTGTAATTTCTCAAATATAAAAGGAGAACTGTAATAAACATAAATTTCAAGAGTTTCAGTATAATTTACTCTATAAATTATCATATCATTTTTTTTTTACTTTTTTATATATTTTTTTTGTAAAAAATTAAAAAAATATTAAAATAACATAGCACTGAAAAGTGATTTTAAAGAGTGATTTGAAGTCATACCACCCAACCATCAAGATGAAACAGTACAATGTAATAATAACACAACCAAATCTTCAATAATAAAGAGTGATTTGAAGTCATACCACCTAATCTTCAATAATTTTCAAATTTAGGCTCATTTAGAATTGACTTTTGTTTAAAGTAATTTTAATTTTATATAAAAGGCGTGTAAAAAATAAAAATAATCAACTTGCTTAGTTTAAATTTTCATGATTCACTTTTTTAAAAATTATTATTTTTTTATTTTTTGTATTTTATTTATTTTTATTGATTTTTTAAATATTTTAAGTAGGTTTTTTTTTTTTAATTTTTTTAGATACACCTAAAATAAATACACTTTAAAAATATAATATTTATGAAAAATCTTTAAGAAAATTCACTAAATACCAAAAATATAAAAACAAATTATGAGAATTCAAGAAAATTTTCATATTATTGTGTATTTATTAATTTTTTAAAATATTTTATTTTTTTTTATATATCTAAGTAAGATGTATTTAAAAAAGTAAAAAATTGCTTAAAATTTTAAAAATATTCAGTAAAAACAAAAATACGAAAAAAAACTCAATTTTGAGAAAATTAAAGCCAAACACACTGAATAATTTAACAATTTATAGTAATTTTTGCACAAAAATGTTTGGTTTGCAAATTTATAATAATAATAATGACATTACACTATTTAGTGCACTTCGTTTGGCAAAATGGTTCAGATTAATTTAACCCATTGAAAGACAAAAAAGATTAAAAAGTCAAAGATAAAATGTCACATTTTTAAATCATAATTATTTTACTTTTTTTATCACAAAATTATAAATAAATAAAAAATTTAAAAACTCAAAAAGTCAGCATAAAAAAGTTTTCCCAAACAAAGGCTAATGAACTACAAAAGAGAAAGAATAAAAATAAAACAAAAACAAAAACAAAAACAAAAACAAAATGGCTCAAAAAGAGATAACATGTGAACAGACCTATTTATTGGGGTCAATATTAGTATCATTTTAGCATCATGGTCATTGTAATTTTATTTTGGTCTCTTTACTTTTAAATGTGACAATCAATTCTCATACTTTAGTGAGAGTGTAACAATTAAAATGAGATATTGCTGAAAATGTAACGGCTCTAATGAGATAAAAAAATATCACATATTTCACAGAAAACTCAATCAATCTTATTAGCAGTAGATTTATGGTAACATTATAACTTGACTTTAACTTAGACCATCTCTAATGGATTGCTAAAACAGCTGTCAAAGTCATAATATGACAGCTTGGGCAAACATAGCTTCTCCAATGGCATGCTATAGCAGCTGCCAAATTTGTCAAGTCACCTAAAAACCAACTGTTTCCCTCCTTTCCTCCTTCCCTTTTTCCCTTTCAATTAGGACTTTTTCAGAATGTTTGAAGTTTTTTATTTTATTTAAAAAAAAAAAAAAAAAAAAACACAATTCACCAATTACTTCAAGGTGTGTCTAAAAAAAAACACCAAATTCACCAATTTGTACCTTTCCCAGACAAATTTCACTAATAAAAAAATCACCAAATTTCAGCCAAACTAAATTTCACCAAAAAAAAACCCACCAAATTTACCAATTACTCACAAATTTCAACAAAAAATTCACAAATTTACAACTGAAACAGAAGCACAAATTTCTCAAATGAATTTTAGAAGAAAAATACCAACAGGAATATCATCTTCAAATAATCAATGGGAATATCAACAAACATTCTCAAATGAATTTCTCAAATGAAAAATATCAACAAAAATACCAACAAGAAAAATACCAACACGATTATCATCTTCAAAAATACCAACATAAATAATCTCAAATGAATTTCTCAAATAATCTCAAATGAATTTTGGAAGAAAAATACCTGGATTTGAAAGCAGAATTTATACAAATTTCTCCAATATTCATCTTCTCCACCAAAAATCCAATTTGAAAGAATGTGACCATTGGGAACACTACAACAAGTTGGGTCTTGAATGACGAAATTTTTTTGTCTTCAAAGAGCTAATTTCGTCACTATAGATATTTGTGAGGAAATATTTTCGTCACCAGTTTCGTCATTGAATGTTTGTCACTAAAAACCAACGTGACGAAAAATAATTTCGTCACTAATGAAATTACTTCAGCGACGAAATTTTTTGTCACCAATAAAACAACATTTTGTCGCCAAAAATTCTCATTTTTGTCACCAAATAGTTATTCAGTACCATATTTATAACTTTAGTTGACGAATAAATTTGTCACGCATATTGATCATTGATGAGGAAATAATTTCGTCACAATAAGATGTAAAGATGACGAAATTTTTTGTCTTCAAAAGTCATAATTTTTTGTCACCAATAAAACAACATTTTGTGGCAAAAAATTCTCATTTTCGTCACCAAATAGTTATTCAGTACCATATTTATAACTTTAGTTGACGAATAAATTTGTCACGCATGTTGATCATTGATGAGGAAATAATTTCGTCATAATAAGATGTAAAGGTGACGAAATTTTTTGTCTTCAAAAGTCATACATGAGTGACGAAATATATTTCGTCACAAATATATATACGTGAAAAAAATTTTAGTCACCAAACAACAAAATAAATAAAAACTTTCATATATAAACTGCAGTAAATTTTGTCACAATTGTCATAATAACAAGTACAAATGACAAAACAAACTCGTCACTAAACTTGTTCCATATTTTATATTCAATTTAAATTATTATTTCACAAATATCCCTACTCATATCCCAATAGCCTTTTAATTGTACTAAGAAATCCACTAGCTATTATACATCACTCCACAAAAAAATTCACTAAACAATTTATATTATAAATCAAAATATATCCATCACAAAAAAACCATCAAAGCAAATCTCAAAATGAACTAACATGGAGTCCACAAAAAAAAAATCAACACTCAATCTTAATTTGCAACTACAACTAAGCATCAGTTTAGGAAAAAAAATTCAACAGTTGATCTTCAGTTGCAAGTATGCTTCCGAACGTCATCAAAACCAATCTGCAAAGAAAATAAACAAGGTAAACATTAATATCTTATCAATTGCATCTAAACTCATATATAAATAATTTTATTTTATAAACCAATTTAGTAGAAATGCATATAACAATTCAAAACTTCAAAGAGTTAAGGTGATCTTTGATGATAAAGCAACACAGATAACATAAGATACCAAAAGATTACAAGAATACCATATATCACTATCAAACTTGAACTCATTTTGAAACTTGTTCATTTTTCAAGCTAAATTTGAACAACCAACTACTTGGCATGACTTCGCTTATTTACAGCCCTATAACATGAGCACTAGGCAAGCAAATGAATAAAGCATTCACAATCTAAAAAAATATTCATCAACAACATCAAGTTTCAAAGCTTGAATACGAATTGGCTAGAACATCTGAAGAATGAGAAACAGATAAAACTACTGTATCTAAAGTCAATTACAAAAGAAGTGGCAATTCCTATCATTGGTAGAGATACAGACTGGAACAGCATACCTAGAACTTCTAGAGCTACTGCTTCAACTGATTATTCAGCTCTCCCTGCCGAGCCACACATGCTCCAAAGTCATAGAAACACCAAAGATTAAGTGCATGTCTGTGTATCCAAGCCAAATCGCCATGTAATAGATAGCAGCGCACGACCCAACAAGCTGTAGAAGCTAGTTGCAAAAACTAGAACACGTGGCAAACACAAATTACTGAAATCACTAGTCCCCATTCACACACACAAACGATAAATAAATAAATAAAATCCGACAGAAAACGCAGAAATCAAAACCTTATTTTTTAAGGTTGGAGAAATAGAACTGTGAATTGTATTAATCCAATATTGTATGGTTATTACAAGATAGGAAACTTATTAAACATTAGATGACAATACCAGTAACAAAACGGTAGCCTTCTCGGACCCCTAAGTTGAACTCTAGAGTGCTGGTGAAGAATCCACCATAACTGTCTCAGAATACGAATTTGGAAATATGTGAAGACCTGATGTAGCATCCCAAGCAAGTGCCACAGGTGGAAAACAGCGCAGTTTGCAAAGTCCTGTTACCAGGAAATAGCTACCCTTAGCAGAAATAGAAAACAAAAACCTGATCAAAAGAAATGGAAAAAAAAAAAGAAAAAAACCTCTGATAGTAAGGAAATCCAGAGATCATAATTTTTTAAGCTAAACATTGAAAAGAAGAATAATGATGCCCTAACTGTCCAAATTTAAATCAAACCAAAGAAGATATACAATATTCAAAATACCAAAAGGACCCGAACCTTCAGTTAAGGTTTTTAGATTCATACTAGTAAGTCCAAATCCTATCATTTACGAAACTGCCATCAACTGACAGGTTTATTATTGTGTCAATGTTAAGGTTAAAACACCTTAGTAAAACTCTAAACACTCAACAAATGGAAAATTCATATTTAAATTGTAAGTTCAGAAAACCATCTTTTCCATGTTTTTAACTCTCCACGAGAGGACGATGTTGTCAGGGTATGAAAACCTGACAATTAGAAAAGCCTTTCTTTTTTTTTTTTGATAAGTAAAATTTCAGTTAAGAGACACAAAAGAAGGGGCTGCAATCCAACTATGCGCAAATTATACAAGATCATCAACTACAGGAAAACCTTAATGAGGTTGCTTATGTTCATTATATTCCACAAATTAATATATATATATAATCCATGTCTGAAATCAGGTTGACTTCATGGAAAATAACTACATAAAGAAAGCCTTACTGCCATTCTCCAGATCTCCAGCCTCTTCAACGGGGAGTACATATTTTTTTATTCCATATCCTGTAGTTTCTAGAGATAGTTTACCAGGAAAAATACCTAAGCTAATAGCAAATGACATATTGAAAGCAAGACGATGGTCCTCCTTCAATATTATGTCTTGTGCAAAATTTAAGTAATGAAGCCATCAGTAGATGAATAAAACTATATAATCTAGATTAAATCACACGCCTAGAAGCTGCTTTATGGAAGTACTGACCTTCGGAGTATAAGTTGAGAGAAGCAACAACTGAGGAAACAACTCTAATTCCCCATCTTTTGGACTAAAGAATTGTCCAACTGCCATGGAAACAGCAGGTGGAGGCCTTCCTGAAACAGTCTGAGAGCCCGAAAGTCATAATGCATACATTCTCAACTTAAACCTCTTTTAAAAGTAACTAAGAGATGCTCATCACATTCAACAATAGCAGAAGTAACATTCAAAAGATACCGCAGATACATAGGATATAAAATCTATATGATCAACAGAGTATCACAATATAACATGCATACAAGATGAGAAAATGAGAGACTCCTCAAAACAAACAAAGATTATGGCATAATGAGAATATTATCATACTAGAAAATAGAAATTCATTTAGCAATAGGGAAAAAAAGAAAAGAAAGAGAAAAAGAAACAACAACACAGCCACTCAAAGCAAAACTTGTGTATTTAAAAGGCTTTATTGAGGCTGGACTCCAGGCGAGGCTAATGCAAACAGCATCAATGCTTTGATTTTTAGGCAACACTCCAAAAAGACATTCAAACAGAAGGAAGGGCACAATAAACAAGATATTCAAACATAAAACAAAAGGGGGAAAAGAAAAATTAGAAATAAAAACATCAGTGCATATCCAGTCTTTAGGAAAGTGGCTCTAAAGATCTCATGTTTTTCCAATGGCAATTGCATTAGCAATATTAAAGAGAAAGTCATGCTACAAACAATGTTTTTCAAATAATATGCATTGCTTTGATTTCTGAGATTGCTTTGGAAAATTAACTACGGTGAATTTATGCCAAAATTTTTCTGATATTAACAAACAGAAGCAGCCAAAAGGTTTCACAAAAGGAACCTGGAGAGGTATAGTTTCAAAAACCTTGAACTATTATGAATTGTCATGAACATATTCCATTTCCAAAAAGATGAAATTTATCCTGAAGCTAAGTTCAAAATCTTGTAGATGTAAATTCAGTGAGCAAGTTCAACCCACGCCGTTGTCTCAAACTTTGCCCGAAAGCTTGAGCCATGAAAAGAACAGGGAATACGATTAAAGAAGCTCTTAAAAACAGTTGAACATCTAACCAAAGAAAAAGATTAAAAATAAGTGAATTGAGTTTTTGTAATTTTAAACCACAAAAGAACAACTTTGACCAAGCTCACCAGTTTCTTAATGTCTAACCACCGCCTTCTACCATCCATCGCAAAAATAATGACAGTAGATGTCTGAATATATAGGTCCCTTTCAAGGCCATCATCAGTCCAACGAACATTACTGGGACAAGCAGACAATGTATGCCCTTGAGATCCCGCAAGTATCACAACTTAAATTGTTATCTTCTCTAGACTTTGTAGTTCCCAATATTTAAAAGGAAGGAGGAGTAGAAAACAAACAACTTCATGCATCAAAATTTTCCCACAAAAAATTAGTGACAACATTATTTTCTCACTAAAAGATCTCAAAAATATTAAAATATTTGGTGACAAAAATATATTTCTCATAAATAAATTTATAATTAGTGATAAATTTTTTTCACCAAAAATTCCAAAATTTTGGTGACACCCAAAACAATTAGTAGGAAATTTTTGTTTCAAATTATTGAGTCTATAGTTCTTTTTTATAGTTGAGTTTGGAGAAGATTGAAGTTGAAAACTGAAACTATAATTAGAAAACACAGACAAACTTTGTTGAGAAGGTAAGATGTATTGCATTTGCGTCATTTAGTGGGTTTTTATCTAATGCTAGTCTAGTAGGGTTCAATTTAAATTGAGCTGATAACCTTAGATAATTTAGTTTTGAACCTAAGAAACATGGACACGTACACACGACATGACACATTACAAGCTAAAGCGCCAATTTTTAAAACATGCAGGACATTGCTTGTGATAAACATGCACAAAATGTATGGCTTTATGTATTTATTATATGTTATCATGAATATTTTATTTAATTCTTCTTGTTTCTTCTATTTGTGTTCTATTAGATCAACAATTGATATGCAATATTTGGAGGTAAATGATGATCAAGCCCACCCTGGATTGAAACCGGCCAAGTTGGTGGCCGGTTGTGATTGGCTACAGGTGTGGGACCCACAAACCTACAGCTGATCACAACTGATCACCTTGGTGTGTTTTGGCTAAGGAATGGGCCTGAATAGAAAAATTCATATTTCTGAAATAACTCATATTGAAAGAGTGATTTTTTTATTTTAAATATTGTTTTACAATAAAGCTAACTTTTCTCTTAACTATCAAATGATTAATTATGTGTTGTTATGTGTATCATTGATCACACTGAATGAATGATATAAATTCATAGATAATGTGATAGTAAAAGTAGCATTTGGCAATGTGTAACCATTATGGAGTTGTCAATGATGAGATTTTGTAAGAAAAATACCATCCACCTTGTTAGCATGATTCTGTCAATGATGAGATTTTGTAAGAAAAATACCATCCACCTTGTTAGCATGATTCTGAAAAACTACATAAACTCCATGAATAATGACAAATCAATGTTTTGGCAAATAGGAAGATTAAAGAAGTATTTTCTAAATTAGTTGTGAATATAGTAAAAATGGTACCAGACATTTGACATTAAGTTCCCAAACAAGTTCATTGAACCAAAATGAAGTGCATGAGTGCATGTGTAATTTTTCTTTTTTTACAGATGAGAGTATTGAACACTGAAAAAGTCCACAAGGATTCCAAAAGAGCCGGTTAAAAAGTTCCAATCATCACAGCAAAAGTATAACAAGGTCAACTCTTATTTTCAGTAAAGTTTAGGACAAAGAGCTTTAAAGTTGACCCATCAAATACTTAAATACATTGGTTTAGTTCCAATAAAATGGGAAAGGCTTGTATGTATGAGATTCATACAAACTCTTTTTTTTTTTTTAACAAATTCACCGAAAACAACAGCAACAATCAATTTCAAAAAATTATTGGTAATCTTAAACAAATTTCTACAAATCTCAACCAAACAACAACAATGTCAAGCAATCTCAAGCAAAGATTCCAAAATCTAAAGTAAATTTTAAACAAGAAATACCTGTATTTCAATATGCCTACGAATTTCGGCTTGTGATATGTGATATGCGGTCTACGAATAGGGCTACGATCTGGGAGAAGGGTTTGTGATCTTTGATCTCGTCGACTGATGTTTACCGAAGAGGGGTTTGAGATGTTAGATCCTCGTCAACTGATGTTCACCGGAGAGAGATGAAAGAGATGGAGAGAAAGCGGGGGGTAGGATGTCGACTGTGAGAGACCGATCAACAACGAGAAGAGACCTCCGCTGATAGTCCCTTGTTCATTGAAGAGAACAATGGAGAGAGAGAGAGAGAGAGACTCTCACAGTCATTGATGAGAGAGACTGAAGGGGTCGGTGATGAGAAGCGTCTGGATTGGGAGAGCACAAATGAGAGAGAGATGAGAGAATGAAAAGGATAGAGAGAGAGAGAGAGAGAGAGAGAGAAAGAGAGAGAGGGGCCGATGATAAAAAATAATAATTTTTAAGTAATTTTTTTTTTCCAAACAATAATCTCAAGTGATTTTTATTTTTCAATGGTGGAGTGAATTATATACTCCTATATATATTTTTAAATTTAAATTTTTGTTTAGTTAGGTATAATATAAATATTTAATTTTTTTTTATAAAACAAATTAAATAGTCATAACGGACAAAAAAAAAAAAAAAAAGGGTGATGTCGGTGGTAGCACTAAAGGAGGAGAACGGGTAACGTCAGTGGCGACACTGAAGGAGGAGAACAAGCTAAAGGAGGAAAGGGGGGGCTGAAGGTAGAGAATGTGTGTTTTGCAAGAGAGGGGTGAGAGGAAAACTGAAGCACCAAAAAAAAAAGGGAGGGGGGAAATTAGTAGGTTTTTTTTTTTTTTTTTTTTTTCATTACTGCCAATATTACAAAGTTCTCTCTCTAAAATTAGTGATAAAATAATTTTCTCACCAAAAATGAAAATATATTTTTCATCAAATAGTTTTAAAATATTTAAAATCAATTTTTTTTAAAAAAATATTTAAAATTATTGGTGATGAAAATAGATTCCTCACTAATAATTTTATAATTAATGCCAAATTTTTTTTTCATCAAAAGTCTCAAAATTTGGCGTCACCCAAAAAGATTAAAGGGAAAACTTTGGTGACGAAATTTAATTTTTCCTCACCTAAAAAGAAGTATTTATTAACGAAAACAAATTTTGTCACCTATTATTTTTACTTTTTTTATTATATATGATAAAATTTTATAATTTATAATGGATTATTCTTATTTAGTGACGAAATTTATTTTCTTCATTACTTTTTCGTCACCATAGGTTACTTAGAGAGCTAATTAACTTGTGTTTAGTTTTGTGAGAGAGAGAGAGAGAAAGAGAACGAGAGGAGAGGAAAACTGATAAACAAAAAAAAGAGGGGCGAGTTAGTAAACTAGTTTTTTCCATTACCGCCCAATATGTCAAAATTTTCTCTCCAAAATTAGTGACAAAATAATTTCCTCACTAAAAAGTCTCAAAATATTAAAAATTATTAGTGATAAAAATATATTTCTCACCAAATGGTCTTAAAAATATTTAAAATCAAGTTTATCAAAATATATATATATATAAAATTATTGGTAACGAAAATATATTCCTCACTAATAATTTTATAATTGGTGACAAAAAAAATTTCTCACCAATAGTCTCAAAATTTTGGCGCCACCAAAAAAAATTAGCGAGAAAACCTTCGGTGATAAAATTTAATTTTTTCTCACTTAAAAAGAAGTATTTGTTGACAAAAATAAATTTCGTAACCTATTATTTTTCTTTTTTTATTATACGTGACAAAATTTATAATTCCTCATGGATTATTTTTATTTAGTGACGAAATTTGTTTTCTTCACTAATTTTTGTCACCATACCAAAACAGAGAATAAGAGAAAGAGACACCAGAAAAAGTGCAAAGAGAAATCATGTACGAAATCATCGAGCGAAGAAGATGTGGCGGTTACCAGCAAGGCTGCTACTGGCAATGACGATCGACAAGACTAATAGAGGCAACGATGGCGATCAGCGTGGTGGAGGAGCAAGAGGTAAGACAAATCAATACCCTATTTTGAGAGAGAGAGAGAGAGAGAGAGAGAGAGAGAGAGAGAGAGAGAGATGATAAACAGAAAAAAAGGGTAAAAAAAATTAATACCCTATTTTTTTTTTTAATTGCCGCTGAATATATCAAAAAATTTTCACCAAAATTGGTGACAATATTATTTCCTCACCAAAAGATATTAGAAATATTAAAACATTTTGGTGACGAAAATATATTCATCACAAATAATTTTATAATTAGTGACAAATTTTTTTGTTACCAAAAGTCCCAAAATTTTGGCGCCACCCAAAAAAAATAGCGGGAAATTTTTTGGGGACGAAACTTAATTTTTCCTCACTTAAAATGAAGTATTTATTGACGAAAATAAATTTTGTCACCTATCATTTTTATTTTTTTATTATATGTGACAAAATTTATAAATTCCTCACGAATTATTTTCATTTAGTGACAAATTTTATTTTCTTCACTAGTTTTCGTCACCATAGGTTACTTTTGTTGTAGTGGGAGTTGGAGAAGAGGGTTGAAGATGGGGGTTAGGGCTTCGAAAGATAGGTGGATGGAGGGATTAGGGCTTTGAGGGATAGAAATAGGTGGATGATCTGGTGGTGGCTCTTTCTAAAGAGAGAGCGAGCAAAAGAGAGAGCGAGCAAAAGAGAGAGAGAGAGAGAGAGTTGACTTTGGATGAGAGAATGGATGAAAGAAAGAGAATCAGTGAGTGTGAGTGAGAGAAAGAAGGGGGGTGGATGAGAGAAGATGATCTGCGATCTTAAAAAGGGGTGATCTGCGATCAGCGATTCGAAGTTGAAGCTGATCGAGGCTCATCGATTTTTCTCTCTCTTTAATCTTCACTTATCTGAAAAGAGTGATGAAGAAGCTAAGAAACAGGGGGTTCTTATGGAGACAGGGAGAAAGAGAAGCTGAGAAATAGAAACAAGGGAAGAAACAGAGAGTTGGAAGACATGGGGGTTCTTGTGGTTGTGGTGATAAAGAAGTTGAGAACCAGGGAGAGAGAGATAAAGACGGTGAGAGTGAGGGAGATTGAGGCAACAGTGATGAAGAGAGATGAAAGGATAGAGACGCAGAAAGATAGAGAGAGCAAATGTCAACAGAGGATTTGTCTTCAGATTTGAGCTGATCATTCTAGAGGATTGATCTCAGCCGTTGGATTGTTATTTAATTAACGACTGAGATCTTGTTGAGTAATTGACCCCCAAGATTAGTCCAAGTGTGCTATTTTGTTCATTAAAATAAATAAAAAATAAATAAAAACACAAGTAAAACACAACAGTTATAAACGATCATATTTTTATGTTACAATGGCTATAAAAAAAGGCTCCTTTTTTTTTTTTAAAATTTTTTATTTTTAAATACAAATCTTGAATCTCAATTTTATTTCACAGCAAACCTTTTTCTTTTTCTTCTCTCTTTTTCTCAATTTCATTTCACAACAAACCTCCAAATTACATTTTTATTTATAGTTTTTTTTTTTTCACACAATCACTATGGAAGGTTCATAAAAAACAAAGAGAGAAAAATCATGGATAAACTACCAATAGGTCCTAATAGTTGGACTTAATTCCCGTTAAGTCTTATTGAAAATAAGTCTTGGTAAAATTGTCACTAAAAATAATTTTTTTGTGACAATTTTATATATGTCGCTAAAAATTGACAATTAGTGACTTTTTTTTATTATAATTTTTATAAATTGTCGTTAAAACTTACAATTAGTGACTTTTTTATGACAAATTTTTTCCATAAGACCTATTAGATAATAAGTCCACTTATTAAGATCTACACGTAAGTACCCCAAAAATCATTCACCATTGATGAAGATGTGGCACTTTGTAAAGCTTCGTGTCACACTTTTGAAGATCCAATTGTTGACAATTCACAATCTTATGCTCATTTTTGGGGGAGAATTTATGAAATTATTGCTCCCTTTAGAATGATCAATCAAGGACACAAGTGTCTATCCAATCTCGGTGGGGTATAATCATGAAATGTTCTAACAAATTTTGTGGATATTTAGCGCAAGTCGAAAGTCTACACCCAAGTAGAATGTCTTAAGTTGATATAGTAAGATTTCATCTTCATTTATTACGTTAGTTTTTTTTTTTTTTTTTATAATTATTTTATTATTATTATTATTATTATTTCATCTCATATAAAAATTAACTAATTACTTAATTTAATATTTTATTGATACAGATGCTTCAAGCAAAACTTTTATACCATCAAGATGAAAAGAAACATTTTGCTTTTGAACATTGTTGGCTAATCTTGCAAAACAATATTAGGTGGCAAGATATAGCTTCTACGAACACAGTGAAGTCAAGGATATATACATTGTTTTCCCCTAATGCAGCCCCCGATTCCCTAAATGGATAACTGCATTTCTCTTGAAGATGACAATAATCCAAGTGTTGGTAACAATCTAATTGTTAGTAATAATCTAATCGGTGAGGATAGTGTCTTTGCAAAGGGTAAAAAGCCTATGGGTAGGAAAGTGTATACGTCCCCGAACGTCCCGGGAGGGAATCCCGTTTTGTTCATTGGGCTCACTACAGTTCAGACTCAATGTCACGGTTCTTAATGTGATTTCACAAAGTGCAATACGAGATTGATAAATCACCAAAGAGTCCAAATCTGGCAAATCGTTTTGAAAAACTGATTTTAGAAAGAAGTGCCAAACATGGACTGCTTTGCCAGATACAGAGTCGCTACCTAAATATTTTATTTTGGGGGAATTTAGGAAACCCTGACTCGTGCCTAAGGCCACGTGTTCGTCATCACCAAAGTTGCCTCGGCTCGGGAACTTGGGTATGATTGGGGAAGGTCATTTCATGAGCACCCCCGCTCGCCCGATCAAAGATCGGCCTCTACTAACCATGATATCGAGTTTTGAAAACATTATGTGCTCTTATTCCGGTTATTAGCCTAGAATTACTATGTGATACGCACAGCATACAAGTGTAGACTGGATCGCCTGAGTTGGAACAAAACATTTCATGTTTGTTTTTGAAAGCGGTTTGCTACTCGCAAGTAGGCTAAAATGTGGATTTTGCCACCCTCAAGTGGGCTTAAAAAACATGGTGATTTGCCACTATCTAGTTGGCTAAAACTCGCAATCAATGAATTGTTCCAATTCAGATAATCCAACCTTCACCCACATGCATTCAGACAGTTATATCACATAAGCAAATAGCCTCATGGTAAGCATGCTATCATGGCAGTCACTCACACACATGCAAGGATGCTAAAGCATAAACACTTACCGAGTACTCCAAGCCAAAGAAAGAAGCTAATTAGAAATCATGCATGAATCCTAACTATACTGAGATACCTAATGCAACACATACAGGTATGCAACTAAGATAGGCTCGGCTATTCTAAGATGGCATATGAAATGCTACAAAAATCATGTATTCAACTTGGAATTGAAATACGATGCAATCAGTATGATGCGCCGAGCCCGGTGCATGCAATACAGATGAATGAATGCAAACATGCGAACATATAGATGCTAATTGAAACGTGTCCTAAACTAACCATCATAAGCTGGTAAATAAAAGGGAGAAAGACGTGGGGTTGGAAGACATGCATTACACACACGTACACTTATTACAACATTGCCCTCTCACAGAGGGTCCGAATAAATATTACACAACCAAAATGAATAACTGATTATTACACAATACTAGCTAATTAACAAATTAACTAAGAAAGCGAGTAAACTAGCATGCAATGCTACATGAAGTAGACTGCCTCAGCTCTGTTCGGAATGATGAAAGATGCATGCATGTTCGAGTCGCCTTGTTGGGAAATCCATCGCGATGCCCTGATTTGCCTCTATTTACAATTGACCCCAAAAACACTGTACACAACTCCATGGGAACTTATAGGGATACAGCTGACCAGTTTTTGCTGCTGGCTTCCGGTTTGCTGCAACAGAGAGCAAGAAAGGGGCATGGCAAAGTATTTTCAACATATGTATGCACAACCACTCTCCCCGTCATTGCATGAGCTCTAGGGAGTGTAGTCCTCGATCCTCGTGCCACCAATCACGCATCTCGATGCATAATGGCCGAGGAGTCGAATTGCACGACTCAATGTGAAATGAATGCACAAATGAACACCTAAAGCCAATAACTCTATCATGGATAGTCAAGAGTGTCGGCGACCGGGAATTGAAGCACGTTTCGTCACTTTGAGTACGAAACGTCCCTCGTTTCCCGTGTTTGGACTAAACCCTACTCCAAACACTATGCAACAACTAGAATGGCATGGCATGCAAACACAATGCAACAACTAGCATGCAATCCTAAACGAAATGCAACTAAGACACGTAAACATGCAAGGAGTGATATGCAAAGGTGCAACTAGCATGCGCAATGCTATGAACTATCAATGGCATACTCAATGCACATGACATAATATGGCATACACAATGCAAGATGGACTTAAACCAATATGAGTGGATCTCAGCCACACTCAAATCAGTGGCCAAACATGATGAAATGAAACAACAACACTCATGCAAACATGCCTAAATGCAAGGGACCGAAACTAAGGCACCAAGTGCAACTCTACCAAGGCATGGCAAACATGTAATATAGCATACAACAACACATTTTCCAGCTCTGAAATGACATACGAAAGGGTCCCGAATCATGCAAATACCTCACACAATGCATGCTAGGTGCCCAAATACCGAAACTAGTGAAGTGGATTACACTAGAGGTATGCAAAGCGAGGCTCAAATGACCAAACCACCCCCAAACAGTCCTTATGCAGACCAAAACAATAGCAAATATGGACTAAAATGGTGGCTCGAAAGGCATGGAAATGAAGCTCATGCAATGGTCAAAAAATGAGGCAAACAAGCACAACTCTCAAATGCACTTAAGGAGTGGAAAACATAGGAACATGGCACAAGTATGAGGTCTGAAATAACATGCACAATGATGCCAAGACATGCAAACACCTCTATTCAAGCATGCAAGAGGCTACAAAACTCAAGGCTAGGCATGGATATTGAACTACAACCATGCATAGCATGCATCATTCGACCATGAGGTACAAAAAAAGAGCTAAGGCAGTCCAAAACATGCACAAAATCAGGTTAAGGCATGGCCAAAAAGTGCTAGAATCAAGGGCCAAAACAACATGCAATACAAGCTAGTGAAGAGGATTTACATTACAAGTATATTAAGCATTCAAGAGGCCACTAAACCAGAAAAATCAAAGGTATGAAATGCCAAATAAAGCCCAAAAACCCACTGAAACATGGTCTATGCACGCGAGAATGATTGGCTCCTTTGATAGGCAATAAAGAGAGTTGTTCTACACATGCAAGATGGACACCCAAAATGGCAAAATGGGCTCTGGATAGAGCCTATGCAGGTCCTAAAACTCACCAAAAATGGCCTGAAACAAGGCTTGGAAGCATGCAAATAAGGGCTCCTTTGTTAGGCTAAATGTGCTAGTAAACAAGACAAGGGGTGAGAGGGTCACCCCTTTCTGATTTTGGTCCTCAAAATAGCATGCTAGCCACTGAAAATCCACCGGATTTCAGTAGCTAAGAGACCAAACAAAGGTCAATGCAAAGGCCCTAAGGCATGGCTCAAAACAAGGTGAAATGAAGCATGTGAGGGGGTAGATGACCCCCAACAGAAAAATGATCTTAAACAAACATGTTAAGGGCCTCAAAATAAAACTTTTTTCAGTTTACACCAAAGCTCAAATATTCTTGCAAATAAGGCTAAGAGATGGATCAAAATGAAGCTAAAAAGAGGGAAAAAGTGTTATCCTTATAGCTCAGCAAAAAAGCAGCAACTTTTGGACCAAAAATGTAACCCTTCAACCTCTGAAAATGGCCTCCAAGATGCTAAGGTTGATGGTGGAAGGGTTAGGCTATGAGATGGTGTGCAAAGGGCCAAGAATCACACACTTTTGGAGCCAAAATAGAGAAATATAGAGAGAGAGGTATATTTTTCCTTAGGCAAAAATCTGAACCCTCTACAAGGAAGGGGAGGCCTCCCTTTATAGACAAACAAGTCTAAAGCTTCTCAAAGAAGCTTCAAACCAAGGGCAAACATCCTCCATACACGTGTATGGAGGATCCAGTCTGTGCCCTCCAGCTGGCACAACTGGAATCAACTCACAGAGACAAAACTGAGGGAGGCAAGCCGACCAGTTCAGGAGGTCGGCCGACCAGTTCAGGAGGTCGGCCGACCACTTGCCCTGGTCGGCTGACCAGGTCAAAAGGGTTAGGTGGTTGGCCAGCTACTTTTTGTGGTCGGCCAGAAAGAAAGGTGGTCGGAGGGTGGTCTCCAAGGCCAAAAAGTGGTTGGCTAGTGTCCAAAATGAAGCCCCAGAAGTTAGCTTTCCAATGGCACCAACCTTGCATCAAAATTCCAACTGTGCAAAAAGTTATGCATGTTTTGGTGAAGCCGCGCAGATTCGGTCCAACCGGATTGATGCCTTATTTCAACCAACCATATCTCCCCCGTCCGGACTTGGCTTTAGGAGATTCTTGAGTGCAAAATGAAGCCCCAGAATTAATATTTCCAACGGTGGTGGCCTCATAGCTAAAATCCAAGTGTATAGACAGAGAGGCGTGATTTAGCGAGGACCGCTTGGCTCTCTCTCTTAGCGACTCAAACCCACCTTCTTCTTCAACTTGGTTTCTTCCCTCTTCTCCAATTTTCCTCAACTCCAAACCCCTAAACAAGGTGTTTTGAAAGATTTTTCAAAGATTTCAACTCTCTTTCATTCATTTCCACTTTGTCCTTGCTCGGTTTACCGAAAAGCGCAACATTTAACGAAATGCGAGCGTCGGAACATCGTAGGAACTTTATTTTCAAAACATTTTGAAAGAGAGGGTTTCAAGGTCTAAAATCTTTCGATCAAGATTGTTTTGGTCCAAAAGGGGTATGAAGTTGACTCTCTCCTTGCCGAAGAAACTGAACCTTTGCCTTGCACACCTTCATCACCGAGTAAACTATCAGTAGTGCCTAAGTCTTAAGGGCGGTAAAAAATGGGGTGTCTACAGAAAGCTGCAAAAGAATTATTTCGGAGAAATCAAGTTATTGAAGCTGAAATCCACAAATTTAGCAATGTGCTGGAGACATTTAACCAACACCTTACTGAGAAGGAAATGAAAAAAGCTGAAAGAGAAGAAAAAAAGATTCAAGCACTGTAGAAAAGGAAAGAACTTGAGATCAAAAGATAAGAACATAAGATCAAAATGGCAGAACATTTGATAATGACTATGGACATTTCTCATTTGGACCCTCAGATGAAAGCATATTACATAATGCGAAAAAATGAGATTTTTGCCAAGTGGTTTGCAAATGTCAGCAATCCAAATTACTATTTTTCCTTGTCTCCTAATGAATAATTACGGGAGAATGTATTTTTTTAATTTTGCAATGTCATTTATTTTTTTAATTTATTTTTTAGTCTTTATTTGCAATGTTATTTTTATGTTCCAATGTAATTTTGAGTATTTAAATTTATTTTTTCAATTTTTTAATTTCTTTTTCATTTTTTATATTTGTCTAGTTGGGTATAATATAAATGTAATATTTTTTTTACAAACAGATAAAAAAAGGTCGCAAAAAATGAAAAAAAAAATCATTAAAAAATTTATATCCAAACAATACCTATAAACTTGGAGGAAAAGTTAGCTGAGATTTACCAAAATAACATGTGTACTATTGGAAAACTATCACTATAATTTGACAAATTACTACTATTTATTACCAAATTATAACAATATCAATAATATTATAATAACAACTATTGAAGATGCTCTTACCGTGACAATTGGAAAATGAAAATGATTACAATGAGATTTTAATGAAATGTAGAGGCGCTAAGGCTAATTAATGCTATTTATAATTATCAAGCTTGGTACATTTTGTGGTCCATCAAAATGAAAAATTATTTGGTGATCAAGGGGTGCCACGTGATAATGCCTTTTACAAATCACTAATTACCAGGTCTCATTTTGTTTTCTCATGATCCAATATAGAATTGTGAATCTCATTCTTTTCATCAATCACAATACATCTACGGCAACACCACATTGCCACCAAAATTGTGAATCTCATTCTTTCCAAATAACTTTTCCAATCTACGCCGTCACGTTGATAATAGATGAAATTAGTGAAATTTAAATTTAAATAGGGTTATTGATTACACTTGAAATGTAAATTAGAAGATTTTTGCTTTTGATTACCTAGGCAAAACGTCCACGTACAAACTAATATGAATCTTGTTACTCTCCGAATAATTTCAAATTTATTTTTATTTATGCTTTCTAATTTAGATGGTAAGTAGACTCAAATATTTTGAAATTAAGGTACTAAGCAAGTGTAATGCTTGGTGCAAAGTTGATATGAAGAAGAATAGTGGCCTACAAATGTTATCATTGTGACCACTCTTGGTTTAATGGGCTTTGGTCCATAGAACCTTATGTTCAATGTTTGATTGAGGGGTTGACACTTAGCCAAATTGAGGTCAGCCCAATGCAAAACCTTTCTGCAGCAACCTTTATATTCCAGGTCCCAACTAAGCCATTCTATAATCAACCCAAAGCTTCTGGCCCAACAAATTATGGATTACTTGCCATAAGTTCCTAAATTCCATACAAACTAAAGGTTTAAATTGAAGAAATTACAGTAACACCTCTCCACCACAACACTTTTTTTGAATTGTCCCTTAATGTTTAAAACTTGTCACTTAATCCTAATGATGGGATGGGATGGGTGGGGTGGTTGGGGTCAACTGATTGGGTGATGGGTTAGGGTAGGGACGAGGTGTAGGAGTTGGGGTCGGGGTCGAGGTTGGGTTAGGGGTGGCAGAAGAGAAAGGGAGAGAAAGGAAGGCATGGTAGTAGTAGGTTGTGGAGAAAAGGACTAGAGATGACAAGAGATGTAGGAGAGGGCTAGTAGGTGGTGAGATGTGTGACGATGGTAGGTGGCAGAGTGGTGGGAGAGAGGTAAGTGGGTGCGTAGAGAAGTCCTAAGGTTGAATGTACGGATAGTTTCAGATTAAGATATGTGTGGAAGAAAAATAAAAAATGTTAAATTTATCAAGTGGGTGAAAATAGAAAGTTATATATATATATATATATGTGTGTATTATTTTTTTGAGAAACTAGAAGCATAGCTATATCATAACATAATAACATTTGTGGGAGCATAAAATTATATATCAATTTATTGGACTAATCCAAACAAGGCCTGACAATGGGCCTAGACCAAACAAAGAAATCCATGAGACAACTATCACACCCCCCATCTATAAAAAGAGGACACCCTATGAATATAGGTATGTCTTATCTCTCTCTGGAACAAAACACACTCTTCATTTTTATACCTTCTTTTTTTAATTCAATTGACTAACTTCACCATTAGAGTGTCCTCGGCCGACAACCCTGGTTGGGTGGCGCTGATTATGTTCATTTTTGCAAATTTACATGGATTAAGCTCATCTTTTCGTTAGATCTCTTCAACAATTTATGTAAAAGGATTTTTCTGGATCTCACAACATCGTTTACAAATTTAACTAATTCATGACCTGGCTTAATTATGTATATTTAAAATCTCTTTAATGTGAGATCACCCTTCGAGCATAGAAATGTCATATTTTTCCCTTTTTAATAAGCTCCATCCTGCTTCTTGTGCAAATATCTTCTTTTCAATAATTCCAAATTGTATTTGCACTTTGAATTTATGAAAGATACATAATTCTATCGTTTCAAAATATTAATATCTTGTTTTATTTTTTATTTTCTCAAAATGTTAGTTGATTTTTAAAAATCAAGGATTAAAATATCATGAATTTTTTATTTTGTTCTTTTTTTAAATTTTTTAATTATGACAATTGATATTTCTAAGGGAAAAAAAAATCAAAATATAGTTTTGGAAATTTAATATTTTTAAAGTGTAAGGGATTGTTTGAAAAGTATTAGATTAGTATACTTTTGATTTTTTATGAAAAAAATGTGAAATGTAAGTTTGGATTGAAGTGATATAGTAGAGAAGTGATGTGACTAAATAAGAGATAATATGATTCAAATAAAATAATTGTGACATAAATAAGATAATGTGCTTAAATAATATGTGCTATTTTAACACATCTCAAATAATTGTACTAATAATTGAAATGGAATAAATATCTATCAAACTTGATTGGTGCCCTGAATTTGGGGGCACTAATGCCCCGAAAATCCAAAAAAGGCAAAAAAAAAAAAAAACACAAGGCAAAGAAAAAAAAAAAAAAACCAGAATTACCAAAATTGGAAATTTAGGGGCATTAGTGCTAAAATTTTTAGTGTTAAAAAACATTTCTCGATATCTATAATGAATCCGTTATTAAAATAATAATAATAATAATAATAAAAATGATTGTTGAGGTAGAACCCAATTGATAGTACGTTTCAAGTACAAATGTATTTTTTTGATGCACTCAAATTTTGGCTTTTGGCTGAGATATTATTAAATTTTAAGATAAATTATAAATACATCATTTGAGGTTTGATTAAAATATAAATCGCTTCTTATAATTTTAGAAATTACATTTCACCTCTCTGAGATTTCTAATTTTATAACAAATCGTCCATTTTATTAATAAATTATTAAATTAATTAACAATTTTTAATGATGTTAGAAATATATTTCAATTAATAATTTAAGTAATTTTGTTATTGTATAGGAGAACAATTATGAATTTTATTTTTTTAGTTAATTCTGTTAAATAAAAAATACTAACAATGAGGCATTTTTAATTTTTCAAATCACAGAAGGTAATCTATACTTCAAGTAAATTTCAGAAAGTGTATTTATAATTTATCTTAAATTTTATTAACTGACATTTTACACATTTTTCAAAAACTTTAATATAAAAATAATTTATTTAATAATTTAAATTAATAATTATTAATTTTGTACACTAGAATAATACAATTCAAATGCATTGAATAATTCCTCCGTATGGGCATTGTACAAATGGGACTTTAATGGGCCACTTTATTATGGTTATGTTTGACATAAGTTTTTTTTTTTGGGGGGGGGGGGGGGGGGGGTTATTTTATATGAGAAAAAAAAAGTATTAAAAATTAATAAGATAAAATCTCACATTTAAACTATAATTATTTTATTTTTTCTATCATAAAAATCAAAAAATTCAAAAAGTCCATCCAAAATGAAGTTTTTTAGCTCAGTTTAAAATAATTAAAAAGTCAAAAAGTTAAAACACCAACCCACATCTCAACTGAAGACTTTGGTTTCAAAGCTTTGTCTCCCTTTGTGTGAGAAGTTATTTGGTAATTTTGAAATATTCCTTCACACTATTTATATTTAAGGGGATTTACGTATAAGTTTTAATATGTGAATTTATTGTCTAATAGGTCCTATGATACTTAGGCCAAGTTTGGCATCCTTAAAAAAATTCAAAAAGTCACTATCCTATTTAAGTCACATCATCTTATTTAAGTCACATCACCTCTCTAACACATCACTTCAAACTCAACCCAAATCCAACCCATATTTCATAAAAAGTCAAAAAGTACACTTATTTAGTTTTCCCAAACTTGGCCTTAATGATGTTTTTTTATCAAACATTGTTAAAAAATTTATTAATCATTAATTTTCAGTGACAACTTAAAAATTATCACAAAAAATATCATTAATTATAAGTTTCAGCGATAGTTTAAAAAAAATGTGATAAAAAATAATTAATTTTTAACTTTCAGCAATAACTAAAAAAATTTATTACAGAAAAATGTCATTAATTATAAATTTTAATGACAATTTATAAAAATCGTGATAAAAAAATTATTAATTTATTAATTTTTAACATACAAAAAATATCATAAAAATTGTTTTTAACAACAATTTTACTAAAACTTATTTTCAATAAAACTTTATGAGAATTAGATCTGACTATTAAAACCTATTGATAATTTATTTATTTTTAATAAAATTTTATAAAAATTAAATTTAACTATTACAATATATTAATAATTTATCCTTATATTTGAACAATTGTCTTGTTGCTTTTCAGTGATGAGATCCATTATTGTTCAAGTTGATAATATACATGTTACATCGCTTTAATCCTGAGTTGTCATTTGTCACATTGGATGAAGATACTTTTCTCTCTCTCTCTCTCTCTCTCTCTCTCTCACGTTGGATGAAGATGCTCCTCTCTCTCTCTCTCTCTCTCTCTCTCTCAAACAACAGCATATAAGCAAATTCTTAATGATTGTCTTAACAACCGACACCCAAATTTTTTTTTATTTTTTTGTTGTTTAAATATCAAAATTAGTATAGCAATGCTAGTGATCAAAGGGCTTTGATTTGTAGCACTAATTTGCTGAGCACTAATTGCACTAATTTCTATATGAGGTAAAGAAAAAAAAAAAAAAATTATCAAAACAGGAAATTAGTGCCATTAGTGCCAACAGTTTTAGTGCCACAAATCATTTTTCGTGATCAAATTTGATATCAACTTTTGAATATCATTTTGCACATTAAAGCAACATATTAGTGACAGATTCTCTCACAGAAATCTCTTGTCAAAAAAACAGATTTTTTGTTTTGTTTTGTTTTATTTTGTTTCGTTTTTGATGAACAGTAAAATTCAGGTACTAAAATTTGATCAACTTAACATTTTGAGGTCATGGATGCACTATTGTGTGCTGCAAGAACATTGATAGAGAAATAATAGTTTAGGAAATTTGTTTAATGATACAGTGATAAATTTTTCAAAAAATGGTTTTAAAAAAATAACTCATAAACAAGTTTTCAAAGAAGTCTCGTTTGTTTTCAAATGTAGAATGGAGGAGATTTATAGTGAAGGGATTCATAGTGAAGGGATTGTTAGTGAGGGGATTAAGTAAAATTGTGTTTGTTTTGATGATAGTTGTTAATGTAGGAATTGTTAAATTATTTTTATATAAAATAATAAAACAAATAAAAAAAATAAAAAAAATTAAACATTAATATTTAAAAAAAATTCCCAATATGTAAAAAATAAAAAAATAAAAAAAACTTCTAATCCTCTCAATATTTTTCTAATACCACCTCCACCTCTTCCATCCCAATCTCCCTTCCAACCTCCATCTTAATCCCTTCCTCTATTCTAATCATTTTCTCAATTCTACAAATAAACACAGCACTAAATAATTCCACTTCTATCCTAATTTCCTCCCATCCATTACACCCAAAAACAGACGGGGAGTATCTCCAATATACGCGAGAGCTGTCAGCTATGAAATCAAAAAGAGAGCTGTTAGCTATTATAATTGATAACATTATATTTTTGTCACTAATGATTTTACCTATTACAATAATTATTTTAATAAAAAATTTCAAGATTAACTACATTTGAAGTCTTGGAAATTTTTTTAAACAATTTGTATGTATAGAAATATAAAATAAAGAGTAACAATGAAATACATAAATAAAAAAAAAATACACTTTTTATAGAAAAAAATCACATGCATAACATGTGTCTCATTCATACCATTAATATTTACAAAAGCAACATTTCGCATCTATTATTACAATACAAGCACACCATGTGGTTTTATTTAGAGCCAACACTCCTAGTCTAAAAGAATTATATGAATGTGCAGAAGTACTGATGAGGTAGGCTTAACAATGCTGAAATATATTGATGAGAAAGTTGCTCAAAATACTTCTCTTATGAAAATATATACATTATCATTACACTCTATAAATGTTTTAAGGATTAATTTGTTTTATTTCTAAAAGTAAAAATTTTGTTACAAAAAATATTAAGAGATCAATTTTTATCGTTATGAGAATCGTTTCTAAAATGTCGTCTCAAAAAATTATATATAAAAAAAGACATTTAGGGATAATTTTGAAAATGTCATTAATAAATAAACTTTTATGATTAAAATAATTCGTGCAAAAAATATTTACTATTGGACCAATGATAAAAGGATTTTTGTTTAAATTTGGACAACTTGAGCCCTGGTTTGGGAACTTAAAATTTTAGCTAAAAAGTAAAAAAATTATTATAAATTCTTATATCACCCTCTCTATTTTTTTACATAATTTTTCATAAAAAATTAAAAACTCATCAAAATAACGTATTGCCAAATTTAATGAGTTAAACCTGGACTCAAACTCGGATTTGGGCAAATAAGTTCAAGTGGAGGTTGAGTTTTGAGTCAATTGACCATTCCCATGCACTCTGATCCAAGTAGTCAATGGGTCAATCACGAATATTAATTCTTTGTTTCTTATTATAAGAGTTGTATTGAATTGTTTATTTATAATAATTATTGGGCATGTAAATATGCATTGTTGCTTTGTAATCAGCCCCGGTACAGTACCCGGAAACTGGGGCTTGAATTTGGCTCGAAACAGAGGCGAAGGAGGAAGGAGGAAGAAGAAGAAGAAGAGAAGGAGGAAGGAGGCGAAGGAGGAGAAGCAGAACTGGAGAGGGCCATAAAAATGGGGCTGGAGGCGGAGGCGGAGGCAGAGGCAGAGGCGGAGGCGGGTGGAGGTAGAGGTGGAGGCGCGGCTGCGAGCGACGATCGGCCGACGAGCTGCGACGACGCCGACGAGCTGCGACGATGACGACGACTCTCTCTCTCGCCTCTTGCCTCTGTTTCTCTCTCGCCTGTTTTCAAACGAAGAAGACGAAGAAGAAAAGAAAGAAAGAAAGAAAGAAAAGGAAGCAAGAAAAGGGGAAAAAAAAAAAATTCGAAACACAAAACGACGTTGTTTTGCGTTTCGAGCCAAATTCGAGCCGTGATTTTGGGCCCTCAAACATTTTTCCTCTGTAATTGTCCAATATATAATTATTTTTATATTTATAATGTGAACATTATGCTTGATTGTGATTCATCTATTATTTTTGCTTTGCCCAACCCACACAAGTTACAACCCTAGCCATCGTGGGTCAGAACATGGAAACTTGTTGGTTGATCCAGAGGTGTCATGTGTCTTCATGTTCTTTATTTATCTAATACAAAATCTTGAGCTCCACCTTCTCCATCAATTATAATATAAATAAAGCACTACATGACACTGTGATGGACTAACCAATAACTTCTTTAGAATAGGGGTATACTATTGGACTGCAAATGGTCGAGTCAGGTACAGAAATTAATGATGTTTAGACAAATGAGATGCCAGGAAAATGTTTGAGACCCTTAAATTTTTTTTATATAATTGTACTCATAATAATGTGATGGGATATTGTTACCCAAAAAACAACCTAAGAGAGGGGGTGAATTAAGTTTTTACAATTAAAAATTAATAATACCCTAATAAAAATTATGACTAGCACAATAGATAAATATAGTTAATGAAATAAAAATAATTGAAACAAGTGTTCTAACAACTATGTCAGTTAATGATTTTAGCACAGTGAAAATGTGAAATATAGCTACAACAATTTAAATAAAATAAAGAGATAAGGGAGAGAGAGGCAAACAAATTTATAGTGGTTCGGCTTCAACTCGGCCTACGTCCACTGCTCAAGCTTCACTTGAGATTTTCCACTATGCTCTAGCTTCACGGGGGTGCTAGCAACCTCTTTACAAATGGAGCAATCTTCCACGGATTTTACACAGACTTTCTAAGTCAAGAACACTGAGTGTACTACACTCTTACAAGGTTGAAAAGAAGGTATTTTTGCTTTCACAGAAAGCTACAAGAATTATCTCTCAAAGATAGATATAAAAATGAAGTTTTGATTTTTCTGTAAACCTCACACAAGAAAGATGGGCTTAAAGCTATAAGGCTCAGTGTATAATTTCTGAGAGAGGATGTAAACAAAAATCGAAGAATACTTCTCAGAGAATTTTTCAGAGAATAGATGTGAGTGATTATAGATTAAAGAATATTTTCAGGTTTTTTTGTAACCAATTTTACATTAGAGGCTGTGGTATATATAATGAAAAATATAGCCGTTTATAGCCGTTGTAGTCATCATTACTAATTTGAATATCTTCCACTTGAACCTTTTGAACTATTCATTTGAATTTATAGCCGTTGTAACTCCATCATTACTAATTTGAATATCTTTCCCTCCATCATTACAAATTTGAATATCTTTTACTTGAATCTTTTGAACCTTTTGAACCTTTTGAACTATTCATTTGAATTTATAGCCGTTGTAACTCCATTATTACTAATTTGAATATATTTCCCTCCATCATTACAAATTTGAATATTTTCCATGTGAATCTTTTGAACCTTTTGAACTATTCATTTGAATTTATAGCCGTTATAACTTCATCATTACTAATTTGAATATCTTTCCCTCCATCGTTACAAATTTGAATATCTTCCACTTGAATCTTTTGAACATTTGTTTTGTGCTGTTTGAACTCCTGATTTAATCAAATATTAAATATATTCTAACAACATTTAGGATAAAGATTTAGGTGAGAAATAATGGGACAAAATAAATTTTGATTCTATTTTTCTCTTTCAAATAAATTAAAACATAATTATATAAATCATCAAAATAAATTTTGGATTCTATTAAAACATAATTAAATAAATCATCAAAATAAATTTTGGATTTGAAATATAATTAAATAAATCATCAAAATAAATTTTAGATTTTATTTTTCTCTTTCAAATAAATTAAAACATAATTAAATAAATCATCAAAATAAATTTTGAATTTTATTTTTCTCTTTCAAATAAATTAAAACATAATTAAATAAATTATCAAAATAAATAAGTCTAACAGATATGTATCAATTTTTGATTTACTACACATCTAACGACATAGGACCCAACTCCCTTACCACTTCATTGTGGGTTAATTTGCGAGTGTAAAAATGTGAGTCTCTAGCATTATTCAGATGCTAGTTAATTGAAGAGAGAGAGAGAGAAAAAGAGAGAGAGAGAGAGAGAGAGAGAGAGAGATGGGGGTTTTATTTGCAGGGTAATTTCAGATCTGTGTGGTTATTGAAAAATAATTATAAATTAGTGATAAATTTAAAAAATATTAATAATTAAAATTATAAATTTTTCATATATATGTAATAATTTTTTTAAATTACCATTGTCGGGTAATTTCTCCTTTACCGCGGTGAAGAAGTTAGCAATGTTGTTTTTAACTTTAAAGAGGGAAATTCTATTTCCACACACTCTTTTATCTCTGTATATATAATTTCTCAATGCACACTCTTATGAAATTGGTTTTATGTTTTTGTTCTGAGTCCACACCTCACATGTTCCAGTTATACCCTAGGCTACCATCCTTGTACGCACACCATTTAAACCATTTGTTCCATAGAGAATCAATGGTATAGACCCATTTTTTATTCCACTCACCTTGAAAACACAGTAACATCTTTCACAAGAAATTCCTCAGTAAATCTCTCCATGAATCTTCAGATTATACAATAAACTACCTCCTTTGATTTCTAGTTACATCATCAAACTGATTCCTTCAATCAACAATCTAGTCAACATCGAAAAAGTCATTAATTGGCATCGACTTGTATTAACATAGATCTTGAAACAACATCGTTTTGTATCAAACTCCATTGAAGACTTACAACTCTATCTATATCTTATTTTTCATAAACTCTCGTTTTTTTTGGGAAGTAATTCGATTTTACTTATTCGGTACTGGTTATCCGAATGAAAAGGGTTTATTCGATTTTTAACATCCGAAACATGTAAAAAAATGCAGAACTTGATTTCCGAAATAAATTCTTAAATTCGAAAGTTGAGTTTCGAATTTGTTTTATATCCAAATTCAGAATTTGATTTTCGAATAGAATTAATAATTTTGGCAGTTGATATCCGAAAAAAGTAACATGTTTCGGCACTGGTTTACTGAATTAAAATTATGAAATTTTTTTTTGCATAAAAAAACTTACATTTTCATAATTGTTTTTGTCATAACTAGGCATATTGTTATTTGAATTTGAATTTCCATTGATTTGCAACTCTTCTATTACAAAAATCAAGAATTATGATGGATTCTAATAACAAAACGACATAATCAATGGAGTATAAACTTAGAGAGTAAAGCAATATGAGAGTATTACTTTGCAAACGATAGATGACTATAGAGTATGTAGCAAACAATGGTCAATGGAATAACTAAATGACAATGGAGGACGTGAAAAACAATGAAGAAATTAGAGTTCAATTTTTTTTTTACTTGAAAGATGTGCACTGAGATTATTATTATTTTTTTAAATGATGTGTACAAAAAAAACTTTGATTTATTGTTAATGGCGTGTTTTGATGTCCATTATGGTCATTTTACTTTAGGGTAAAATTGTCATTAAAATAATATTTCATTAAGTGTGTACACAGAGATAAATAGGTATGTGGAAATAGAATTGCCCTTTTAAAGAGGAGAGAAGTGAGTATAGTACAGTAGTAGGACTAAAGCTTAGAAGAGATAAATGTAAGGGCATGGCTGAGTAAGGAATTCATAAAATTCGTAATTCGATTCGATCCAATCTAATTTGGTAGGTTTGGATTGATTTTTTAAATTTGTGGTTCGGTTTTGGATTGAAAAATTAAAAATCTATAGTCCACGGATTGGTTCCGGATTGGACCTCACGGTTCCGGATTGGAACAGATCCGGACTGTATACAAATAGCCTATATTTATATTATACACCTTCCCACATAGTATCTTCTTTTATTCCAATAAAATCTAAACTCAAACCTAAACTCACATAGTATATTCTTTAATTGCTTTTATTTGCTGGTTTTTAGTTTTAATTTGTAATGGTCGAAATACTTATGTGGAACCAATTTTCTTATGATTGTTTAAATTCTAGAACAGTATGTACCTATTATGGAAATGCATATTGCTATTGTGGAACTAATATGATGCTATGTTTATGTTTTTATGAAATTAAAATGTTCTATATTTTTTTGTTGGTTTAATTATGTGAATCCGTGGTCTTAAACCGATCAAATTCGTATTAAATGGATTGATTCAGATTCCCTCCAATAATGTAGCTAACTTTGTGTATATAATTATTTGTTAATTGATATAAAATAATAAAAGTAAGTTTTAATTTTGTTGTGTTAAATATTTGTTTTTTTTAGGAATATTGAGTATTTTAATGATATTTTTTTTAAAAAAAAGGATATATAAGTCCACTTTTTATACTCATTTTTTAGATTCAGTGATGTGTTAAAAAAATTATTAGTTGATAATTAGAGTATTTGCTTATTAACCAATTATCTTCTTAACACATCACTGAATCTAAAAAATGAGTATAATTTTTGAGTTTGAATAGTATGCTCTTTTTAAAATGTGTATTAAGTTTAAATGAGACCTGCATGATTATGAAAAATGTAAACAACAAAATGTACATAAATATGTGTGAGATCCATTCTTGATCACTTGTCATATTGTATCTTCCACTTCTGTTTCTTTTCGCCTTCGCTCACTAACCACTTTGCAGCAGTTAGCAACGGAGCTAACGATTGACATATTGTAGGGGGGTTCAAGGTTAGAGGAGTGATTAGAGAGGCAAAACTATGCTAATGGTCCAGTAATGGTGGAAGTGGCTGGAGAATGAGTAGCAACAACTGTCTGGGAGTTGGAGAGTGTGTAGTCGAGTGAGGGTGAAGCAAGTGGCTGAAGAAGAAGTGTATAGCAGTACCAAATTGGGCAGCATCTCCCCCAAATCCCCAAAATTCCTCTTGTTGAACCTTCGAAAATGGGTCATATTTATAGGCTTTTCCTTGGCACCAAGAGGACACCAAGTGGCCAAATAGAGATAAGACATGTGTCCTAGGGGATCACAGCGAATATTCTACCTTGAGCCACCAGGCTGAAGGTGCCATGTGTCCCTCTGCATTTATTGTGTACTATCTGTTTGCCTCCGCAACTACCTTTTGAGCCTCAGTAAGTGCAGTTACAGCGGGAGTGTTTGCCTCTGCACTTGCCTTCTCAGTTTGAACCTCAGCAAGTGCACTTGCAACAGTGAACCTTGCCGCTGCACTTGCCTTCTCAGTTCCATTTGATCAGTACATGCATTCTCAAGACTCCATAGCTTACTATCAGCCATGTTTGTGTTCACCTTGGTGAAACCTCCACTCTTAGCCACCTAATCACAAACTCCCCAGCTTCTCAGGGTGAAGGCCACAACCAAGCCTGTTATCAGCCATGCTGTGCCTCAATGCCAAGCCCAAGGGGGCTTCTTTAGTCTTGCCTGTACGACTAAGGCAAGTCTATGGCCTGGGTAATGGAAAAGGGAGTCCCCTATGTTTGGGATACCCTGTTCTCATCTTCGCGGGGTTACCTCGATAAATTGGTATTTTTGGACCTGCTATCAGCTCCAACCAGTAAGTCTTAGGGCTTGCTATCAGCACCAAGTTAATAGACTATGGGACCTGCTATCAGCCCTAGGCTAGTAATGTCTTGGGGCCTGCTATCGGCTCCAAGCATTAGCCTCCACTTGCAGAGAGAAACCTCTCTCAAAGGCTGCTATCACCTTGGTAGGATATTCCCTCTGCAACTTAGTTGCTGCGGTCGTCATTTCCCGTAGCAAGTTCAGACAGCATGACCGACGATATTAGAGATGGCGGTGTCGACAGAATGCCTCCATAACTTGGGCACTGCAAGTATTGCCTCTGCAACTTAGTTGCTTCGGTCTTCTCTTTCCCTTGGCAACTCCAGATGATCGTGACACTAACATTACTTGGAATGGTGGCGGCACCAAAGATACTTGGAATGGCGGTGCTGAGATGAAGTGCCTCCGTAGCTTGACCTCCGCAACTTCGCTGTTGCAAGTGTTGCCTCTACAACTTGACTTGGGCACTTTTCTTCGCGGAGTCCATCTGGAGCCTTGGTGGGTTGGACCTGCCTCGGCCCACTTGTTGGCCCACTTTCCTTGGGCTTTGGCCCATGCTCCTTTTTTATCCCTGGTCGCCTCTTTGAGGCGATCTTAGTACTTAGGTCCATACTTAGTTTGGGGTTTAATTTCTGACCCTCTACATTTTGCCCCCTGCACACGTGGAGGACACGCTCCTTGTTTCCCGCGTATGCATGACATCAGCAAGCAACCCAAGGGTTGCGTCAGTCGGGTCAAAAGTTGCGTGGCTTTGAAAAGGTGCCTCTTTGACTGCCAAGTCATAATGGCCTAGGGAAGCGTATTGGCGCCCTTTGCTGATTTTTCTTTATAAATAACGCCCTTGGGTCCACTGGTCCCCCACTTCTTCCCAACACACCCTTCTGTCTCCTTTGTCTTCTTCTCTCCCTTGTCCCCACTTTCCAAAGCCTTTTCACCATTCTTTATTCTCCCTCATGGCCAGCACGAAATTTCTTCCTGACAGGGCTGTCCCATCCTCTACTGAGTGGAGGAGGGCCCCATACTTCGGAGGACTAGCTGAACCCTTTTGGAAGGCAGTTGACTCCTTCATTCCTGATGCCCTTCCTCTAGAGGAGTCTCTGCTTTCTTTTGGGGAGGCCACTTTGGATGACACAGACATAGTGAACCTAGTCTTTGTGCTGCGGTTTCGCGTGGAGCGCAGCGACCTTCCACATTCTTACATCTACTATCGCACTCATTCGGGCCCTCCAGCAGATTGGTCCCTTTGGGTTGATGACATCATTGTAGATGGCGGTTTTGAGCAGCGTTTGCGTGATGTTCATCTTTTCAATGCCATTTTGATCTCTAGGGAGTTATCGGTGCGTAAGGTGCAGACCAATATTGATATGGTTCTCTCCCGTTGGAGCCGTGACACTTACACTTTTGCCTTAGCATGGGGGGAGATAACCCCAACCCTGGAAGATGTTACTGTCCTTCTACGCCTCAGCACCCGTAGAGATCACCCCTTTGACCCAGCGTCCCTGACCCTTGCAGAGCAAGTTGTTGTTACTGCTCTTCAAACCGCCTTTCGGGAGGCGCAGAAGTTTGGTTCCTAGTATGACCTTAGAACCGGGAAACTGCTCCAGGAGAGGCCTAAAAGGGATAAAACCACCTATTTTTCTTGGTTAAAGCATTTCTTCAAGGACTTGCAACCAGTTGTAGGCGACATCACTGAGGAGAGCCGTGACTCCGTAGTTGGGCCGGGCTACCGAAGTGACTTGTACTTGGCCGCGTTCGTCATTTATTTTATCTCCTTCTTTGTTCTACCTAGTAACCCTGCCGAAAGCATTAACTCCCTGGTGTTTCCTTCGGCGGTCAAGCTCTATAGCGGCAGTTAGATTCCCCTGGCTTTTCTCTTCTTGGGGAACCTATATTTCCATTTTGATCTCATCCATTCGAATATGGAGCGGTCTATGGGCCGCTACGATGTGTGGAGCTTTGTATACACTCAATTTCTGACTGTTTTTTTCTACGAGAGATTTCTTGCCATGAGCCCTATCCCTATGGAGCGGTCTATGGGCCGCTACGATGTGTGGAGCTTTGTACACACTCAATTTCTGACTGTTTTTTTCTACGAGAGATTTCTTGCCATGAGCCCTATCCCTAAGGAACACGAGCCCTTTTTCATCGATGAAGTCTTTGATGCAGAGGGCCGCCCTGTTTTTGTAACAACCCTCACACTGTTTACCGATTAATGACTGATTGAATACCGGTTACTGCTAATTGAGACCGATTATGAAAAGTAATTGAACTGATTGAATTACAGAACTGACTGACTGGAAACTGGAACGAAATTGACTGAGTATATATGTTATTTTGCATTCTATCTGTCTGACTTTTTGATTATCTGTTTGTATTGTTATGTTTAAACTGTAATTGAAGGCCTTATCGGCGGTCGAATTCGAAACCGACTAGTGTTTAGTGATCACCATAATTTATGTGATTTTATGGTATATTTATCTGGAATTTGTTTTGGTATGATTAAACTAGATTAAAATAAGCTAAGTACATAGTTTGACTTAATTACAACTTTGCCATGGAGTGGGCCACTACATCAAACTTTGTCTAAGCCTTAGTCTTACACTACAAACATTTGTTTAGCCATTGTTCTTGAGTGTATAGCCGGCTAGAGAGAGAGACATTGGGAGGATTGAGTTCATCTTGTGATATTGCTTGGAAATTAAGAAGATTAGAAGAGTGCTTGCTTAATTGGGCTCCTACACCTTAAATTCAAGACTTAGGTAAAGAATTCACCTTCTCATTGTTGTGTTTAAGTTCCTTCTAGCATGGATCATGGTAGTTTAAAGAGTTAAGGCATGAATTGGTTCAAAAGTGTTGAATTAGAGCTAAATTGTTGCATGCATGTACATATCTCACATTATTGAGGTTGTTCTTCAAAGATTTTCACATGCATGTCCATGTTAAAGTTAAGAACCATGATTTCATCTTGTTTTATTGGCTCACTAGAGCATCAAATTGAAGCCTTGAAATGATTTGAACTCATGCATGTTTGCATGTTCTTCATGTTCATGAAATTGGGTTTGAAATTTGGTTTTAATTGATCTTCCCTTGGGCCTTGATTTTACAAATTGAACCTTGAACCATGGTATTCTATGTATCTACAAGTGTTTTCCAAGAAATGGGCCCAAAGGAATTGATTTTAATGCATTTGAGTTTGATTTTGAACCTGGAGCTCGAATCTGGATTTTCCAGATTTTGGTCTTCCGCTCGAGCAGGGATAACGGCGTTGGAGCGGGAAATTCGTGCTCCCAGTACTTTGCACTGTTTTACAGTCCGCTCAAGCAGGGTAATTGGCGCTCGAGCGGGACCTTGTGTCTTACGCTCGAGCGGCTATCGAGCGCCTTATCGAGCGTGATTTTCACCCATCCAGTACTTTTGACTGTTTTGCAGACCGCTCGAGCGGGGTAAGTGACGCTCGAGTGGGAACCTTTGTCTACATAAACGCTCGAGCGGATTAACCTACGCTCGAGCGGGACTCTGTTTTTTTGAAAGTTCTGAAAATGTTTTCTAAGTGCATCCTTGCATCCTCACCCCATCCTAGGCATTCTTAGGCCTAGTTTAAGGCATCTTAATGAGGATATGGATGTAGAACACACCAAGGCAAATTTAGGGATTAAGTTATTATCTTTCCTAACTGTAAAACTTAGTGTGTGTTCAATCTGTTAACTGTATAGGGTTGGCATTTCGAGGAGACGCTCTAGCTTACTGTAGCCCAGAACTCTGTGAGTAACAATTGTGTAAAGATATGTTCAAAATGATTATCTTCTGAATACTGAACTGAACTGTTTACTGAACTGATATTGTTTACTGAATGAATGTATGTCCTATATTCTGAACCGTACTGTGGCATCCTTAGCACCTACTGTTTACTGTTACTATTATAGAGACCTCTGTCGGTTCCCTCGTGGAACCACTACTGTTCACTGACTGATGGCCATCATTACTGTTCGGTCTTTAAGACCTACTGCTTACTGTACTGTTATGCTAATGGATGTACCACATAAGACTGTTTACTGTACTGAACAACTGATATACTGATTGAAATGAACTGTTTTCATTACTGTAAGGACATTCATTCTAAATCCCTTTACGCTTTATGTTATTCACTGGGCTTTAGCTCACTGCTCATATATATATGTAGGTGTACAGGCACCAGACCGCAGCTAGGAGCGTCGGGATAGACTCCAGTTTTGTCAAGCCAACCACTGTGCCTCACTGCGAGGTTCCGAGCCTGCCAAGCTATGGCTTAGGGGTGTTTTTATTTCCCCGTCTGTTCTTGTACTTTTTTTGTAATACTGTACAGACCGTATTGTACTGTTTAATAGGGATTTGGTCCCTGCTCGGACTGGTTGTATATATTGTACGTATTGTTTGTCTCTGACTGCATAAATGTATGAAAAATCTTTTTGGCATACAGACTGTCACAGCTCATTGGACATTGTTTATTTACTGTATTGGCTTCCGCCAAGCCCCTGTACTCTGTATTACTGTACTACTGTTAAGAAGGCCTTCGGTAATCTAAGATTACTGGCCGGTTACGGTGCTAAACCCATAGGGACGGGTTTGGGTCGTGACAGTTTTAGATGCAGAGGGTTGGCCTGTCACAAGGCAAGTGCGGTAATCCCTCCCCCGCATCTCTCGGTGGTCTGGTCTTAGCACCAATAGACCTTTTGTAGACTATGTTGATCGTATAGAGGAGTGCGTGTTCTGCCCTTTCACTGAGCCTCTTCTAGGCATTTCTGTTGTCCCTTTTTATTTTTCAGAGGCCCGTCACGTTGATTTTTCTCTCGATAGTGTCCAGGCTAATTCCTTCCTTATTGTTGCCATGATTCGCCCTAGATTTCTACCTGTGTGGAATGAAGAAGGCATGTCCAGGGTCGTTTATCGGCCAGATAGGGTCCTTAGACAGTTCGGGATGGATCAAGGCATCCCATATGCTCCCCTGCATCAGACTGATTTCCACCAGAGTTTTTAACGATTTGCTCGTGATTACACCGCTCTACTTATGGAGGGCTTAGGCTTCATGGAGCTTCTCTCACTTGGGAGAGAGGGCGCCTTTACTCCTGATAATAGCCTATTCTGGCACCGCAATCTCAATTCTTTCTTCAATTTTTGCAACAATGCTTCGGTTGTCCCTGCGATGGAACCTATCCCGCAGCCTGACTTATCTCTTCATCTGCCTTCTGGCTGAGGGAAACAATCCAGTATATTCTGCCGCTTTAAGCTTCTATCCTTGCCCATTGTGGATGAGCCTCATCCGTCTGGGGCAATGTCTGTTCGATCCTTGCAGATTGCTCTCCCTAAAGTAGGCGCAACAGTACGCATGACCCGTTCCAAGCTGAGGGCAACCCAAGCAGCAACGGCACCAGTTGCCGAGGCATATGCCTCACCAAGCAGGAAGAGACTCCGAAGGGTATCCATACTTAGAAAATATTTTGTATTACTTCTTTAGACTTCTTATATTTACTTTAATAACCGCATGATCTTCTTCTTCTTTTTAGGGCCTACCGACCACACTACCCTCTGGTCCGGAAGGTTCTTCTGCTGCCATTGGAATTTCTTCAGACTCAGACGACGACGACAACCTTCCCATTGCTACTAGGGTCACAAGATTCAGGACCCGAAGGACAGTTCTTCCAGATGTTGAAGAGGAACCAAGTGTGAGAGCCGAACCGACTACTGAGGCCGAGCCAGTTGCCGAGGCTGAGCTAGTTGTGGAGGCTGAGCCAGTTGTGGAGGCTGAGCCAGTTGTGGAGGCTGTAGGCAATGTACAAGTTCCCCCTGCTGTGGAAGTTGCAGTGGGTTATATAGCTACTGAGGGTTTAGAGCCTTCATACCCTTCTGACTCTGTGCACTCCGGCCGTTCCTCTGTTAGCGGAGATGATTTCGTACCTGAGACCCCTAGGAAACATCGCAGCATGAGAGAGCCGTTGGACGTTGCACTACCTTCCCTCAGAGCTGCATCTGGTGGTTCCTTCCAATCTACCGAGTCTTCGTTAATTCAGTAGACTCCACTTCCAGACATTCAAGTGGTTGAGGGGAGAGCAGGTATAGTGGCTGCTGCCACTGTTCCTACTGTGGCCCCTTTGAATTTGGACTAACTTGTAGAGGTAGCTATCAACTTAGTCGCCCACACTGTTACTGCTGCCGCTGGGACCTCTAACCTAGTTGCTTCGGCAACCTTTGAACAACTGGCAGACTTGTACCCCACTCACTTCCCAGAAATGCCAGCTGACCTTGGGGTGTCCCGGGATTTTTATACTGGGATGGATACCACTGTTGTTCCAGATCTGAATGTTGGAGATTATCAGATAGACGACCTCTATTCGGAGCGACATGACGGTGCAGGCAGTTTTAGCCTTTCTTGTGAGGCCAGTTCACCCGGTCGCCAGCTAGCATTTACTTACTCTAATGCTGCTAGGCAATCATCTTCAGGAGAAGTGCGCCGCCCTCAGACCTTTGGTTGCTCCATTAGTCTCCCTCCAGTGATTAAAGCTGGCGGTGGTGTGAGAGAGTCCCTCCAGTCATTAGAGAAAGTTTCCTTCCTAAGTTACTGGGTCTCTTCCGAAGCTGCTTCCACCCTTACTAGTATCCAAGCACTGCATCCATACACTTTTACTGCCTTTAATGTTCCTGGATCTATAGTACAGACAGCATTGCTGGAGTCACTTGCTGGCTTTATTCATGACCTTGCTACCAAGCAGATCCTGACGACTCCTAGTAAGTTCGTGGAGAGTACCGAGGCCAATCTGAGCGGCTTTGAGAGGAATGGTTTGAACCTATCATGGATGAGGGACAGGCTTCAGGTGGTTGATTGTTTCCTTGAGCATGCCGACAATGTGGCGATGATTGCGTCCTTGGAGGAGACTATTAAGGAGTGTGAGGGTGCCCTAGAGCAGCACTGGCAGAACTTGGCTCGGTTCAAAGAGAAGGACTTTGCATTGGTTGCCCAGTTGCCTCGAGATGTGACTTTGATGGACTCCCTTTTGAAGGGTTTGATTTGATTTGATTTAACTCTATGACTTTGTTATGATTTCTTCCATTTTTCTCTTCTTTATTTTGTTGTTTCATCGCGCTTGGTGCGCCTTTTTTTTCTTCTTTTCTGTCATAACTTCTTTTCAAACATTGTAATCATGTTCTGGAAGTTTGACTTTAATGAAAAGCATGGACATTTGGTAGTACTTTTGGGTTTCATTTCATCACTTTCTTTACATTGCTTTTACATAGCTTCTAAAGATAAGCAAAACTCTTACAGTGAGCAAAGCTTCACCATGACTAACCTTTTACAAGTGTAAAATTTCACTAAGTATGGAAAACTTTCCTCAAACTAAGTGTATATGAGAGCAAAAGGTTTACTAAGTGTATGACACTTTCTTTACACTCTGCTTTGGAAGCATTAACAAAGAAACTTACAACTCTTTTTCTCGAACAAAAGAAACTAAGGAAAATATTCTTTGACAAACTTGGCGTTGACAGGGCTAGTTCCGAACCCATCATCTACTCTTGTCAACTTGTAGTACCCGTTGCTGCTTGCCTTAGTAACTTTGTAGGGGCCTTCTCATCTGGGTGAGAATTTGGGAATTGGCTGCCCCCGCATGATTGTGTCCACTGTTTTCCATACTAAGTCTCCTTCCTTGAACTTTCTGTGTTGAACAAATCGATTGTAGGCACGGGCTATGGATTGATGATACTTTCTATTGCCCGCGAGGCCCAATCTCTTCTTTCTTCAGCTGCCTCTATGTTATTCTTCCTACTGTCTGGAACTAAGTGTGTTGACATAGCCATTCTTGCTGAGGGTACTGCCAACTCAACTGGTAACACAGCTTCGGACCCATATACTAGGGAAAATGGGGTTGCCGGAGTTGGCTTTCTCTTTGACGTTCTATATGCCCAGAGCGCTATGGGGAGTTGTTCAGACCATATGTCCCCTGCTTCATCCATCATTTTACTCAGTATTCGGATGAGGGTTTTGTTGGTCGCCTCAGCTTGTCCATTCCCTTGGGGGTAGTATGGACTAGACTTGTGGTGCTTAATCTGGTAGGCATCCAGCAGTCTTCCAACGTGGCGATTTACAAAAGGAGTTCCATTGTCAGACAATATTACTTTGGGTATGCCAAACCTACAGATTATGTTTTCTCTGATGAAGTTGGCTACTCCTGCCCCATCTGCCTTCCTCATCGGTATAGCCCCTACCCATTTGATGCTAACTTCAGTTATTGCTAGTATCCATCCGTAGCCTTTGGATAGCTGCGCTATAGGACCTACTAGGTCAAATGCCCAAGTATGAAACGGGTAAGGAGTCTTGATGTTGTGCAGTTCAACTGCCGGTGCATGTATCAAATTTCCAAACTTCTGGCAGGATTGGCATCTCTTTGCAAAGTTTTTAGCATCTTTTTCCATTGTTGGCTAGTAGTAGCCGAGGTGAATGAGATGTCCGTATAATTGTTGTCCTTTTTGATGCTCTGTCTTGTAGGCTTCCCTCAGCACCTCATTTGCCTTATATTTTGACAAACACAACAAAGGTTCCCCTTCGAAGCTTCTTCGGTACAGCTTGCCTTGGTCAAGGAAGAAGCGGAGGGCTCGCCTCTTAACTCTGATTGCATCGTCTTTGTTCTCAAGCAGTGTGCCATTTCCAAGGTAGTCGACATATGGTTGCCTCCATTCTTCACTGCTTAAGAAATGGGCTTCCTCTTCCTTAGGATGGGACTGACACTTTGTACATTGCCTCTGCAACTCAATACTTTCCTTTTCTATCTCTGGCCAGTAATACCCTTGCCTTTGTATCCGTTGGTATAGACTGATATCTCCATCTCCACAAGACTTAGCATGGATCTGCTTAAGTTTGTAAGTTGCTTCTTGCCTACCGACGCATCTTGCCAGCAAGTTGTTGGGACTGCGAAAATACAACTCTCCTCTGAGGAGCAGAAATGATGCAAGTTCTGCTGGTTTGATCATTCCCTGGCCTGTTTTCAGTTGTTGGATTATATCTATTTTCCACCCCTCAACATCTTGTTCTGTATGTTCATCGACTAGCACTGCTGGTGTTATTCTTTTCTCGATGGCGATGGCTATACTATCGTCTGGTTTCTCCACGTTTGCCCCCAATGTAGCCAAGGCATTGGGAAAACGATTATGTGTTCGAGGGGTATGTTGGATTTGGACATCATCAAATTGAGTGAGCAACCTTTGAACTACAGTGCGGTAGGGGGCTAACAGAAGCTCCTTTAAGGTGAAATCACCCATTGTTTGCTTGACAACTAACTTGGAATCGCCCCAGATTTTTAACTTACGGAGGCCCTTCTTTTGGGCAGCTATCAGACTCAGTATCAACGCCTCATATTCAGCCTCATTGTTTGAACACTCAAAGTCAAGCTTATATGATAGATGGAACTTCTCTCATTCTTGATTGGTTAGTGTTACGCTAGTTTCACCTTTTCCAGCTCTAGAAGCTTAATCAAACTTTAAGTCCCAATAAGTCTTAATTGCAGCTGCTGAGACATGGACCTCACCTGGTAGAGGTACCTCTACAGGTTTATGTTCACCAGATGGGAACTAGGCCAGTAAGTCTGCAAGTGCTTGGCTCTTAATAGCCTTGGGAGTAACGCAAGTGATATCATATTCTGCTAGAGCCAAGAGCCATCTTGGTATTCTCCCAGTCAGAGCGGACTTGCTCAGCAAGTAGCGAACTGGATCACTTCGGGTCACAACCTGGATCGGGTGTGCCAAAAAGTAGTGGCACAACTTCTGCACTATGAAGATTAAGGCTAAACAATGCCTTTCAATTGGGGTATATCGCGACTCAGCACCATTGACTTTGCGACTGATGTAATAGACTGGCTTCTCAATGCCATCTATGTCTTGGACAAGTAGGGCTCCAATAGAGCGCGGAGTAGAGGTCAGGTACAGTAGTAGAGGCTTTTAGGGCTGTAATGCAATCATTGTAAGTGGAGAGGTAAGTGTTTGCTTCACCATATCAAACGCCTGCTGGTGTTCTTGCAACCATTCAAACTTGTGATTCCCTTTCAGCAGTGTCCCAAAGGAAAATGTTGTCTCAACAAGGGCTGGAATGAACCTCCTGAGGTATGACACTTTGCCTAGGAATTTCTTCAAGGCCTTTTGAGAGTGCGGCGATGGCATTTCCATGATTGACTTGATCTTATCCCCATCTACTTCGATCCCCCGTTAGTGTACAAGAAAGCCAAGGAACTTGCCGACGGTAACTTCGAAGGCACACTTAAGAGGGTTCATCTTTAGGCAGAATTTGCGACAGTGCTGAAAAACCTTTTCCAAGTCACAGAGGTGTCGGTTTGCCTCAGCAGACTTGACCACTAGATCATCCACATATACTTCAACTTCATGATACAACATGTCATGGAACACTGCAGTTATAGCCCATTGGTAGGTTGCCCCTGCGTTTTTTAAGCCGAAGGGCATCACCGTATAGAAAAAATTTCCCAAAGGCGTTCTGTAAGTTGTATTTTCTGCGTCTTCTTGTGCCATTTTGATCTGATTATAACCACTAAACCCATCCATGAAGGAGAACATCTGATGGCCTGTAGTAGAATCAACAAGTGTGTCAACATGGGGCAACGGAAACTCATCTTTCGGGCAGGCCTTATTCAGGTCGCGAAAGTCTACACAAACTTTGATCTGACCGTTCTTCTTCTGCACAGGCACAATATTCGTTAGCCAAGTTGGGTACTATACAGGCTCAATGAACTTGGCCCTATGCAACTTTTCTACCTCTGCCTTAATCTTTGCTTTAAGATCAGGGTGATACTTTTGAGCATGCTGCTTGATTGGCTTAGAGTTGGGAAAAGTGTGCAGATGATGAGTGACAAGGGATGGGTCAAGACTAGGCATCTCATCATATGTCCAAGAAAAGACATTACTGTATTACTTTAGTAGTGTTATCAATTCTACCTTAGCTGTTGGAGCCATTGTATCACTGATAAACACTGGCTTGTTCTGCCCAGGTAAGTCATTGAGGTTGACCTCAGCAAGTACTTCCTGCTGGGGTTTGGGCCTATCTTGCATGCATTCAGGGGCGGCTCAGGTGTTTCCACCAACCCTTCTTGGGACTCCTCATCATCACATTTATTTATCTCGGGGCCATCCTCCCAAGGTATGAAGTCTGGCCCCCAAGATCGTCATAGGTAATAAACTGTCTTGCCGCGCTCGCGTACCTTAACAATCTTGGATAGAGGACTTGTGGATTTGCTGCTCCTTTTCTGTCCACTGCTTTATGAAGTAGCCTCTGCATCACGAATGTCTTCCCACTTTGCTAATTTTACCCCTGCAATATTACCAGTCCTCGGAGTTTCATTTGTTGACAACTCAGTGGAGAAAATTGCTTCTGAATAGTGTGTTTCTTCCACTCTAAATGGCCTTTCAAACGCATTTATGGTTATCGTGCGCTTTTCCAACTTTGCCTTCACGCATTGGTGATAACTCGACGGGATAGCTCCATATCGGTGCATCCAAGCTCTGCCAAGTATCATGTGATAATTCGTGTCTGCTTCAATCATGTGGAACTTAGTAGTGGAACGGATCTCGCCAACTGTTAAGTCCACTATAATATGGCCCTTAATAACTTTCTTATTACCACCAAATCCTATTATAGTGATGAGTTGGCAAACCATCCTAGACTCTAGGATACCGGCCTTTGCAAATGTGTCAGTAGTGATAATGTTTATGGACGCCCCACCATCAAGAAAAGCATGCTTGAACTCTATATCATTGATGTAAGCTGTGACAAAAAGAGGACGGTTATGAGGAAATGGGTATGCTCTGTCGGCTTTTGAAAAAGTAATGGCCCCATAATCTTCTTGGATACGCCGATGCATATACTCCTTAGCCTCAGTAGCTTCCACATAGTGCACTTCAGAGATGTTGATAAGGGCCTTTGTTGCTTCCATCTTGGTGGCTTGGCTTAGCCCCAGCTGGTCAAAGAAGGTACAAAACTTAACAGAGTTTTGCAAGGCTTGAGCATGAGTATCCTCTGCGAGTTTTGCCTCTACAGGCATTATCTCAGGGAGCTGGCCACTGGTGATTTCTTCTAACTCATCATAGTAGGACGCCATATGCACTTGATCGCGCAAAGGACCAAGATAGCCAATCATGTGTACATTCTTCTCTTTCTCCTTGTGATTAAGATAGGGATCCTTCCTTACATCGCGATTACCGGCATTTTTGAACTTCAGCTCATTTGCGTCAACTTTCTTCTTGAAGATACTTTTCAACATCCAACAATCCCTAGTAGGGTGCCTGGTGGTTCTGTGATAGACACAATAATCTGGGCTCTCTTTATCCTTCTTAGTTGGAGTAACATCAACCGGAGGTAAAATAAGTTCACCATCAGCAACCTATTCTTTAACCAAGGCCTTAACATTCTCAAGGCTGCAAGGGTATGGATTTTTGTCCTCACAACTCTTTTTCTTTCGAGAAGACGAGGCCTCTGCTTGTGAGTGGCTCCCTTCTATAGAGGTTACCGTAGCAACTCTACTACTGCGGGAGTAGCGGTGGCTGTCACGAGATCTATGTAAGGGACCAGTGGTACTGAGGTTTCTAGCTGCCTTAATCAAGGGTGAAAATGTAGGCAAATTGTGGTTCACCAAGAAAATTTTGTAGTCGCGTATGGCACCCTCCACACATATGCTGACTAAGTGAGCCTCATCCACGGGCTCATGATAGTCAATAGCCTTGTCTTGGAATCACTTAACATAGTCCAGTATATCTTCATCTTCTTTTTGAACATCTCGCCCAAGTGTGATGGTTTTTCTCTTGGACTTAGAAGAACTTCCTGTGGAACTTGTTCACTATCTCCTCCCAACTCTTGATCGAGTTGGGAGCCAAGTTCATATACCAACTATAAGCCCTTTCAGTAACTGATTTGGAGAACTCCCGAAGGCGTAGAGAGTGGTCATTGCCATGGACACTAAGAGTTTCAATGAACCTCCCCACATGTTCTCTAGCATTGCCTTGTTTTTCATCAAACTTAATAAACTTGGGCATTGTATACCCAGTTGGGTATGGCATGGTCAATATCTCCTGAGAGTATGGGGGCTGCACATTTAGGTCTGAAAGAGATGGCAGTTGTTTCTTGCTGCGCTCTTGCTCGAGCATAACTTGTACATCGGCTAAAGTGAGTGGGATAGAATGGTCCAGTCTGCTCCTAGGTAGCTGAACCAGCGGCTGTACCGTTCGCTTGAGGTAGCATCGGGGGCACCTAGATCGGAGCCCGAACCTTAAGGAATAGGTTAGGCACTGGGTTTGGGACTGCTACAGGCGGAGGTGCTTGCACCAGAGTTGGTCGAGAAGTCATGGCCATAATAGCCTCAGTGAGAGTTTGCAAAGCTGCTAAGATCTCCCTCTGCGTAACTTGGAGTGACTGAACTGCCTCAATCACAACATTGTGGTTATGGTCCTCTGCATGTGTTGCTCCGCCATTTGAAGAGCCTTGCTGCCATGGGGGTTACTGAACTTCATCTTCTGCTATCTTTTGCAGCGAAGTGTGTAAGCCACTACGGGTATGAACCACCAACAAAGCAGTCTCCCCAGCAAAGTCGCCAGAAATGTAGGGTGGTTCAAGGTTAGAGGAGTAATTAGAGAGGCAAAACTATGCTAATGGTCCAGTAATGGTGGAAGTGGCTGAAGAATGAGTAGCACTGTCTGGGAGTTAGAGAGTGTGTAGCTGGGTGAGGGTGAAGTAAGTGGCTCAAGAAGAAGTGTATGGCAGTACCAAATTGGGCAGCATCTCCCCCAAATCCCCAAAATTCCTCTTGTTGAACCTTGGGAAATGGGTCCTATTTATAGGCTTTTCCTTGGCACCAAGAGGACACAAAGTGGCCAAATAGAGAGAAGACATGTGTCCTAGGAGATCACAGGGAATATTTTGTCTTGAGCCACTAGGCTGAAGGTGCCACGTGTCCCTCTGCATGTACTGTGTACTACCTGTTTGCCTTCTCAGCAAGTGCAGTTACAGCGGGAGTGTTTGCCTCTGCACTTGCCTTCTCAGCTTGAATCTCAGCAAGTGCACTTGCAGCGGTGAACCTTGCCGCTGCACTTGCTTCTCAGTTTCATTTGACCAGTACATGCATTCTTAGGACTCCATAGCTTACTATCAGCCATGTTCGTGTTCAACTCAGCGAAACCTCCACCCTTAGCCACCTAACTACAAACTCCCCAGCTTCTCAAGGTGAAGGCCACAACCAAGCCTGCTATCAATCATGCTGTGCCTTAATACCAAGCCCAAGGGGGCTTCCTTAGTCCTGCCTGTGCGACTAAGGCAGGTCCATGGCCTGGGTAATAGAAAGGAAGTCCCCTATGTTCGGGCTACCTTGCTCCAATCTTCGCGGGGTTGCCGCGGTAAACTGATATTTCTAGGCCTGCTATCAGCTCCAACCAGTAAGTCTTGGGGCCTGCTATCAGCACCGAGTTAATAGAATATGGGACCTGCTATTAGCCCTAGGTTAGTAATGTCTTGATGCTTGTTATCGGCTCTAGGTTAGCAATGTCTTGAGGCCTGTTATCGGCGCCAAACATTAGCATCTACTTGTAGAGGGAAGCCTCTCTCAAAGGCTGCTATCACCTTAGTAGGATATTACCTTTGCAACTTAGTTGCTGCGGTAGTCATTTCCCGTGGCAAGTTCATATGGCATGATTGAAGATATTAGAGATGGCGGCGCCGACAGAATGCCTCCGCAACTTAGGCGCTGCAAGTATTGCCTCTGCAACTTAGTTTTTTCGGTCTTTTCTTTCCCTCGGCAACTCCAGATGATTGTGACACTGACATTACTTGGAATGGCGGCGGCACCGAAGATACTTGGAATGGCAACGTTGAGACAAAGTGCCTTCGCAGCTTGACCTTTGCAACGTCGCCATTGCAAGTGTTGCCTCTGCAACTTGACTTGGGCATTTTTTTCGCGGAGTCCATCTGGAGCCCTGGTGGGTTGGACCTACCTCAGCCCACTTGTTGGGCCATGCTCCTCTTTTTTTTTTTTTTTTTTTTTTTTTTTTTTATCCCTGGTCACCTCTTTGGGGTGATCTCAGTGCTTAGGTCCATACTTAGTTTGGGGTTTAATTTCTGACCCTCTACACATATTAACAAAGACGTTAAGAATTACAAAATTTGTGTTAAAGTGTCTATTAATTAACAAAACATGATAAAAGTGATACTTAATTTTGTGTGTTCAGTGCTTGTTAGTTTATCTAGTGAATGACTATTCTAATGGTATAGTTAAAATATGCGTTAAATGAGTATAAAATTTATAAAATAAAATTCAAAAAAAATATAGATAATTCCCGAGCTTGAATTTTTTTATTATTTAATATGATTTCATAAAAACGTCCTTAGGTTCATAAAGCTTCAAAGATCTAATTAAAAATATTATAGAAATACACATAAGAAACAATTCTATTTTCTCTAGTAGAATTTAACTTCTTTTAACAAACTTTTTAATTAATATGATTGCATATAAATCAAATAGACTTTTATTCCTTATTTATTCCAAAGTTTTTTAACATGAAATTATCAATGTCTTTTTAATAGGAAATAGTCTGGTTAAATTTGTAGGACTGTTACATGATGCAATAAATTTTGAAAAACAACTCTTATACAGAGTGTACTTTTAATAAAATTTAAGGTGCCTAATTGAGTTTGGAGGCCATTACATACTACACACAAATTTTTTTTTTAAAATATTTAAAAATTGACTAACTTTTAAAATTTGGAAGGGCCTGAACCTCTTTTCCTCAAAAAAAGTGGTTTTGATTTAGAACGAAAAAATTGAAGAGAAAAGTAATTTATGTTGGAAAAATATGGTTTTTATAGGCTTATTTGGGTCAATTTTGAGCCCAAATTTGAGTGGGTCCCACACGTCTTTTGAGGTGGGTTTGAAGAGATGACGTGTTCTTTACCGTATGGCAAGTCACACGGTGCAAACGGTTTGTCAAAACCATTTATGAGTAAATGAGAAGTTGAAGTTGTTTTCGAGTTTGTGGAATTGACAATTAAAGAATCAAATATGGGCTTCCTTATAAGGCTTGTCTCACATTGAAATTTTAAGAGAACTTATGTGTGTATATAAGTTCAATGTGGCAACACTTGGGTTAGGCTCCAAGCGGCACCCCAAGTTTGTAGAAGAGATGAGTTATGGACAAAGTGGGCCTTAACCTAAACCACCACACGCGCGGCCGCTGTTGTCCATCTGCCTAATCGTGCCTGGCGAGGGTGTAGGTCGGGTCGGTTCTAATATTAATTTTTTGGACAAAATTTATTTTGAATTTTTTCAAAAATTCTTGCAGAAAAATTAATTTAATTTTTTCTGTCCAAAACTGTGCCTCTTCTGGTCCAATTTCTAACTGTTTAAACTGCTCTAAATTGCCCAGCAGTTCCAGACAGAGTTAGTTTCTGCCAGATAGGTTTGAAACTGCTCAGGCAGTTATTTGTTCAAACAGATTTGATACTGCCCAGCAGTTATCTCTCCAAAACTGTCTTGCACCTGTTGAATTAAAAAACCTACCTGTTCAGTTTGAATTTCAAACTTGTTTGGCCCTATAAATACCAGATTTGTTCCGGCAAAATTTTTTTTTCATTCTAAAAAATTCATTTTGTTGCCTTCATTTTGCTCTTTGGCATCATTATTCTTCATACTAGTTTTAGAGTAAAATTCAGAGAGTATAGAATATAGATTTTGTTCGCCGTACAAATTGTTTGGAATGCTAGTACAATTTGTGTAAAGATCATTGCATCTTCGGAAATAGACGCCATTTATCCGTAAACACCAAAGCGGGGCAAATCTGTCTTAAGGATAGAGTGTCACACACTTGACTTGATCTATTTTTGTACTTAATTATTTCGGTAAAATAAATTCTGTAAGTAATTTATTTTTATTTGTTTAATTTGTTTCAAGTTGTTTATTTTATACAGAAGATTGTTCCAACAATCTTAAGACATATTCGAATTATTCTATTTAAACAGAATTTTTCGTTTGTTTCATTTCTTCTTTCAGAAATTATTTTATGTGGTTTTACAAAATATTATTCTGGTTGGAAAAACAAATAGTAGTAATATACTGTTTGAAAAAAAGTAGTAACATACTGTTTATTTTCTTTGACAACTAGTAGTAATATACAGGTAGTCGTTAACAATTCATAATATTTATTTGTGAAGTTGGTCAGAAATTAATTTTGGTTTTCAAAAATAATTTCTGAGTTTTCATTAATTAAAATTTTGTTTCAGTATTTTAATTATTGAAGTGTTACAGAAATTTAATTTTCTGTGTGGAATTAATTTATTTAAATAAAATTTTATTTTATTTTTAAATTAATTGAAAATAAAAGTTGCAATTCTTGTTTCTTTTATTTTTACAGAATTTAATTTTGTGGTTTTGGTTTAATTTTCTATGTAGTATAACAATTCTAATTATAATTTTGTTTTATAATTTACAATTCATGGCCACTGAAGCTAATGCTCAAACAAGTACTGGTATGGTGACTGCAATTGCACCAATCCCTCATCTTGTTGTGACTATGCCAGTTAATGACGGTGAAAAGCCAGAGAAGTTCTTAGGAACTGATTTTAAAAGATGGCAGCAGAAAATGCTGTTCTATCTTATTACTCTCAACCTGGCACGTTTTCTCCGTGAGGATGCTCTTACTCTAAAAAGGATGAAACCGATCGACATGTGGTTGCTGCAGTCGATGCTTGGAAACATGCTGATTTCCTTTGCTAGAATTACATTTTGAATGGACTTGATAACAATTGTGCAACGTCTATAGCCCTATCAAGATGGCAAAAGAACTTTGGGAGTCTTTGGAGAAAAAGTACAAAAAAGAAGATGCTGGTTCAAAGAAATTTGTGGTTGGCAAATTCTTGGATTTTGTGATGGTTGATTCTAAAACTGTGATAAGCCAAGTTCAAGATCTCCAACTCATTCCACATGACATTCATGTAGAAGGCATGTCTCTCAGTGAATCCTTCCAAGTTGTTGCCTTAATTGAAAAATTACCACAAGGTTGGAAAGAATTCAAGAACTACCTCAAACACAAGCGGAAAAAAATGACTTTGGAAGAATTGATTGTGTGTTTGAGGATTGAGGAGGACAACCACAATTCTGAGAAGCACGCTGGTAAGCATCCCATGGAGTCTAAGGCAAATGTGGTGGAACATGTTCCAAAAGTAAAGAAACGAAAGTTTTTTGGAGAAAGTTCCGTACAAGGCCCTAAAGGGGGGGGGAACTAAAAAGTATAAGTTCAATGGCAAATGTTACAGTTATGACAAAGAGGGACATTGGGCCAAAGTTTGCTGTAGCAAAGGCAAAGGCAAAGGAAGATCAAGCAAGAAGCCTGCTCAAGCCAATATGACCGAAGTGGACAAAATTTTCAATGGTGTTGAGGACATAGATCTTTCTACAGTTGTTTTCGAGACAAACTTTGTCGGAAATCCTAAAGAATGGTGGGTGGACATTGGGGATACTCGCCACATTTGTGCCGACAAAGAGATGTTCACATTTTATTTGATGGTGGACGACAGTGAACAACTTTTTATGGGTAACTGCTCGACTTCTAAAGTTGAAGGACAAGGAAAGATTATTCTAAAGATGACATTTGGAAAGGAACTCACTCTCAACAATGTGCTGCATGTACCGGACATTCGTAAGAATCTAGTCTAAGGATCTCTGTTGAGTAAAAATGAATTCAGGCTAGTTTTTGAAAGTGACAAATTTGTACTTACCAAAAATGAGATTTATGTAGAAAAAGGTTACATGTTTGATGGCCTTTTCAAAATGAATGTAATGATTGTTGTACCATTTGTTATTAATAAAAATACATCTTTTTCTTACTTGCTTGAGTCTTCAAATTTGTGGTATGGTAGACTAGGACATGTTAATTATAGATCTTTGAGTAGATTAATTATATAGCGGTCCCGGTATTCCCTTGCTGTATTTGTGGTATTCCGGACTTTGGTTCCGTGGAGTTGGTAGTTGTATCAATCTTGTTGTTATCCTTTAATTCCATTTCTTTGAGTTTTGGGATGTGTTGGGCTTGTTTCGAGCAGGTGGGTTGAGCTTTGGTCTATAATTGTGTTACTGTGTTTTTGGTCTTTCCGCTCGAGCGGGTCTTGGAGCGCTCGAGCGGATATTGCACACTCCCAGTATTTTGGATGCTCTGCAAAACTTCTGCAAGCATGTTTTTCACGCTCGAGCGGTTTTCCTGCGCTCGAGCATGTCGCGCTCGAGCGGACTTGTTGCCGCTCGAACGAGTAGTACATTTCAGGTGTAAGTTCTGGGAGGGGGAAATCTACGCTCGAGCGGACTGGTTTTCACGCTCGAGCGGATGTACTTTATTCATGTGTCTTGGCGCTCGAGCGGGTCTTCTTGCGCTCGAGCGGACCTAGTTTTTTGTTCTTGACGCTCGAGCGTTGTGTTTTCCACTCGAGCGGGAATGTCGTATAACAGTTGGCAGCTGGGTGATTTTAAATCACTTTTCACACTTTCTTTCTCTCTCTTACTTTTCTAAACCTCCATTTGAGAGCACCTCACTCTAAAAACACAACTTCTCTCTAGGGTTTGATCTAGTAGGAGTGATCTTCCATCCTTGGGCCTTTGTAAAAAGTTCGGGGATCGTTGAGGGCTACATTTTGATCCGAAAATATTGGGGTTTGGAGCATTTCGAATTTCTTCATCTTCCTCCTTTGAGCTCCAAATTTGAGGTAGGGATTCCTACTCACTCTTATGGTCTTTGACATAGATCTTTGGTTGTTTTGATAAAGTGTTGAAGTTGGGTGATTTTGGGACTTAGGGTTTCAAATGTTAAAAAGGGGTTTTATTGTTTTGAGTCTAAAATGTGTATTTTGGGTTTCAAAACAAGGATATTGAGGTTGGTTGTTGATATTTGAACCTTTGGGTTAATATTGAGAGTTGGGGGAATAAGCCCTAATTTGTTGTATAAATTAATTGGTATAATTAATTTGGAAAAGTTGTGGATTTATGGAATTGAGTTGGAAATAATGAAATTGACTCATTATATTGTGAAATGGTGGAGTTGGATTTGTTAATCACTCACTTTTGAAAACATTGATATTTTTATCTGTTGGAGCTTTTATTATCTGTTTAGAAATAATTGCTTGGGTTACCGGTGGAGGGGTAGTCTTGATTGTTGTAGACAATGCATGATGATTAGGCAAACTAAAACTAATCAATTGGATGTGTCATAGAGTATGACGGTTGATAGAATACATTAACGTTATGTATTGGTTGATTGTGTATATGACCTTTGTGTATATACGTTGTGTATGTGGGAGGAGATATGGGATGTACTCCACGGTTTAGGGGAAGATAGGGGATGGACCTCTAAACCGGATGTTGTTTGGGAGGAGATAGGGGATGGACTCCGCTGATACAGCTCATATGCTTGTCAGTTAATGTGTTGATATGGCTCATATGCTTATCTATGGAAGTGTTGATATAGCTCATATGCTTATCTGTTGAAATGTGGATACGGCTTGTATGCTTATCTGTTGAGATGTTGATACAACTAGTATGTTTATCTATTGTAAAATGGGAAACGTTTAATATGAGTCACTGTCTCATATAAGTGATTGGCCAGGTTCTGAGCCGTCGATGTAAATTGTGAAATCGATAAGAAATGGAAAATGGAATGAAACATGAACATGGTGGTCTCGTAATAGAAGTGGGTTATGAATTGATTTATGGAATTAAACATTTATCAATTGCTAATGTCTTAGTTATTGCTCATACTGTGTTTAGCATATCTCTACTGGGCATTGGCTCACCCTATATGGGACATTATTTTCAAGTACAGGTAGCATGCCACCACCAAGGACATAGCTTGGGTGATGATGAGAGTTGAAGACTCTTTTTGTTTATTTTGTTTGTATTACATGTACATCAAGCCAATGGCTTATTTTGTATAGAGTTAGTACTCTTTTTTTGTGTAACCAAGTGTTGACTTGGAAAGCTGTAAGCCCATAGGGCATTTGCTTTTGTTGTTAACATATAATACTGCTGTAAGAACTACTTTGATGAATAGAAATGGTTGATTTATTTTATTTCAATGTATGTCTTAAGTAATGGGTTTTATGTATATTTTTGAGGGCGTGACAAATTAATATGGAATGTTTACCTAAATTTGAAATTGATCCAAATCATAAATGTGAAATTTGTGTTGAAGCAAAATTATTCAAAACTCCTTTTCATTTAATTGAAAGAAGTACGGAACCATTTGAATTAATTCATAGTGACATTTATGATTTTAAATCAATTCAAACTAGAGGTGAGAAAAAATATTTTATCACTTTCATAGATGACTATATTAGATACAGTTATGTTTATTTCATTTGAACCAAGGATGAAGTTTTGGAAACTTTCATTCAATATAAGAATGAAGTTGAAAATCAACTTGGTAAGAAAATTAAGAAACTTAGAAGTGATAGAGGTGGTGAATATGAGTCACCTTTTGGTAACTTTTGTAAAAAACATGGAATAATTCATCAAACCACCGCTCCTTACTCACCTCAGCAAAATGGAATAGCTGAAAGGAAAAATAGGACTTTAAAAGAAATGATGAATGCCATGTTAATAAGTTTTGGATTACCTCAATACTGTCTGCTAGTTATATTGTTAATAAAGTACCCCGAAAGAAAGTGAACCAAATACCTTATGAAATATGGCATGGGAGAGTACCATCCTACAAATACTTAAAAGTGTGGGGGTGTTTGGCTAAATTGGCTATTCCTAGTCCTAAAAAGACTAAGATAGGTCCTAAAACTATTGATTACATTTTCATTGGTTATGCTAAGAATAGTAGTGCATATCGGTTTTTGATTTGTAAGTTAGAACATTCCGAAATGCATGTAAATACTATTATTGAATCTTGGAATGCATCGTTCTTTGAACATATATTTCCAAACAAGACTGGACAAGAGACTAGTACTAATAAAAGATTTTATGATGCCATTGCTAGTCATGATAAAAAACAAGAGCAAGAGATAAATCAAAATGAGAAAGAAGAACCTAGGTGTAGTAAACGTGCTAAAACCTCAAATTCTTTTGATCTAGATTTTCTAACATTTTTGTTAGAAAATGAGCTTTTAACTTTTAAAGAAGCTATGTCCAGTCCTGAGGCTCATTTATGGAAAGAAGCTGTAAATAGTGAAGTTGAATCCATCTTACAGAATCACACTTGGGAATTGGTGGATTTGCCACCAGGTTGTAAATCTCTTGGGTACAAGTGGATTTTCAAAAGAAAAATGAAAGCAAATGGATCAATTGACAAATACAAGTCAAGACTTGTGGTCAATGGATATAGACAAAAAGAAGGTCTTGATTACTTTGACACATACTCACCAGTTACCAGAATAACATCCATTAGAATACTAATTGTCATTGCATCTTTGTACAATTTAGAAATTCATCAAATGGATGTAAAAACTGTTTTTCTTAAATGGTGAGTTAGATGAAGAAATTTACATAGAACAACCAGAAGGATTCTTTGTTCTAGGAAAAGAAAAGAAAGTGTGTAAATTGGTTAAATCATTATATAGTTTAAAATAAGCGCCAAAACAATGGCATGAGAAATTTGACAAAGCAATGATGTCAAATGGATTTAAAATTAATGAATGTGACAAATATGTTTATATTGAAAACACAAAAAAAGGTTATGTGATAGTATGTCTTTATATGGATGATATGCTCATCATAGGTAGTAATAATGACATGATTAAAACTACCAAGAAAATGTTGAATGAACATTTTGACATGCAAGACTTGGGGATTGCTGATATAATACTTGGTATGAAAATTACCAAAACATCAGAAGGATATTCTTTGTCATAATCTCATTACATTGAGAAAATACTTGACATGTAACGCCCCAACTTCCGGGCCATTAATAAATCAACTCAACCTCAAATTTAAAATTCTAACTAATTAATAACCTTAAAAATACAAAATTGTCTCCAAAATAATTACACAAAAGTCTCCAAAATATAACTTATACAAATCTCTAAAAACAATATATAGTGGTGAGCCCAAAAATCTCTAACTCAAAAATCCTTTAAATTCTTCAACTCCAACCGCCACTAAATTTGCTCCACACCTGAAAAATAAATTAATTCAGGAAGTATATAATACGACAGGAGTAACAAGCTCGAAGAATGAATAATTTCACATGGATCCAATAATTACACAAACGATTCAATTCGAGATACTAGCAATTTACCAAATCAACTTGACATATGATAATTTATCTATGACCAAATACCCGGTCCTACTCAATACATGACCAGTGATCGCCTCACCCCCCTCACCTAAGCATAACCGCTTATCCGGGCTATTGGTACAGAGCATATTGGTAAAGTCTACTTGATCCATGTACAGATAGGGCTGCAAACGAACCGAGCTGTTCGTGAACAGGCTTGGCTTGGCTCGGTAAGGGCTCGGCTCGGCTCGGCTCGACTCGTTTAGTAAACGAGCCGAGCTCGAGCTCGATTATTGGGCTCGTTTCGTTAACGAGCCGAGCTCGAACTCGCATGTGTTCGGCTCGGTAGGCTCGGCTCGTTTATCTTTAATTAAATTATATAATAAATATATTATTTATATATTAAATGATATATAAATATATATAAATATAATAATATAAATGCATTTTTTATATATTAAATAATATAAATAATATTAAAAAAAATTTATCGAGCCGAGCCGAGCCGAGCTCGAGTTCGATAAAAATTAACGAGCCGAGCCGAGCTCGAGCCCAGTCCCTTATCGAGCCGAGCTCGAGCTCAATAAACGAGCTCGATAACTTAACGAGCCGAGCTCGAGCCCAGCAAAGCTCGGCTCGGCTCGGCTCGTTTGCAGCCCTATGTACAAAGCATTTTCATGTCATTTAGCCAGACAAATCAACATTCCCAACACAGAATAACTATACGGAGTTCATTAAATGACTACAGTAATCAAATGAATCAACAACAAATAATTCCACAGAATTTATCAAATTATCAAATCATCAAGCGGAATACAAATTAAAGGTGATTAAAATAACATTGTTTACAAAGAGATTTAAAAGAAGCATATTGTATACCACCCGAATTACCTCAAATCAATCTCCTCCGTTGTCAACAATCTAATCTCGATATTTCTCCATGGATATCCAAAAATAACTCTGATCTTACTTTGATAAAATCTACAACTCTCATATACTATATCACCAAGGCGAACCAGAATTTCTAGATTCAAAACCACTTAAAGATTGAAATTAAAAGGACCATTTCAGATTTTTCCCAAGCCCGAACTTCATATGATTCATAGAAAATTTTATCTAGTTTTCAAAACATAGTTTAAAAGTTTTATAGCCTTTCTAGATTTTTAGTTATTTAAGAAACACTCTAGCGCTGTCCAGATTCGTGCCATTACAAAAATCGAATTTTCTCACAAACCGCTCACTCTTTTTCAATGAAACCAATTTTCCTTGAAAAATAACTCCTTAAGGAAGATTTTTACATAAAACTGAGATCCAGAAGATTTTTCTATATTTTTCTAAAATTTTCGCAAGGTGGCTGTAAAACAGATTTTTTTGGCACAATTTTTAAAAATAGAAAGTTGGTGAGAAAAGAGGTCAGCGAGGGGAAATTTTTCATTTCTCTTGTGATGAAAACATGATAAATAATATGTATTAAACTCAGAAATTTAAGGTGAAGGTGTGCCTTTGAAAATTTTGAGAGATTGATATGGAAAAAGATAGTCTTATATCGATTAAGAGAGAAATAGAAGAAGGGTAGAATCAAAACTTAACTCCTTTCATTTTTAACACAAGAATACCATTAGAAAACATCTGAAAATACCATTTTAAACTTCTAATAATATGTATTTGAAAAAGGAAAATGAAAGTGAGAGTTGTGTTGTGGCTTTGAGGGTTGTTGGAATTGCTAGCAAACTTTTTTTTCCTCTCCTCGCTTCTACCAAGCTCACCCTCCTTCCTCTCTTCTCTCTCAGCTGAATATAGTGTGTATGTGTGTGTTCTTGTGTGTAAAATGCTATGGGAGGGGTTTTTTATAATGAATTTGGTGCAAAAGGTCCTAAATGCCCTTTGGTTGGAATTGAATTGGATTGGATAGTTTAGATTTAGTTTGAATTCAATGGAATAGTGGAGGATTAGAGGCCTTAATTAGATTTGTAAACATGATCTAGTTAGGGTTTTCCTCTTAATCAAATCAACCTAGTTGCATATATATATATATATAAAAGTTTGTATCAAGTCAAAGATTTTCTTCCTTAAATCATGCAAAATTATCTCAAAGTACATTCATCATATCTATGTAGGTATGGTTGGCCATAAATGGTGATTTGAGGGACTTATTTTGTATTTTTTTTTTTTTTTGTGTGTACAAATCTTGGAAATTGTAAAATATAATGTTAAAAAAAGATTTTAGGATACAAGTGTATATATAAATATATAATGGTACTTGTTTGGGGTCAATTTGTGATTTAACAAAAATGTGAGGGCTTGGGTTCAATTAAAATATCCATTTCAGGCGTAGAGTTAATAAATTAGTGTTAGGAAAAATAATTTGGTTTGTATTATCTTACTTTGAATTTAAAGGTGAATAACCGAACGAAAACTGTGAAAATCGGAAGTTAAGGTTTAGAGAGATTAATCTAAAATTTGAGAGTTAGATAATTAATATTAGAGTGTTAGAAATGATTTCTAAGCTTCCAGGGTCGATTAGGGTTTGTATGGGTCGTCTGTGATACGTTTTCAGTTCTAGGGTTTAATTCTGCGAATAAACGGGGAAATAAGGGTTTTTGTTATAATCACTCAAAATATAGGGACCTAATAGGGTTTACTAAAGTTAGGGGTCTCACATGACAAATTTAGCAAAGATGATGATTATCTTGCTAGAACACCTGTGGATGTTAATTTATTTCTTTCTAAAAATGTATAGGAAAGTATTTCTCAATTAGAGTATGCCCAAATTATTGGAAACTTAATGTGTTTGATGAACTGCACTCGCCCAGATATAACCTATGCAGTAAGTAAATTAAGTAGATATACGAGTAATCCATGAGTAGAACACTGAAAAATAATTATATGACTTCTAAGATATCTCCGATTTACTCGTAACATTAGGCTTAATTATACTAGATATCTAGCAGTACTTGAAGGATACTGTGATACAAATTGGATATCGGATACTAGAGACTCAAAATCCAGCAGTGGGTATGTCTTTACTCTTGGTGGGGCTGTTGTATCTTGGAAATCTTCCAAACAAACTTGCATTGTTAGGTCTACTATGGAATCAGAATTCATAACTTTAGATAAAGCTATGGAAGAAGTAGAATGGCTTCGTCATTTCCTTGAAGATATTCAAATGTGGCTAAAATCGGTGCTTGCCATATACAAACATTATGATAGTCAATCAGTAATAGGTAGAGCACAGAGTCATATGTATAACGGTAAGTCACGACACATTTGTCGTCGACATAACACTATGAGACAACTACTCTTTAATGGAATTATTTCCATTGAATATGTGAAGTCTAAAGACAACATAGCAGATTCACTAACCAAAGGGTTAGCAAGAGAGTTAGTTGAGAATTCATTGAAGGGAATGAGACTTAAGCTTATTAAATAAGAGTTACCACAACAGCAACCCAAACTATTTGACTGGAGATCCCAAGATCTAGGTTCAAAGAAATAACCGAGTTGTGTATAACTCATACAGATCACTGGGGAGTCAAACTCCTACCCATTTCTATGATGAAATAGTGATGTCTGTAGTGTTTTAGGTTAAGTAATACTTTTAATGATTCTTATATTTAAGAGTACCTAGTGGAGTATGGCAGGATATTCTTCATAAGAATCACCTATATGAGTGTAAACTGGGCCAGTTTTATGAGATTTGTAAAGGCTACAATTCTCTAGAGTACTCATGAAAGACTAGGTTTTTCAGGGCCAAATAAACACAATAGTGAGAACTAAACTGTGTCTGGTAATATACTGTGTGAGTTATATTGTCTTGGTTTACACAAATGGCTGAACAGTTTAAGACATTATGTTCACTGCTTAGCTAGTAAATCCGATAGTGTCTCACAAGGGAAGGTTCAAAGCCAAAGGCTATCTCCTTTGCAGAATATTTTCGATTTCTGTACTCTCTGTAATTAGATTATGTTGTTGCATTTTCTCTCCATCAAATTCCATTCATGTGGGGGATTGTAGGAAAAATATAATTTTTATAAGCTTATTTTTTGCCAACTTTGAACCTAAATTTAAGTAGTCTCACACGTCTTTTGAGGTCGGTCCGAATAGGTGACGTGTTCCTTACCGCATGACAAGTCATACGGTGGAAACAGTTCGTCAAAACCATTTATGAGTGAATAGGAAGTTGACGTCGTTTCCAGGTTCGTGAAATGGACAATTAAAGAATAAAATGTGGGCTTCCTTATAAGGTTTGTCCCACATTGAAACTTTAAAAGAACTTATGTGTGTATATAAGTTCTAGGTAGCAACACTTGGGTTAGATCCCAAGGGGCACCCCAAGTTTGTAGAAGAGAGGAGTTATGAACAAAATAGGCCTTAGCCCAAACTACCACACACGTGCGTGCCGCCGCCACAGTCCATCCGACCGGCCAAGCCGTGCCGGGCGCGGCGCGTGGGTCGGGTCGGTTATAATATTATTTTTTTAGACAAAATTTATTTTGAATTTTTTCAAAAATTCTTGCGGGAAAATTAATTTAATTTTTTTTGTCCAAAACTGTGCCTCTTTTGGTCCAATTTCCAACTGTTTAAACTGTCCTAAACTGCCTAGCAGTTCTAGATAGAGTCAATTTCTTCCAGACAGGTTTGAAACTGCCCAGGCACTTATCTATTCAAACAGATTTGAAACTGCCTAACAGTTATCTCTCCAAAAATGTCTTGCACCTGTTGAATTCAAAAACCTACCTGTTCGGTTTGAATTTCAGACCTGTTCGGCCCTATGAATGCCAGATCTGTTCCAACATTTTTTTTTTTTAATTCCAAAAAATTCATTTTGTTGCCTTTATTTTTCTCTCTTGCATCATTATTCTTCATACTAGTTTTAGAGTAAAATTCCGAGAGTATAGAATATAAGTTTTGTTCGCCGTACTAATTGTTTGGAGTGCCACTACAATTTGTGTAAAGATCATTGTATCTTGGGAGATAGACGCCATTTATTCGTAAACACGAAGTGGGGCGAATCTGTCTTAAGGATAAAGTGTCGCACACTCGACTCAATCTATTTTTGTACTTATTCATTTCGGTAAAATAAATTATGTAATTAATTTATTTTTATTTATTTAATTTATTTCAATTTATTTGTTTTATACAGAAGATTGTTTTAATAATTTATAGTTGATGTTTCCTATTTTGAGTGGATCAAAATCAATAATCATTTAATGCAGGAGACCCAGAAAAAAAAAAAAGAAATTAAAAAAAAAAAAAAAACCTAGGGTTTGCAACAGAAAAAATAAATTGGATCTGTGCAGTCTCACGTTGATATTAGGGTTTCAATTTCCACCACCTTCTGTTAAAAAAAAAAAAAAAAAAAAAAATCTCAACCAACTTTATCCAAAAAAGAAAAAAAAGTTAATAAGGTGTATATAGTATTCTATTTTCTTTATTCAAAATATATATATCTATATAACACAATGTTAAAAATTCTATTTTCCCTTTGCATTTGAATCCAAGAAAAGATGAACTGAAAGGTATTAAAAAAAATTGACATAATATTGAAAAAAATATTTTTTAAAAAAAAAGTGGCTTTTTTAAAAGTTTCTAAACAAGAAAATTGCTAATTTTAACATTAAAGTGTGCACTAATCCACCACGACACTACGTAGGTGTTTGTTTTGGAAGGATTGGCCATGAGATTGGACTATTAGTCCGGATGGACTAATAGTCTGTTATTTGTTTCAAAAGTTTTGCTCCGGACTAATAGTCCCTACGGACTATTAGTTTCATATTTATGGGACTATGCTATCCCAAGTGGGAGGGGGGGTTGAAATAGATAGCTACTAAAATTACATTTTTGCCCTCTGATATTTAATTATGTATTATATTTAGTAAAATTCAATAAAATTTAAGGTTTCGTTTGGTAACACTTACGTTTTCAGTTTTCTGTTTATATTTACAAAAATTAAAAAAAATCAAATAAAAACTTGTTTGGTAAAATTTTTGATTTATAAATCAGTGGTCTCAATTTATAAATTTGGCCAAAAAATGAAAACACAAAAAATGTGTTTCCATTTTGAGTTTTCAGTTTTTTTTTTTTTTTACCACCCAACACTAGCCATCACCCGCCACCATTTTCCACCACTGTCTTCCGCCGCTACCCACCAGCCACCACCCACCTGCCATCCACTCGCCACCACCACCCACCCCTCGCCGCCGCCACCAGCACCAACACCACTACCATCCACCACCCACCTACCATCCACCCGCTACTACCATCCACCGCCCGCCACCTACTTTGCCACCACCACTCACCACCCACCTGCCACCACTATCCACCCACCACCACCAGCCACCTGCCACCCACCCGCAGCCACCACCACCACCCACCACCACCACCACCACCACCATCACCCACCACCCACTACCCACCCGCCACCCGCCAGCCACCACCACCCACCACCACCACCATCACCACCCACTCACTACCACCCACCACCGTCACCCACCCACCCACCACCACCACCACCTGCTACCTACCCGCCACCACCCGCCACCCACCTACCACCACCACCCACCACCCACCACTCGCTACCGCCACCGCCACCGCCACCGCCACCGCCACCACCCACTCGCACCCACCCACCCACCCACTATCACCACCTACCACCCATCACCACCTGCCACCCACCACCACCACCACCACCACCACCCACTCACTACCACCCACCACCGTCACCCACCCATCCATCCCCACCACCCGCCACCCACCCACCACCACCACCCACCCGCCACCTACCTACCATCACCCGCCAGCCGCCACCCACCTGCCACCACCACTCACCACCCGCCACCACCATTACTACCATCCATTCGCTACCACTCGCCACCGTCACCTACCCACCACCCGCCACCGTCACCCACCCACCACCCGCCACCGTCACCCACCCACCTACCACCACTCACCCGCTACTACCCGTCATCCGCTACCCACCTGCCACCACTACCCACTCGTTACCACCCACCACCCGCCACCGTCACCCACCCACCACCACCACCCCCCACCCGCCACCACCCACCACCCACCCGCCACCACCCACCACCACCAGCTACCCACCACCCACCGTCACCACTTTCCACCACCGTCCTCCGCCGCCACTTACCATCACTTGCCATTTCTCACTCTTTTTTATATTTTAAATTTTTTTTAAACATTTTGTCACTTACCAAACGCGTTTGTAGTTTATGTTTTTCTAAAAATAAACAAAAATCAGTTTATAAAATTTTTATAAATATAAATTGAAAACGTAAACGTTACCAAACACACCCTAAATGTTTTAATTTAAAAATAAAATAATTTTATTTAATTTTTATTTTTGTTTTATTTATTTAATTTTTTAAAATAATTTTTTATACATATTTTATTGATGTTTTATTTTAAAATTTTGTTTATATTTTATTTAATTTCATTATTTAAATTTTAATATATGTTTTATTTTATTTCATTATTTAATTATTATAATTATTTAAAATAAATTTATTTAAAATTTTAATTAAAAAATAACATATATTTTTATTGATATTTAATTTATTTAATTTTTTAAAAATAAATTTATTTAATTGTGAAAAAAATAAAATAAAATAAATTTTTATTTAATCTAGCTAAAAATAATTAAAATATTAAAGCTATGTTTAATATTGCTATTACTTAGTAAATAATTGAAAGGGAAAAAATAGTCATTTGAGCATTTATCCTTCTCCATAATATCCCAAACAAACATTCGATTCACCAAAAATAATCTAATCCAGACATCTAATCTCATGACTAAACAAACGTAGGATACAAATCCAGTCTAACCAAATAGTCCGGAGACAATGTATTACAGTACTAATAGTTCGATGGATTATAATCCCCCCTTATTCAGTCCGTCTAAACAAACACGCCCTACATCCTTCATTATCATTACGTTTCCCAAATTTTAGGATGAGTCATTTTCGTATTGGTACCAAACATTTTGATGAACTCAAATACAATAATACTATGATTGATTGTGATTTGTTTTCAGAAATATTAGGAATCCAAAAAATTTTATTAAATTTTTTATTAAATATCTGATATGGGGGTGTGTGACTAACATGAAATTCACATTGTGTAGATCCTATACTCATGTGAAACATTTGATAAAATGATTGATTGTGATTTGTTTTCAAAAAATTAGAAATCCAAAAAAAATTTATTAAAATTTTTATTAAATATCTGATATGGTTGTGTGAGGTGTCGTTTGGGAAGAACTCATTTGGGCTCTTTTGGCTCTTTGAGCCACAAAAGACAGAATAGGCTATTTGAGCCACAACAAATAAAACATCACATCCAACTCATAATCATTACACTCTTCTCTCACAAAAAAAGTCAAAAAAGCCAAAAAATTCTTCCCAAACTAAGCTTTTGAGCCCAGGCTCAAATAGCCAAAAAAACCAAAAAGTTAAAAAGCCAACTCACTTCCCAAATGGAGGCTCACATGAAATTCACATTGTGTACAAGCCATACCCATGTGAAACATTTGATAAATTTTTTTATATATCTAATATTAGTCATTTGTTTTAAGTGTAACTCTCACAACATAATAATTAATTTAAATCACACATCACTTTTCGAGATAAAATTCTTAACATTTTTACAAATGTTTTTTTTTTTTTTTTTTTAGTGGTTAGTGGATACACTCCCACACAAATGCTCAGGTTTGATTCTTAGGATCAGGCAGCAAATGTGTTTGGTATAGCTATAGAATCTTAATTCCAAAGCTATTTTCAACACATTATTTGGTTTAAGCTTTTCAAAATTGATTCCAAGTCACATTTCAAAACTCATTTGAAAATCTATTTGGAAGTAGAGTGAGTTTTTGAATTTTGAATTTTGAAAAAAGTGATTTTGGTTTACCTGGTCGTCCTCTCGGACATCTCCCCAGATGTCCGGCCGGTTGACTAGAATAGTTTTTTTTTTTTTTTTTTTTGGCAAATGGCACCTGTTATTTGAAAAAAAAAAATGAGAATTTGTTTTTGATTTTTTTAACAAAAAAAATATATATATATTTTTAATATTTTAAATCAAAAATATTTTTAAAAAAATCGAATCAAATATAAAATAAAAGTTATTTTAAATCAGTAATTGAATATTTATTTTGAAAAAAAAAATATTTTCTTTGTAATATTTTCAATTAAAAAAATTGATTAATGTTATTTTTTTTATTAATAATTAATTTTTTTAATTGAATTTTAAAAAGAATTTAGTTATGAATGTTGATCAGAATTTTCAATAGAGTTTTGAGTAGTGTGTTTCGTTATAAGTTATAACAATTTAAATTAAATTTTGAGAATTTTTTTCAAAATTTATAACCAAACAAATTTTCTTATTTCACATGTCATATCAAATATTTAAAATTCAATTCAATATTGAACTCAAAACTTTTCTCAAAACTTATAACTAAACAAATTTTTTACACTTAAATTATAATTCTAAAACTCACAAATTTAAAATATAATTATATTCTTAAATCATATTTAAAAAACTCTACCAAATGTTAACGTAATTTCTCTGAAATTTTCTAGTATCGTCGTGGACGGCCTGTTTTGGACGGGATCAGATAAAAATTTAATTGAATTGAGAGTAAATTAACCCGCACACCCTTACCGCTGAACCAAAAAAAAAAAAAAAAAAAAAAAACAGCAATATCCAGGCAGCGGCCCAGGGCTGTGGTCCATGTACTGCTGCTGCTGGACCTAACTCCCAGCTTCCCTCTCCCCTTTATATTTCATCGCAGAGGCATTAAGTTCCACCACATCTCCCGTAGTTTCTGCTTCCCCCTCTCTCTGTCTCTTTCTCTCATAATTTTTTTTCTAGAAAACTCTCTGACAAAAAACATGGTACGGTCAAAAAAGTACAGAGGTGTCAGGCAACGCCACTGGGGTTCTTGGGTTGCTGAGATTCGCCATCCTTTGCTGTATATGTCTATCTCTCTCTCTCTCTCTCTTTCCCCCCTATATTATTATTACGCATTCTTCACATTAACGTGGATTATTTGGGCGTTTGTTCTTCACAAATTTATTTCAATTTTTCTCACTTCACTTCCCAATCTTCTTCTTCTTTTTTATTTTTTTTATTTTTTTTAAAATTCATATTTGTAATTTCAGGAAGAGAAGAGTGTGGCTGGGCACTTTCGAGACCGCCGAAGAGGCGGCGCGTGCCTACGACGAGGCCGCCATTCTCATGAGCGGCCGTAACGCCAAAACCAACTTTCCGATCACCACCGCCAGCCAATCCACCGACGACACGTGCCCATCAGCGCTGTCATCGGTGCTGAGCGCAAAGCTTCGAAAATGCTGTAAGTCACCGTCGCCGTCTCTCACCTGCCTGAGGCTCGACCCGGATAACTCCCACATCGGTGTTTGGCAAAAAGGGGCCGGATCACGCTCCGACTCCAACTGGGTCATGACGGTGGAGCTCGGCAACAAAACCGAACCTTCACCACCCGAAGAGGAACCAGCGGTCACAGAGTCGCCAGCGACAGAAATGGGAGAAGGGTTGGGGGATGAGGAGAAAATAGCATTGCAAATGATAGAAGAGCTCCTCAATCGGAATTGACCTAACAGTATCAGGATATGTATTAATGTCGTCGATAATGATTCACATGTGCACTAGTCCCTGTCAAGACAATGCCAGTGTCCTTTGGTTTTCCCTTCAAACAAAGTCTTCTCCATAGTCTTCTTTTTCTACGAGAAAACTAAGAGGTTATAGACTTTTTTTAGTTAATGGTAAAAATTTCATATATTATCATAAATAATATTATATATAAGTTGTATCCCTTTGATTATGTGGGAGCTACAGAAATAAATGAATTGGGGTCCATCAAGTTTTCTGTACAACAGCTTGCTTAATTTTCTTCCTTTCTCGCTCTCCCGCTGTCTACCATCTTTTTCATATCGATTTTCATTTGGCTAAAGCTTTTTACTACTTTCGTTTCATTTCATTTGTCTATTATTTTATTTTTGGTCATTCTAAAATATATATCCACAGTCAAAATTTTAAGTTTAAAAGTTTATAAAATTATTGAATTGGTCAAAATCTTTCTGTGTGTGTAAGTCTTATATTTGATCATTATTATTATTATTGTAATTTATTAGGATTTTTTATAATATCTAAAATGAATCAAATAAAAAAAAAATTATAAATATATTTAAAAATGGGAGTAGAAGGGGTCTTTTGAAAATTAATATTTTCAATTTTCAATCATACATAAGAGCCTCGTTTGGCAACCGAACTTTTTAGCCAAAAAGTTACTAAATTAGCCAAAAAGTCAACAACCCATACCAAAAAGTCAAAGATTCTCTTTTCTCTCTACTTTTTGCACATCTTTTCGTAAAAAGCCAAAAAGTCATCCCAAACATACTAGTTTTTTTTAGCTCATATTTTAGCCAAATAGCCAAAAAGTTACTAAATTAGCCTGTTCCCAAACGAGGCCTAAAACGTTATAAAAGTTGTATAGCATCACCCTTCTAGAAAAAGACTATCATATGTAAGGGTGTGGGCGGTGTCATTCGAATAAAATTATAAACTAAATGACGGGTTAACGGATTGACAAATTATGATTTGGCGGGTTTTAACGAATTGACGGATTAAAGAATATTCTAACTAATTATCATATATTTGCATAATATATAACATTAATTTATATAATATTTTTTAGATATATAACACAAAATAATTTTACATAATATGTTTCATATATCTAACTATTAATTTGTAATAAATTTCATACTTTAAATCTCTCTCACACTCATTTTTACATTGATATTTTATTAAAAATTAAAAAATATATATGTATTAACTATAACGGAGCAGAGCAGTTCAGTTGGCAGATTATAAATTTTAAAATTTAAACCGTAATTAACAGTTAGAGCATTGAGAATTGATACAGATCGGTGAGATTTTAACGGATTAAGCGGTATTTTGCCAAACTCTAATCACATGGGACAGACGGAGTAAAAGACAACTTTGTTTTGACGTTTTTTTTTTTTTTTTTTTTTTAAAGCTTTCGGTAAGAAGGAAAAAAATAAAGTCTATCTCCTCTGGACGATTATAAAAATTTAACAATAAAAACCAAGTCAAATTTTGTTAAGACTTTTTGTTTACAACTTATATGAGCCTAATGTTCTAACAAAAACTTGTTATATAAATCAAATTTTAAAAAAAAAATTAAAAAAACTTACATTTTTGTTTTGCTTTTTTTTTTTTTTTTTTTAATAACTTTTTTTATCTTTAAAAAAAATTCTATAATTCTCATTCATAACTTATTCATGAGTCACAATAAATTAAAAAAATTCATAACCTTGACACTTGATTCACCGTACACTATTATAACAAGACAATCAATATCAATATGTCTTTTTATACTATTATTTGAGAAAAATGATACAGCGCTCTAAATTTAAAATTCTAATTTAAACTCTACTCATGTGAGAAAAAAAGAAAAAGAAAAGGGCACAAACATTACATCTAGGTGGGGGCTGGCTCATTAGAGCTTCACTAGAGTTCTATGACTTAGTTTGTTTGGGGTTATAGAGAGAGGATTAGATTTGATAGTGAAGTGAGACTTATTATATGTTATGTGTATTTTGAGAGATCATGAGGAGATTCCTAATCTCTTAGTATTAAGATAGGCCTTGGAAGGGAGATTGTGATAGAGGAGATGGAGGTAGAGGTGGATATAGTATTAAAAAAATAGTCCGTCGAACTATTATTTATTTTTATTAATGTTTACATGTGGACCAACTTGTTAGAGCCCCCAATTTTTTTTCGTTATTTAAAACAATAACTTTACTATGTACATCTATCCTTCCGTATTTCCCCAATCGTGTGCATTGAGCTGCCATTGGTATGTGCACTGAAAGCTTTGATCAAATGTTTTAATCGGAAAGGACGTCAGTGGACGGTTCATCGAGATTCAACTATTGAGTTCAATCGGCATTGAATCGGGGTATAATATATTAAAATTATATTTAAATAAAAATATAAGTAATAAAATTATAAATTTAAAAAATTAAAAATATTAAGTTATCTTAAATATTTGTCTTAATATTTTTTTTACTAAAATATATAATAGTATATTTTAAAATATTATTAATTTTAATTTTGGAAGAGAAAATCAAATATTTAATATTTTGTCTATATGATTTTAATTCAAATAATTTGATTGAAAGAAGAGTAAAAATTTTAGAGAGATATCAAAATTTCAATATTTCCTCAAATACATTTGATCGAATCACATATGGATTTCTTGAATTTTTTTGAATGAATTTTTTTCTTATAAATAGGTGGAGACTTTCATAATAATTTCAAACTCTTTAAGAGATTCCTCACAAGAAGAAATCCTTGAAAGAGAGTTTTCAATTAAAATTTTCTTATATTCTTATATGTTATATATAAGAAAGAAAAGAAAGAAAGAAAGAAAAAAGTTATAAATAAAAAAGGTCGAACCGGCCGGTCCAGTCCGCTTTTCAAAACCTTAGCTTTGATAATTATCAACTTAAATTGTAAAAAATTGAAAAGTTATAAATTTTTATATAACTAGTTGGATCACTTTTGTTTTACCACACACAAAGAGAGAAGTACAAATCAAAAATAAAGGCATTCACGTCAGCCTCTTCAAATTTTTAGTTAAATTAGAGCTTAAAAACCTATTTTGCTATTTTAGTTAGTCACCTATTTAGTACCTCATGCATCAAACTCTCTATTTTAACTTAATTTTATTAAAATATTATTTTTTTATTGTATTTGTCATTCTTTCTTTTTTCATTAAATTGGTGAATTACCAGCCAAACAATTCTTAAAAAATACAAAAAAAAAAAAAAAAAAAAATACCGTTGACCGGTTGACCAGTTGGACATTTGGCCGGACTTTCGGGCAGACATCCGGTAACACTAATTTGCTTGCTGTTCTGCTTGTTGTAGCGATGAACAGTACCTTGCTACAACAAGCAAGGTACTGTAGCAATCACAAAATGAAACGAGCTGCAAGCGAGATTGATAGAATTGATTTTTTGAAGTTTATATCGTTAGCTTAGCTAAAAAATGATTTTACCGAGTTTGATGAGGATGCTCTAATATCATATCATTCAACTTTTTATTAAAAATCAAAACCTGATGTGCCGACTAAAAAAATAACTCTTGCTAATAAATAAAAAAGAAAGAAAGAAGAAAATAAAGTAATTAACTATTTGAATTAATACTATTTTTAAGATCATTTCTTGAAATAATTAGTCCTTTTTTATATGGGGAAATTTCATTTCAGTGCAACTCCAAAAAAAAAAAAAAAAAAAAAAATTAGGTTGCGTTTGGTTTGATTTTGGAATTGTGATTCTCTTTTTGGAGTTGTGATTTGAGTGTGAAATTGTGAGTTGAGTTTTGAGTAATTAAAAATTTATTTGGTTATAAGTTTTGAAAGAAATTTTAGATTTAGAATTTTGAAAAGAGTGGATTGGGTTTACCTGGTCGTCTGCTCGAACACCCTCCTGAACATCCGATCGAGCATCTGGCTAATTGACCGGAACAGTGTATTTTTTTAAAAATTTAATTTAATGTTTTTTTGCGATTGCAACTTGTTATTTGAAATATATATATATATATTTGTTTTAGATATTTTTTAAATATAGAAATTAATTTTTTTAGATTTTTTATAACAAGAATTTAAAAATTCCATCACAAACCATCTTCAACACTATATCATCAAAAGAGTTTTGAAAAGAGTTTAGAGTTTTGAATTTTAAGTTGTGTATTTGGTTATGAGTTTTGAAAATAATTTTTGAATTGAGTTTTGAGTTATATATTTGGTTATAAATTTTAAAAAATTTACCTTTAAAATCATGATTCTAAAGGCAAATCAAACTGAACCTTACATATTAATAATAAACTTTACTACATTAAAAAGACAATTTTATAATTTTTTCCATGCATCTAAAATTATTTTTTAAACTTTACGCTGAACTGTTATTTTTTCAACTTTACACTGAACTGTTATTGGATACATGACTTGAACTATATAGAGCTCGTTTGGGAAGTGGGTTGATTTTTTGGCTTTTTTGATTATGTTGGCCTAGGGTTAAAAAGTCTGGTTTGAGAAAGACTTTTGGCTTTTGGCTTTTGGCTTTTTTGATTTTTTTGTGAGAGAAAGAATATAATGATTATGGGTTGGATGTGATGTTTTGTCTTATTGGGTTAAAAAACTAATTTTATTTTTTGTGACTGTTTTATCCTAAAAAATCTCAAAACCAACTTCCCAAACGGAGGCATAGTAAAAATGACAAAGAAATTATTTTTATGTACTTTCTAAATTTATTTAATCTCATAAGTAAAATAAGGGTGAATTATGCTAACGGTCCTTATAGTTTGAGAGTTATATTGTCACAACCCGCTCCCCGTACTCAAGGATTAAGTATCGTGATGGGCAGTAACTGAAGTTACCTCCGGCTAATTTTTGAACACATTAATAAACCCGAGTGGAAAAATATTTAAGTGAGCGTACCAAAATAATCATCGGAGTTTCTATTTTTATTACAAAATTTATCGACCAAAAGGCCGATATTTACATATAAAAATATCATATAAGTGTTATGTATGTCTATTTTGCAGCCCTGCATCTAAGACTTTCCAAAAGCTATTTTTGAAATTACATTGTTTCCTAAAAATTGATAAACAGCTTTAAGCACATGGCAGAGTGAGAAATATTATACTAAGAGTATAATAGACACAAAATAACCATGGATAGTTATGTAACTAAAATATTTAAGATAACTTAGTCTGAACAAATAATCATAGCAAAACTGAGATTATGTAAATAAATAACCATAACCACGGTATTGAATAGAACAGAACAGAGGTCACAGGAGTGACAGTCAGAATAGAGGTACGGATTCAATAGGTGACTCGTACGGATTATAGAGGTGGCTTCTACAATAGTATAGCACTTATCTCTGCACAGCATTTTGCTCTGCACAGAACAGAGGTCAATAGATCCATGACAATAGAGCGCCACAAAGTGACCAAACAAAGACCAATGGTTATTTAAGTCCCTCAAGGCATGAGACTTTCGTGGTGATACTTACAAAATATAATTTTTTATAAGGTTATTGTCAAATATTCTTTAAAATATAAACAAACATATCCATAGATTTCATTTTAACAAATAGAGTTTAGAAATTAATCCACGTAACTGAAATATTAATATAATTTATAAAACATAACTTGTATAAAATAAATTATGATAAGTCAAAACATATGTAAAATATATTATGGTAACTCAAGATATAATATAACTCACCTTAAGATTGAGTCTTACTATTTCCTTCCTATTTTTCCTATCTTTCTGAGGCTATTCTTTGGCTCCTTTTTTTCTTTCCCTTTAAGGGCTGGTTTGGCAACCTTAGAAAAAGTTAAAAAGTCAAAAAGTTATCAAAAAAGTTAAAAAGTTATCACTATTTACAAAAAAAATTAAAAAATCAATATACAAATATTAATACAAATCAACTTTTTGGCCCAATCTAGGTACTGACGTGATGAACTAGTCAGTGAAAGGGAAAAAAAAAATTCCATGTGTATATTCACTAAATTAGATGGTAAAGTTGGGCCCGTGGGGGCTCACCATGGGTTTCGTTTTGATAATCTGAACCGTTCAATATGTAGTAGTACTATATACCTATAAAAATCACGTCTATCGGATATCGCTAATTACATGATCAAATCAGTTTTGTATAAAAATGGATAGTGTTATAGTTAACAATTAACAAAAAAAAACTAACACAATCAGATAGCTATCGATATCCAATCAATGTGATTTTTTACAAGCATAGTACTCAACGAATTCTACACATTGAACGTTCCGATTAGAAAAACGAGACCCGTGGTGGGCCCCACGGGCCAAACAACACCATCTAATCAAAGCCCAAGAATGAGACAATATTTTCTCATCTACTCAACCAACCGACTCCACTGCCAATCCGTACGGCTTCCTACCCTATCTTCTCCTACACACTTATTTATACAATTTTTTAATACATATTTTTTCATAAAAGTCAAAAAGTTAATTCAAATATCTATATTTTTTTCTCAACTTTTTAATTTAAAAAGACAAAAAATACACTTATTTAAGACATTCTAAACTAGTTGATTTTTTCCTTGTTCCATTCACACCACTCCTTATTTTATATTGAGTTTATACTTGCTCAACAAGTTGATGGTGACACGTAAGATCTCTATTTTGTAGCCATCATCATGCTATTTAGGCTTGAAGCTTATGGATAAGTTTGGATTAGTTTACTTATACTTACGTCTAAATCATAAATGAATTATATATATATATTTTTTTAATAATATATAATTCATAATTTAATTACACCTTATCTAATACATCCATAACATTCAATATTTTATTTTATTCTTACGAAATATTTTATAAAACATTTAAGATTTTTCTCATTTATAATTAAATAATACTAATATAAAATTTAAAAGACAACTTAAATTTTCGGATTATTACATGTATCACTTTGGTCACTGACTTTCAATTGTGATATATTTGACCTTGAATTTTGAATTTCATTCCAAATAAGGATAATTAAGGACATTATTGCTCAATTTTAAGGGTAAAGTTGTCAATTTAATAAAATATAAACTAGTGTGACAAAAATAAATGTCAAAAAATTATTTTTAAATTTTTAAAAATTATTTCTGCTCACCAAAGATAAAGTTATATAAAAATTATAATTTTTTTATATTTTTATTTTTTTACCAAATTAATTTTTAGTACGTGCTTGGATGATGATCATGCAATGGATAATTATTTTTGTTGATATTTTTAGATGGTTATCATTTACTAGATGGTTGTATTAGTTATTAACAAATATTTTTTTGATGATTATCATGTAATGGATGATTATTAGGCTTCTAATGTATAATCGATATATTTAATATATGAAATGTTTTTAGTTTTGAATTTTTTGATTTAATGAATTGGTTTAATAATGACATCAAAGTGGTTGCCATGTTTGACTTTTGAAACAATAAAAACTAATTTAACGAAAATAAATATTAATTTAACGAAAATAAATATCAAAACAAATTATTTACACACTTCCAAAAAATAAAATTATATAAAAATGATGTGTTTTTAATTTTGTTTCACCAATTTGATTTTTAGTTTTTTAGGAAAAATTTCTGAAAATTGATTTTGAAAACCAAAGAAACAGAATTTTATAACAAAAAATGTTCCAACATTATTCATTAAAAAAAATGCCATTATATTTCAAACAACATATAAGTTAATCAACACAAAATAAGTTATATGACCACTTTGCCCTTGAAATGGAGTAATAGTGTCTTTAATTGTTCTTATTTGGAATGAGATTTAAAATTCAGGGTTAAATATATCACAATTGAAAGATCATAAATCAAAACGACCCAAATCTCAAATTATAGAGACTGTTAATTGTGGGAGCCGAAAAAAGATATGCTTAAAACAGCAAACAGAGTACATCCAAGCCCATCCTAGAAGGCCGAATGAAGCCAAAGCCCACTGGACTTTGGGTCATAGCCGAATAGACACAGAAGTAGGATAAGGAGTACGCCGAGTAAAGGGTATCTGGGCCACATGACTGAGCCGAGTATATCGGGTGAGTCGGCTAGGCCAGATCATGTCAGGCGAATCTAGGTTGTCACTTTCTAAAAAGTATGGTAGAGAGATGGGTCTTGACAGAATGATGATAAAAGGCTAAGCTACATGGAGAAAATATCAAAGAGAATGACTCTATAAAAGAATGAGAAAGGCTGAAGAAGGAGATATGTTCTAAAAACTTGTATCTTAAGCAACCAAAAACACTTATCTTTCGATAGAGGCTAACTTGCTCGTCGGAGTGCAAATTTCAACACCACCGATCAGAGTTTTATTTTTGTTTCAGGTGACAGCTGGGAAGATCTCACAAGGGCTTGTTTGGATGGAAGGAGTATTCCAAAGCCACATCCCCATATTAGTGTAATTTACCCTTAAAACAAATAGTATTCAGAATATGTGGTTTTTTTTTTTTTTTTTTTTTTTTCCTTTTTCTTTCTCGAAAGATAGATTTAGATATTAAAGAAAACCTACATGGGCATCATAGGAGAATGCTATGATTTGTTGGAAAGCAACTACCCCATCTCAAAATTGTTCGTCAAATAGTTCAACAAGAGGATGATTGAAATCTCTAATCACCTTATTTTTTTTTATCGGCAAAAATATTTTTATTGATGAAACATACAAGGTTTGATAAAAAAATCTAACCACCTTACTTTAATGAGAACATTAGGCATAAATGGCTGAACAAATGGCAATTACATTGATAAAGACTAGTGCTTTTCATTTTAGACCATCATAATCTACTTTAAACATGTGAGACATCAAATCATTAAGCATATAAATGGTCAAAACAATGTAGATTGCCTATAATGACGCGATGAAATGATCAATAATGCAATAAATTGGTCGTTAGAGAGGTTTTGTCAATTACTAATGAATAATTTATTTTTTTGGATAATACGATGATTCATGATTGAAGAATACACTAACGTTGTAGCTACACACATACAAAACAAGAGAAAACAAAAATTATTATTGCAATCTAAAGTTGATATGAGCAGTAAGTCGAATGGGACACTTCGGCAAATCAAATGTCATTTTATGCAAATATGCGTGCCGCTTGCACCTAAATCAACATGCTACTTCATATCATGCTTAACAAACAATATGACAAAATAAAAACCCTACCTTCCATGCATTAATATGCACAATAAAGCATAAATGTCAAGAGAAACCATGATTACATTGATAAAGACTCCTTAAATTTCGCTTTGGAAAGCAACTTTTGCTAAAACCTACTGGAATTCAATTGATCATAATGTTGATAAGGAATTATTCGAATATTAAAAGACTCACCATGAACATAATAAAGTAATTCATGTCAAAATCCCCAAAATTCAAAAATAAAAATGCCACCAATTATAAACATGATGCAAGTGGCTTGTGTTATTTCAAATTGTTGGAAAATTTACAAAGAGGTAGTTGTGAATTGAAATAGACTCCATTTTGAATGAAATGGTGTAACCTTTCATGGTGTCTTTTTGTTTTATAGTAAGGGTTAAACCTCCATTTGAATGAAAGGGTGCAAACCTTTCATGGTGTTTCTTTATTTTAAAGGAAGGGTTATGTCCCTTCTTCATACATTTTCTATTCAAATTGAATAGGTGTCAACAAAGCCTATATAAAGGTAGCCCCATTCCAATTTTGATTGATTCCGAAAATTCATTTTCCTTGCCTTCATTTTGCTCTCTTGCATCCTTTATTCTTTTATATTATTTTAGGAAAAATTTCAGAGAGTTATAGAACACAAGGTTCTAGTTCACCAGACAAATTTATTTGAAGTGCTACTACAAATTTGTGAAGATCATTGTATCTTGGGAGATAGACGCCACATAACCGTAAGCACCGTAGCATGGCGAATCTGTCTTAAGGATAGAGTGTCACACACTCGACTTGGTCTTTAATTATTGATTCGGTTCAACAAAATAAATTCTGTAAGTTTTATTTTATTTTTTTTGAGTTATTTGAAGTTATTTTATTTACACAGAAGATTGGTCTAACAATCTTAAGACAAATTCGAAACTATTCTGTTTATAGAATTTTTTCGTTTGTTTCCTTTTCTCTTTCTTCTTTTAAGAAAATTATTTTCTGTGGATTTACAAAATAATATTCTGGTTGGAAAAACAAATAGTGATTATATGCTATTTGACAGATAGTAGTAATATACTGTCTATTTTCTTTGACAACTAGTAGTACGATACTGGTGTCATTAACAATTCAGAATATATTTTTGTAGAATTTTTTCAGAAATTAATTTTGGGGTTTAGAAATTATTTTCTGAGTTTTCATTACTTAAAATTCTATTTTAGTTTTTTAATTTTTGAAGTGTTACAGAAATTAATTTTCTGTGTCGAATTAATTTGGTTGAATAAAATTTTATTTTATTTCCAAATTAATTGAAAAATAAAAGTTATTTTCTTATTTTTTTTATTTTACAGAATTTAATTTCCTGTGTGGAATTAATTTGGTTGAATAAAATTTTATTTTATTTCCAAATTAATTGAAAAATAAAAGTTATATTCTTATTTCTTTTATTTTACAGAATTTAATTTCCTGTGTGGAATTTATTTGGTTGAATAAAATTTTGTTTTATTTCTAAATTAATTGGAAAATAAAAGTTACATTCGTATTTCTTTTATTTTTTACAGAATTTAATTCTGTGAATTTGGTTTAATTTTCTGTGTAGTGTAAATTCTAATTATAATTTTGTTTTATAAATTAGAATTGATGGCTACTGAAACTAATGCCCAAACAAGTATTACTGCGGTGGCTGCAATGACGCCAACCCCCTCTCTTGTTGTAACAGTATCGATAAATCACGGTGAAAAGCCAGAGAAGTTTTCAGGAACTGAGTTTAAAAGATGGCAATAGAAAATGTTGTTTTATCTTACAACTCTGAACCTGGTTCGTTTCCTACGTGAAGATGCTCCTATCCTAAAAGAGGATGAAACCGACCGGCAAGTGGTTGCTGTGGTTGATGCCTGGAAACATGCCGATTTCCTTTGTCGGAACTACATCTTGAACGGACTTGACAACACATTATACAATGTCTACAGTCCTATCAAGACAGCAAAGGAACTTTGGAAGTCTTTAGAGAAAAAATACAAAATGGAAGATGCCGGCTCAAAGAAATTTGTGGTTGGCAGATTCCTGGATTTTGTAATGGTTGATTCAAAAACTGTAATCAGCCAAGTTCAAGATTTCCAACTCATTCTGCATGACATTCACGTAGAATGCATGTCTCTTAGTGAATCCTTCCAAGTTGCAGTCTTAATTGAAAAATTACCAAAAGGCTGGAAGGAATTCAAGAACTACCTCAAACACAAGCGCAAAGAAATTTCTATAGACGAGCTAATTGTGTGTTTAAGGATTGAGGAGGACAATCGCAATTCTGAAAAGCGGGCTGGTAAGCATCCTATGGAGTCTAAGGCAAATGTGGTGGAACATGCTTCAAAAATCAAGAAACGAAAGTTTTCTGGAGAAAGTTCATCACAAGGCTCTAAAGGGGGGGAAAATAAAAAGTACAAGTTTAATGGCAAATGTTACATTTGTGACAAAGAGGGACATCGGCCCAAAGATTGCCGTAGCAAAGGCAAAAGCAAAAGGAGAACAAGTAAGAAGCCTGCTCAAGCCCATATGACAGAAGTGGATAATATTTCCAATGGTGTCGATGACATCAATCTTTCTACAGTTGTTTCCGAGGCAAATCTTATCGGAAATCCTAAAGAATGGTGGGTGGACACTGGTGCTACTCGCTATATTTGTGCCGACAAAAAGATGTTCACATCTTATTCTACAGTGGACAATGGTGAACAAATTTTTATGGGCAACTCCTCAACTTCCAAAGTTGAAGGGTAAGGAAAGATTGTACTCAAGATGACATCTGGAAAGGAACTCACTCTCAACAATGTGCTGCATGTACCGGACATTCGCAAGAATCTTGTTTCCGGATCTTTGTTGAGTAAGAATGAGTTTAGGCTAGTATTTGAGAGTGATAAATTTGTACTTACTAAGAATGTGATGTATGTAAGAAAATGTTACATGTCTGATGGCCTTTTCAAGTTAAATGTAATGTCCATTGTACCCTCAGTTATTAATAATACTACATCTTCTTCTTACTTGCTTGAGTCTTCAAATTTATGGCATGGTAGACTAGGACATGTTAATTATGGATCTTTGCGTAGATTAATTAATATGGAATGTTTACCTAAATTTGACATTGATTCAAATCATAAATGTAAAATTTGTGTTGAGGCAAAATTATCTAAAACTCCCTTTCATACAATTGAAAGAAGTACGGAATCACTTGAATTAATTCATAGTGACATTTGTGATTTTAAATCAATTCAAACTAGAGGTGGGAAAAAATATTTTATCACTTTTATAGATGACTATATTAGATATAGTTATATTTATTTAATTCGAACCAAGGATGAAGCTTTGGAAACTTTCATTTAATATAAGAATGAAGTTGAAAATCAACTTGGTAAGAAAATCAAGAAAATTAGAAGTGATAGAGGTGGTGAATATGAATCACCTTTTGGTGAATTTTGTAAAGAACATGAAATAATTCATCAAACCACCGCTCCTTATTCACCTCAGCAAAATGGAATTGTTGAAAGGAAAAATAGGACTTTTAAAAGAAATGATGAATGCCATGTTAATCAGTTCTGGATTACCTCAGAACTTATGGGGGGAAGCAATACTTTCTGCTAATTATATTTTAAATAAAATACCCTGAAAGAAAGTGAATCAAATACCTTATGAATTGTGGCATGATAGAGTACCATCCTACAAATACTTAAAAGTGTGGGGGTGTTTGGCTAAAGTAGCTATTCCTAATCCTAAAAAGACTAAGATAGGTCCTAAGACCATTGATTGCATTTTCATTGGTTATGCCAAGAATAGTAGTGCATATCAGTTTTTGATTCATAAATCAGAACATTCCGAAATGCATGTAAATACTATTATTGAATCTCGGAATGCATCTTTTTTGAGCATGTATCTCCAAATAAGACTGGACAAGAGACAAGTAACAATAAAAGATCTCATAATGCTATTACTAGTCAGGATCAAGAACATGATCAAGAACAAGAGTTAGATCAAAATGAGGAAGAGGAACTTAGGCATAGTAAACGTGCTAGAACCTCAAAATCTTTTGGTTCAGATTTTCTAACATATTTGTTAGAAAATGAGCCTTTAACTTTTAAAGAGGCTATGTCCAGTCCTAAAGCTCCTTTATAGAAAGACGCTGTCAACAGTGAAGTTGAATCCATCTTACGAAATCACACTTGGGAATTAGTGGACTTGCTACCAGGTTGTAAATCTCTTGGGTACAAGTGGATTTTCAAAAGGAAAATGAAAGCAGATGGATCAATTAACAAATACAAGGCAAGACTTGTGGTCAAAGGTTTTAGACAAAAAGAAGGTCTTGATTACTTTGACACATACTCACCGATTACCAGAATAACATCCATTAGAATGCTAATTGCCATTGCATCACTATACAATCTAGAAATTCATCAAATGGATGTTAAAACCGCTTTCTTAAATAGTGAGTTAGAGGAAGAAATTTATATGGAACAACCAGAAGGGTTTTCGGTTCCAGGGAAGGAAAAGAAAGTGTGTAAATTGGTTAAATCATTCTATAGTTTAAAACAAGCGCCAAAGCAATGGCATGAGAAATTTGACAAAACAATGATGTTAAATGGATTTAAAATTAATGAGTGTGACAAATGTGTTTATATTAAAAAGACAGACAAATGTTATGTCATTGTATGTCTTTATGTGGATGATATGCTCATCATAGGTAGTAATAATGATATGATTAAAACTATTAAGAAAATGTTGAATAAACATTTTGACATGAAAGACATGGGCATTGCTGATGTAATTCTTGGTATGAAAATTACCAAAACATCATAAGGATATGCTTTGTCACAATCTCATTACATTGAGAAAATACTTAACAAATTTAGCAAAGATGATGATCATCTTGCTAGAACACCTGTAGATGTTAATTTGTATCTTTCTAAGAATGTACAGGAAAGTATTTCTCAATTAGAGTATGCCCAAATTATTGGAAGCTTAATGTACTTGATGAACTGCACTCACCCAGATATAGCTTATGCAGTAAGTAAATTAAGTTGATATACGAATAATCCAGGAGTAGAACACTGGAAAGCAATTATAAGGGTTCTGAGATATCTCCGATTTACTTGTAACATTGGGCTTAATTATACTAGATATCCAGCAGTACTTGAAGGATACTGTGTTGCAAATTGGATATCGGATACTAGAGACTCGAAGTCCACCAGTGGGTATGTCTTTACTCTTGGTGGGGCGGCTGTATCTTAGAAATCTTCCAAACAGACTTGTATTGCTAGGTTTACTATGGAATCAGAATTCATAGCTTTAGACAAAGCTGGGGAAGAAGCAGAATGGCTTCGCTACTTCTTTGAAGATATTCCAATATGGCTAAAACCGGTGTCTGCTATATGCATACATTGCGATAGTCAATCAGCTATAGGTAGAGCACAGAGTCATATGTATAACGGTAAGTCACGATACATTCGTCGTCGACTTAACACCGTGAGACAACTACTCTCTAATGGAATTATTTCCATAGAATATGTTAAGTCTAAAGACAACATAGCGGATCCACTAACCAAAGGGTTAGCAAGAGGGTTAGTTGAGAATTCATCGAGGGGAATGGGACTTAAGCCTATTAAATAAGAGTTACCACAACGGCAACCCAACCTAGTTGACTGGAGATCCCAAGATCTAGGTTCAAAAGGACAACCGAGTTGTGAATGACTCAGAAGGATCACTGGGGAGTCTAACTTCTACCCATTTCTATGATGAAATAGTGATGTCTGCAGCGTTTAGGTTAAGTAAAACTTTTAATGATTTTTATATCTAGGTTAACCTAGTGGAGTATAGCAGGATACTCTTCATAAGAATCACCTATGTGAGTGTGAACTGGGCCGGTTCTATGAGATTTGTGAAGGGCTACAATTCTCTAGAGCACTCATGAAAGACCAGGTTGTTCAGGGCCAAAATGAATACAATAGTGAGAACTAAATTGTGTCTGGGAATATACTGTGTGAGTTATATTGTCTTGGTTTACACAAACGACTGAACAGTTCAAGACATCATGTTCACTGGTTAGCTAGTAAATCCGATAGTGTCTCACAAGGGAAGGTTCAAAGCCAAAAGCTACCTATCCTTTGCAGAATATTACCAATTTCTATACTCTCTGTGTTTACATCATGTTGTTGCATTTTCTCTCTGTCAATTTCATTCATGTGGGGGATTATTGGAAAATTTATAAAGAGGTAGTTGTGAATTGAAATAGACTCCATTTTGAATGAAAGGGTGTAACCTTTCATGGTGTCTTTTTGTTTTATAGAAAGGGTCAAACCTCCATTTGAATGAAAGGGTGCAAACCTTTCATGGTGTCTCTTTATTTTAAAGGAAGGGTTATGTCCCTTCTTCATACATTTTCTATTCAAATTGAATAGGTGCCAACAAAGCCTATATAAAGGTAGCCCCATTCCAATTTTGATTGATTCCGAAAATTCATTTTCCTTTCCTTCATTTTGCTCTTTTGCGTCCTTTATTCTTCATATTATTTTAGGAAAAATTTCAGAGAGTTATAGAACACAAGGTTCTAGTTCACCGGACAAATTTGTTTGAAGTGCTACTGCAAATTTGTGAAGATCATTGTATCTTGGGAGATAGACGCCACATAACCGTAAGCACCGTAGCGGGGCGAATCTGTCTTAAGGACAGAGTGTTACACACTCGACTTGGTCTTTAATTATTGATTCGGTTCAACAAAATAAATTCTGTAAGTTTTATTTTATTTTGTTTGAGTTATTTTAAGTTATTTTATTTATACAGAAGATTGTTCCAACACAAATAGCATATTCTTCTTCTTGTTCGTGAGTTCTAATCCAGCTCAAGTAGACTTTAATCATCAAAGTAGTATTACAAAATAATGAAATGATTTCTTATATATATCTATATCCCTAGTCAAATTGGGAATGCATCCTATCATCTTTATATCAAAATCTTTTCTAGAGTAAATCATTTTTTCTTGTTTGCACGGAAAGAAAATATCTTATAGCAATATTGCATTTTGATCTTTGCAAGTTTATGGATAATAATATAGATTTGACATTTTAATTTTAAAAAATAAAGTAGGTAAACATACACTTCAACCATAGTCTATAACTAAATGCATTAATTTGGAGCTTTCAAGCATTGATCACTAGAAATTCCTCATTTTGGTGCAAACAAAAACCAAACCACATGTGGACTCATTAGCTAAGGCATTTCCATTAGATAACAAGACCATAAAGACTTTAAAATGACTTGAAGTGGGGACAGTCGCTGCCCCAGTGGTAGGTTGATCATCAATTCTTCAATTTCTATTAATTAGGTATATTTTTCAGTTTGTAATTGTCATATATAGAGTTCAAAACACAGTATTAAAGTGTTATATTGTAGTAGTTAGGTGGGATAAAAATTGTGGCAGTTGATGGCGGATTTAATTAGCAACAGGTGTTGGGTAGCTTTATCTTTCATAAGAAGGGATGAAGAGGGTCTATTTTGAAATTTTATTCAACAATATCTTTTAGTTAATTACTGTGCATTTATGGTGCGACCAATTTTTGTCTAAATAGAGGGGTCCAACTAATTAAAAATGTTGTGCTAAACTCTATCAGTCACTAAAATATATGTTCTTTTTGCAATACAAAATTTATATGGACCCAAAACAATAAACACAGAGAGAGAAGAAACTAGGAGAAGATTTTCTGGATTGTATTAAACCCATGTGATAGACAGCAAACCATTGGCAAACAGGTTTAGCCATTCGCAAGTCTGACTCAGGGTTTAATTACACCAACACTCCCTTATCTTGTCTATTAAGGAATACTAGCTTATTTTTCATATTTATAAATCTGTATATTCTGACCTCATACTATATAAATTGTACAAATATCCCCTTTTAAACTGATGGAAATGATTCAATATACATGGTTTAAGAGATAAGGGGTAAATTGATATTCGTTAATAATAGCTTAGGAGGTAATTAGCCATTTAAATAATGGTAATCTCTATATTTTTCAAATTTAACTCTTTGCCCACTATTGTTTCAATTTGGACAAAATTAGTCGGAGGCTTTAAGTCCACTTTCAATCTAATTCTTCTGGCTCAAATTAGATATTAAAATTCATGACAAGTCAATCACATAAGGAGTACATATACGAAAAATAAAAAATAAAAAAAACATAATGCTAATTTAAACGAAATGACCAAATTAAACTCAACTTAAAGCCTACAGTTGATATTGTTCAAATTGAAATAATTTGACAAAGATAAAATTTGAATTAAACTAAAAAAGTAAAATGTATAATTTACCCTTTGTGTTTCTAATTTGTGACATTTTCGACTTTTACATTCTTATGACCTATATGTGAATTGTAAATATTAAAGGAATACGAAACAATATAAAAATATGTCAACTAGTTTTCTGGTCATGTAAATATATATATATATATATGAGAGTACATAAATTTTTTGACATATAATTATTTTATTATGTTCATGAGTCGGTGCTTTAATATTCAAAGAGTAATGTTAGAAATTTTAAAAATTTTACTAAATTTTTTACCAATGGTAGAAAATTGATTGCCATTTTACTTTTAGCAGAAGTTGCTTTCCAAAGAGAAGTTAATGTGTCTCTATCAATGTAAATCATGATTTCTCTTGACATTTTTAGAGAATTTAAGGATAAAATCACCTTTTAAGGATAAAATATTTTTTTGTCGTAAAAATTATTATTATTTTATTTTTAGTGACAAAATTGAACATTTAGTGATAAATTACTAACTTTTAGGGATCAAAGATTTTGTTTAAAAAAATAATTTTTTTTGAGACCAAGTTATTTTGTTTGTAAGAGTACATTTATTAGTAATAATTTCAAAGTTTTGTCTCTAAAAGCTCATTTTTTGACTTTTTCGAACAATTTTTTAGTGACTGTTTTCGCAATAACTGAAATTAGTCCATAAATATTTTTTACAATAAAATTTATACTTTTAGAGATAAAAAAAAAAAAAAAACTTTAGTTCTGAAAAATCTTATATGTTGTAGTGATGGTCCATATTAATGTATGAAAGAGTAGGGTTCGTATTTTGTTGGATTATTTTTTAACAATGATCCTGATATGTGATTCGATTTTTCAAATGAATTTCAGTTTTCAATAATGTTTTTTCAGTAACTACGATATTATGAATCATCGTATTATCCTAAGATTTGAATTATTATTCATTAACAGACGACAAAACCTCTCTAACGACAAATTTATTGTATTATTGAACATATCATCACGTCTTTATCAAGGTATTCGACATTGTTTTGAACATTCTTATGTTTAATGATTTGATGTCCCACTTATTTAAACTAGATTATGATGGTCTAAAGTGAAAAGCACTTGTCTTTATCAATGTAATTGGTTTTGTTCTTCCATTTAGGCCTAATGTTCTCGTTAATGCGAGATTTCATTCATTCTCCTGAGATATAGTGGTTGCTTTCCAACAAATCATATAGTACTCTCCTATGATGCCCATGTCCTTAATATCTAAACCCATCTTTAAGGGATTTTTTAATATCTAAAAAAATTTCCTTGTGCCTTTACTATATATAGTTGAAGACACCTATCCATTGCAAAATAAAAAAATTGCTCTGTTACTACTTCTGCATACTTGAAAGGACTAATTATTTCAAGAAATGCCACAAGAAGTTATTTCAATTGCTATGGTTTTTACTTTTCTCCTTGTGTGGTTAAACAAAAGCAGTTGGGTCTACAAACAAAGAAAAAAAAGGGGTAAAATTCACTTTATACTTTTGTGATTTTATCTCAGATCACTTCCACTGCTACAAAATCATAAATAGGTTACAAATTTTAAATGTGATATATGTTATTTAAACGCATATTTTTTTATTTTGCCAAAGTGTAATATTTGAGAGTGTGATTGTTAAGGGTCATTTTTTATCACAGTTTTTTACTATCATTAAAAGATTATTGCGTCACATATTTTGACTGTGATAATAAACATTTATATCACAGATTTTAAGTGTGATTAATAACTAATAAAACCTGAGATTAAACTTAAATAATCTATAATTAATAATGAGATAAAATCAAAATTATATGCATTTCTCATCACGGTTAGTACGTGTCATAAAAATCCTCAGACCACAAAATGTGACTATCAATCACAACATATAAACCGTGATTAAAATATAATCAATAATATTTGTACACATTTGAATAATGTATAATACACCTATTATTAACTATCCTTTAAATCACAACATTGACCACATACAAATAGTTAATAATTTCATATATTTTATAAATGAAAGTCGAATGTTGAAAATATATATGTATACACACACTCAAAGAAAGTGTCCAAATAAAAGGTTTTTTTTTTTTTTTTAACTGTGACTGCACAATAAAATCTCATTACAAAGAATGAAAAAACTTATGGAAAACTAAGTGTGAGACTATGTTAGTCTGTCTTCTTTGATTATATTTTGCATCTCTTCAAGTAATTTCTGACTTAAATATAACAAGCTCCACACTGCAAGGAAAAAAAATCAATAAGAAAAATTACAATCTTCCAAGGTTGACCATATTCCACAAAAAACGATAAAAAAAATCAATAAGAAAAATTACAATCTTCCAAGGCTGACCATATTCTACAAAAACCGATCACAATTACGCCGGACATGATAGTTCTACAAGAAAAAGGTCAAAGTGCCTAAAGATTTCCCTATACAATTTAAAAGACTGAAAAAGGCAAATGTATCAGTGAAGAGTATCAATCTTTAAAAAAGAATAATTGAACTAAATTAAGATTTGATATTCCTTTTTTTGTCTAAAAGGCTAATTCTAGACCAAGCTCTGCAAGTATGATAAATATTAGATAGGCAGACAACTAAAAAGTAAATGTTCAACTAATTAATTTAGTAGCAATTGATGAAAAATGAAGGCGAAAATATATCATGTAAATCACCCACAAATCTAAGGAATTGTAAAATTTTCAGTGGATTACCTTTGTAGCTTCACCCTTTAAGCCAATGTAATGTATCTGAGTCGCATCACCACCACCAAAATTTTCAAGAAAATACTGTTGGAACAATTTTCTGTGTAGAATAAAAAATTTGAAACAAATCAAACAAATAAAAAATAAATTACGTACCAAATTTATTTTTCCGAACCAATTGAATAATAAAAGATCAAGTCGAGTGTGTGACATTCTTTCCTTAAGATAGATTCGCTCCGCTACGGTACTTACGGACAAATGGCGTCTATCTCCCAGGATACAATGATCTTTACAAATTGTAGTAGCACTCCAAATAATTTGTTCGGCGAACAAAAAACCTTGTGTTCTATACTCTCTTTAATTTTCTTAAAAACTAATATGAAGAGAATTTATATAGAGGAACAAAACAGGACAGCAAAATGATATTTTTCAGATTATTTTTTGGATGTCCAAACTGCTGGAATAGGGATGGTATTTATAGGCATACAAACAGACCCAAACAGGTACATATAAGAAGTGAACAGGTGTAATTTTGAATTGATCAGACACTGTTTGAATTTCAACAGATCTGCTGGACAATTTGATCTATTCGAACTGTATAGATTCAAATCTGTGTAACTGCAGCAGTTTCAGGTAGTTTTGAAATTGTAAAAGAGTTTAAATTTGTTTAGGAATTTCGGACTGAAGGTGGTAAAATTTCGACAGAAAATTAATTTCAATTTTGGCACAAAATTGGAATTTAATTTCATTAAGAATTTCTGAAAAAAATTCAAATAAATTTTGTTCAAAAAATTAATATTAGAATCGACTCGACCACAATTTACACCTGCGCCCTGCTCGGCTCGACCGGTTGGCGGCAGTGCGTGTGCGCGTGTGGTGGTTTGAGCCAAGGTTCCATTTGTCCATAACTCATCCCTTCTACAAACTTGGGGTTCCCCTTGGGGCCCAACCTAAGTGTTGCCACCTAGAGTTTATATACATACACAAACTCTTTTAAAGTTTCAATGTGGGACAAGCCTTATAAGGAAACCCACATTTAATTCTTTAATTGTCCATTCCACGAACCTGAAAACGACGTCAAGTTCCCATTCACTCATAAATGGTTTTGACGAACCGTCTTCACCGTGTGACTTGCTATGCGGCAAGGAACATGTCACCTCTTCAGACCCATCCCAAAAGACGTTTGGGACCCACTCAATTTTGGACTCAAAGTTGGCCCAAAATAAGCCTATAAAAACCAATTATTCCAATAATCCCCCACATGAATAGAATTTGATGGAGAGAAAATGCAACAACATGATCTAATTACAAAGAGTATAGAAATTGAAAATATTCTACAAAGGATAGGTAGCTTTTGGCTTTGAACCTTCCCTTGTGAGACACTATCGAATTTACTAGCTAACTGGTGAACATCATGTCTTGAACTATTCAGCCGTTTGTGTAAATCAAGATAATAGAACTCACACAGCATATCTCCAGATACAGTTTAGTTCTTACTATTGTGTTCATTTTAGCCCTGAACAACCTGATCTTTCATGAATGCTCTAGAGAATTGTAGCCTTTCACAAATCTCATAGAACCGGCCCAATTCACACTCATATAGGTGATTCTTATGAAGAGTATCCTGCCATACTCTACTAGGTTTACCTAGATATAAGAATCATTAAAATTTTACTTAACCTAAAGCGCTGCAGACATCACTATTTCATCATAGAAATGGGTAGGAGTTTAAATCCCCAGTGATCCTTATGAGTCATACACAACTCGGTTGTCTCTTTGAACCTAGATCTTGGGATCTCCAGTCAACTAGGTTAGGTTGCCGTCGTGGTAACTTTTATTTAATAGGCTTAAGTCCCATTCCTCTCGATGAATTCTCAACTAGCTCTCTTGCTAACCCTTTGGTTAGTGGCTCCGCTATGTTGTCTTTAGACTTCACATATTCAATGGAAATAATTCCATTAGAGAGTAGTTGTCTTACGGTATTATGTCGACAATGAATGTGTTGCGACTTACTATTATACATACGACTCTGTGCTCTACCTATTACTGATTGACTATCGTAATGTATACATATAGCAGGCATTGGTTTTGGCCACATTGGAATATTTTCAAGAAAGTAGCGAAGCCATTCTGCCTTTTTCCCAACTTTATCTAAAGCGATGAATTCTGATTCCATAGTAGACCTAGCAATGCAAGTCTGTTTAGAAGATTTCCAAGATACAACCGCACCACCAAGAGTAAAGACATACCCACTGGTGGATTTTAAGTCTATAGTATCCGATATCCAGTTTGCATCACAGTATCTTCAAGTACTGCTGGATATCTAGTATAATTTAACCCAATGTTATGAGTAAATCTAAGACATCTTAGAACCTTTATAATTGTTTTCCAGTGTTCTATTCCTGGATTACTCGTATATCTACTTAATTTACTTACTGCATAAGCTATATCTGGGCGAGTGCAGTTCATCAAGTACATTAAGCTTCCAATAATTTGGGCATATTTAATTAAGAAATACTTTCATGTACATTTTTAGAAAGAAACAAATTAACATCCACAGGTGTTCTAGCAAGATGATCATCATTTTTGCTGAATTTGTCAAGTATTTTCTCAATGTAATGAGATTGTGACAAAGCATAACCTTCTGATGTTTTGGTAATTTTCATATCAAGTATTATATCAGCAATCCCCGTACCTTTCACGTCAAAATGTTTATTCAACATTTTCTTAGTAGTTTTAATTATGTCATTATTACTACCTATGATGAACATATCATCCACATAACGACATACTATAACATAGCATTCGTTTGTGTTTTTAATATAAACACATTTGTAATATTCATTAATTTTGAATCCATTTGACATCATTGTTTTGTCAAATTTCTCATGCCATTACTTTGGCGCTTGTTTTAAACCATATAACGATTTAATCAATTTACACACTTTCTTTTCTTTTCCTGGAACAGAAAATCTTTCTGGTTGTTCCATGTAAATTTCTTCATCTAACTCACCATTTAAGAAAGCGGTTTTTACATCCATTTGATGAATTTCTAGATTGTATAAAGATGCAATGGCAATTAGCATTTTAATGGATGTTATTCTAGTAATTGGGAAGTATATGTCAAAGTAATCAAGACTTTCTTTTTGTCTAAATCCTTTGACCACAAGTCTTGCCTTGTATTTGTCAATTGATCCATCCGCTTTCATTTTTCTCTTGAAAATCCACTTGTACCCAAGAGGTTTTCAACCTGGTGGTAAGTCCACTAATTCCCAAGTGTGATTTTGCAAGATGAATTCAACTTTACTATTGACAGTTTCTTTCCATAAAGGAGCTTTAGGACTGGACATAGCCTCTTCAAAAGTTAAAGGCTCATTTTCTAACAAATATGTTAGAAAATCTGGACCAAAAGATTTTGAGGTTCTAGCACGTTTACTACGCCTAGGTTCCTCTTCCTCATTTTGATCTATCTCTTGCTCTTGTTTTGGATCTTGTTTTTGATCATGACTAGTAAAGCATCATAAGATCTTTTATTTGTATTAGTCTCTTGTTCAATCTTGTTTGGAAATACATGTTCAAAGAATGATGCATTTCGAGATTCAATAATAGTATTTACATGCATTTCGGAATGTTCTGATTTATGAATCAAAAACCGATATGCACTACTGTTCTTGGCATAACCAATGAAAATACAATCAACGGTTTTAGGACCTATCTTAGTCGTTTTAGGATTAGGAATAACCACTTTAGCCAAACACCTCTACACTTTTAAGTATTTGTAGGATGGTACTCTTCCATGCCACAATTCATAAGGTATTTGATGCACTTTCTTTTGGGGTACTTTATTTAAAATATAATTAACAGAAAATATTGCTTCCCCCCACAAGTTCTGAGGTAATCCAGAACTTATTAACATGGCATTTATCATTTCTTTTAAAGTCTTATTTTTTATTTCAGTAATTCCATTTTGCTGAGGTGAGTAAGGAGCGGTAGTTTGATGAATTATTCCATGTTCTTTACAAAACTCACCAAAAGGTGATTTATATTCACCACCTCTATCACTTCTAAGTTTCGTAATTTTCTTACCAAATTGATTTTCAACTTCATTCTTGTATTGAATGAAAGTTTCCAAAACTTCATCCTTGGTTCGAATTAAATAAACATAATTATATCAAGTATAGTCATTTATGAAAGTGATAAAATACTTTTTCCCACCTCTAGTCTGAATTGATTTAAAATCACAAATGTCACTATGAATTAATTCAAGTGGTTCTGTACTTCTTTCAATTGAATGAAAAGGAGTTTTGGATAATTTTGCCTCTACACAAATTTCACATTTATGATTTAAATCAGTGTCAAATTTAGGTAAACATTCCATATTAATTAATCTACGCAAAGATCCATAATTAACATGTCCAAGTCTACCATGCCATAAATTTGAAAACTTAAGCAATAAGAAGAAGATATATTTTTATTAATAACCAAGGGTACAATGATCATTATATTCATTTTGAAAAGGCCATCAAACATGTAACATTTTCTTACATATATCCCGTTTTTGGTAAGTACAAACTTGTCACTTTCAAAAATTAGCCTAAACCCATTTTCACTCAACAAAGATCCGGAAACAAGATTCTTGCGAACGTCCGGTACATGCAGTGCATTGTTGAGAGTGAGTTCTTTTCCAGATGTCATCTTCAAAATAATTTTTCCTTGTCTTTCAACTTTAAAAGTCGAAGAGTTGCCCATAAAAAGTTGTTCACCATTGTTCACCACTGAATAAGATGTGAACATCTTTTTGTCGGCATAGATATGACGAGTAGCCCCAGTGTCCACCCACCATTCTTTAGGATTTCTGACAAGGTTTGCCTTCGAAACAACTGTAGAAAGATTTATGTCATCTACACCATTGGAAATATTGTCCACTTCGGTCATATGTGCTTGAGCAGGCTTCTTACTTGTTCTTCTTTTGCTTTTGCCTTTGCTACGACAATCTTTGGCCCAATATCCTCCTTTGTCACAGATGTAACACTTGCTATTAAACTTGTACTTTTTAGTTTTTCCCCCTTTAGAGCCTTGTGATGAACTTTCTCCTGAAAACTTTCGTTTCTTTATATTTGGAGCATGTTCCACCACATTCGCCTTAAACTCCATTAGATGCTTACTAGCCCGCTTTTCAGAATTGCGGTTGTCCTCCTCAATCCTCAAACACAATCAATTCTTCTAAAGACATTTCTTTGCACTTGTGTTTGAGGTAGTTCTTGAATTCCTTCCGGCCTTGTGGTAATTTCTCAATTAAGGCTGCAATTTGGAAGGATTCACTGAGAGACATGCCTTCTGCGTGAATGTCATACAAAATCATTTGGAGATCTTGAACTTCGCTGATCACAATCTTAGAATCAACCATCACAAAGTCTAGAAATTTGCCAACCACAAATTTCTGTGAGCCAACATCTTCTATTTTGTACTTTTTCTCCAAAGACTCCCAAAGTTCCTTTGCTGTCTTGATAGGACTGTAGACGTTGTATAATGTGTTGTCAAGTCCGTTCAAGATGTAGTTCCGGCAAAGGAAATCCGCATGTTTCCAGACATCGACCGCAGTAACCACTTGTCGGTCAGTTTCATCCTCATTCAGAGTAGGAGCATTCTCACGGAGAAAACGAGTCAGGTTCAGAGTTGTAAGATAGAACAACATTTTCTATTGTCATCTTTTAAAATTAGTTCCTGAGAACTTCTCTGGCTTCTCACCGTGATTGACTGACACAGTCATAACAAGAGGAGGGGGCAATTGCAACCACCATACTTGTACTTGTTTAAGCATTAGTTTGACTAGTTTTAGTAGCCATGAATTCTAAATTATAAAATAAAATTATAGTTAGAATTTTATACTATACAAAAAATTTAAACCAAAATCACAGAATTAAATTCTGTAAAATAAAATAAACAAGAATTGTAACTTTTATTTTCAATTAATTTAAAAATAAAATAAAATTTTATTTAACCAAATTAATTCCACATAGAAAATTAAATTTCTGTAACACTTCAATAATTAAAATAGTGAAACATAATTTTAATTAATGAACACTCAGAAATAATTTCTGAAAACCAAAATTAATTTCTGACAAAATTTCACAAATAAATATTCTGAATTGTTAATGATACCAGTATATTACTGCTAGTTGTCAAAGAAAATAGATAGTATATTACTACTATTTGTTTTCCAACTAGAATATTATTTTGTAAAATCACATAAAATAATTTCTGTAAGAAGAAGAAAGAAAAAAAGAAACAAACGAAAAATTCTGTATAAACAGAATAATTCGAATTTGTCTTAAGATTGTTGGAACAATTTTCTGTGTAGAACAAAAAATTTGAAACAAATCAAACAAATAAAAAATAAATTACGTACCAAATTTATTTTTCCGAACCAAATGAATAACAAAAGATCAAGTCAAGTATGTGACACTTTGTCCTTAAGACAGACTCGCCCTGTTACGGTACTTACGGACAAATGGTGTCTATCTCCCAAGATACAATGATCTTCACAAATTGTAGTAGCACTCTAAACAATTTGTTCGGCAAACAAAAAACCTTGTGTTCTATACTCTCTTTAATTTTCCTAAAAACTAATATGAAGAGAATTTATACAGAGGAACAAAACAGGACAGCAAAATGATATTTTTCAGGTTGTTTTTTGGATGTCCACACTGCTAGAATAGAGCTGGTATTTATAGGCATACAAACAGACTCGAACAGGTACATATAAGAAGTGAATAGGCGTAATTTTGAATTGAACAGATACTGTTTGAATTTCAACAGATCTACTAGACAGTTTGATCTGTTCAAACTGTACAAATTCAAATATGTGTAACTGCAGCTGTTTCAGACAGTTTTGAAATTGTAAAACAGTTTGAATCTGTTTAGGAATTTCGGATTGAATGCGGTAAAATTTGGACAGAAAATTAATTTCAATTTTGGCACAAAATTGGAATTTAATTTCATTAAGAATTTCTGAAAAAATTTCAAATAAATTTTGTTGAAAAAATTAATATTAGAACTGACCTGACCCACAACCCACACCCGGCACGGCTCGGCTCGACTCGGCTCGGCCGGTTGGACGGCGGCGATGCGCGAGCGCATATGTGGTGGTTTGAGCCAATGTTCTATTTGTCTATAACTCATCCCTTCTACAAACTTGTGGTGCTCCTTGGGGCCCAACCCAAGTGTTGCTACCTAGAGTTTATATGCATACACAAACTCTCTTAAAGTTTCAATGTGGGACATTGTTGGCTTTTTGGCTTTTCGAAGGGTATATTTGTAAATGCGAGCGTGCCAGCAAGGATCAATCAGTCCTTACAGAAATTATAATTGCCAATCAATTATCAGACGACTATGTTTCAGTTCTTTCAGCCTCAATGAAGAGGACTTTTACTGGCGGCTTGACTTTAGGAGAAATTAAAAGAAACAACAATTAATATGAGGAACAATTGAAGTATTTTCATTAACATAAATACTTACAATAGTCCAAACTCAGCCTCGAGGAGGTTTACAGCAACAGTCTACTTGAATCTACTTGAAACTACTCCTATGAATTGAAGTACAGTGCAGGTATTTAAAGAACAAGTATTTAAAGTACAGGAAAGGTAAAACTGGAAAGATAAATATGAAATAAAGACTGGTTTGTATGATCTGAGTCTGGGCGGCTTTTCTGGGGACTTCCTTGCTATTTATACTTGTCCAGGATGACCTTCGAACTGTATTTCGAACCGTCGAACTGCTCCTCCATGATCGCTGATCATGCTACCTTAGAAATAGTTCCACTACGCCATCACTTGTAATTGAACTTCCCACCTGTATTTGAATTTGAAATATAGGTAACCGCTGAGGCCACGTCACCTTGTATCTCATTACTAATCTAGTGCTACTCAGACCACTTGAGAACCAATATTTATCGCCACGTGTATGATTGAGATTGAAGGTTAAAATCATCTTCCCATAATACCCTCATTCTGCCACGTGTCGAATTGTAACTGGCTTTTACAAAATATGTAGCCAACATTACCCCCCGCACTAATATATCCATTACTTGGAGATATTAGTGGATCAAAAGCTTTTCCCGCGCTTTTTTGGAACGTGCATAGAATCTATCTTCAGGAAACACAACCGTCACCTATTTGGTGATTATTTGCATTAACTCTTGACTTTGTTTGATCGTTCCAATACTTTCAGCATTCGAACGGATTATGACTCAATCACCTTCCCACTCTATTGATCAAGCATACGAAGAGCCATTGAGTAATGCTGTTTCCCCTCGAAAGAATCCTTACGCATTTATTAGCCACCTTTACCCGCCTTTCTATATTCAGGTCATGGAGGCTTTCGCAGATTATCAACCTTTGGATTACGAACACATTGCCCTCCATCCTTTGGTTTACAAATTTATTGATACAAGAAATTCTTCCTCTAAACTCCCCACGCACCTTGAACGAACTACTCTCAAACCTTTGCTTCAACAAATTGCAAATATGGACTTAGGAAGTTCTTCTTCACAAACTTCCACTTGGGATGAAGCTACAACTTCTTCATCTTCTGGGGCTTCTGGATGGACGAACTGGTCAACACCTGAGTCCTGGGACTTGAGGGAACGAATCAATCATCATTTTATTGAGTTCACTGACCCTTTAGATTTTCCTTCCTACGCTCGAAGCTCGGTGGTTTATCCTTATGTGCCCATCGACCTTCGACGCAGTTTAGAGGAGAATTTGCTTGTGGCTTGGTATACATCTTCCATGCCCACAAGGATAATGCACACTGCTCGATGTTTGGAAGAATCACAAGGATATACCCCTTCATTTTTAGCCAAGAAAGCGCAGATCTGCCCTTCTGACTGGCTTGCCTACATTAATACCTTTGTTCCTCCCATCCCTGTGTCATCTCCCCTAACTGAAGCATCTACTTCTTCTTCTCCATCTTCTGGAATAGAAGCATCCACACCTTCTCCATCCTCTGGAATAGAAGTATCTACACCTTCTCCATCTCCTATTCTTTCTTGGACAGAGAAATTAAGGCTTGCTCTTTCAATGGACAAAATCTTTCCTCCTTACAAACCTCCATCATCTCCAACTCCATTTGAGCGGAAACAAGCTCAACTTCTTCTTGCGGCCTTTTCTCACTTGCCCTTCAATGTTCTTGAGGATGACATCCCTCTCAAGAATTTTCGATGGGCTTGTGATATTCTGACTAGGGGCCATATCCTTAACCCCATTGCCCAAGCAGAACTTCACATGTTTCTGGGTCAACTCCCAGTACTCCTCCACTGGCATCGGAATTCCAAGATCGCCACCCAATCTTTGGATCAACTTTCATCTCTCCGAATTCATGCCCAATACGAAGCAGAAAATTTCATTGAAGACTTCGATGACTTCAAGAATAAAGATTCTACGTGTTGGGATGATTTAGTTATAGGTGAGTTGGAACAAAGATTGAGGGAAGAGGCTTTCGAAACAAAGGCTGAAGAGCTCTACTATGAAGTGAGAGCACACCAACTCATGCAGCCAACTTTAGAGGAGATGGAAGATATAATAAAGAAAGAACAAACATTCATTGATCATTGTTGGATGAAATTCCATGATCTTGTTATTTATTCTATTCCTTATTTTTATGAGCTCGAATTTGTACCCAAATAGAATTACTTAATGTAATTGTCTTGGCTTTAATATAAGCAAAATCTTTCTGTATTTGTTTGACTCTGTTTCCTTTTGCCTTTAAAAGCCAATTCAGAGCCTCGAATTAAATAATCTCATCTTCCGCATCTGGACTCACTTAACTTTAATGAAACACTAAAAGAGAACCAACATGTCTTTTTCCAATTGATGGAGTAAAAATTGACAATTTGGTTAATATTATCTCAAATTAGTGCTTCGAATTTAACAACCTTACTTTTCAAAGCTAACTGTAACCAATATATGGTCGTAATTAAAATAGCCAATCAATTTTGACCACTCTTGCTTCGAAAAGCAACTCATGCTGTCTTAATAGCATCTCCAAAACATATAGCATGCTTCGAAGCCGAATTCTGTATTTCGAAGCCGTTTTTATTTGGTTTCTTGGAGCCAAAATTGGCTTCGAAGCCAAATATCTTTCTTCGAAGCTGACGCTAACATTCAGAATGCGTTCTTCCCTCCAAAACTATCAATATTGAAAGAGTCTCCTCACATTCGTACTTTTAGTACATAACGATTTACGCAATATATTTTTCAGACACAAAGCCTTTTAAAAGCCCCTTTGCTTTGTACTCTGAAATCACTTGCTCTTTTGACACATAAACCCTACCGATCTCCTGTTAAACCCCTCTTCCTTATTACTCGCTATCAATGGATCCTTCTTCATTAAAAGTGTTTACTGGCGATCGTATTAGTCCTACCTTGGCTTTGAAGCGATGTATCGATGAAGAAATCACCAAACTATCATCTGGTGAGTCAAGCCACATAGATGGACGTCTTTTCGTGCCTCGTCATAGCAACAAACAGGAATACGTCCTTGGCCCTATTTTTCGGGAAGCTCCTGCTCAACTCGCAGCCCTATATCCTCGCTTGGAGGACCATTTCCTTCTTTACGAGGTAGGGCTTGATTGGGGAAACTGGAGGGTGAATCGTCCTCACCGTTGCTGGCCGACAATGAGGACTGAATGGGAAGAATGGTATGACAGAGTTGTACCTGCGAGAGAAGATGACCTGCAAGAACTCTGTATCCTCGATGCCCTTCGTCTTTCCAGGTTCATCATTCCTGAGGACCCTTTCTTGATACCTGCTGCCTTATGTTTCTGGAATATGGCTTTTAATTTCTTTCAATTTCGGTGCGGCATGATGGCCCCCACCGTCCTTCATATTTGCCATCTCTTAGGGCTTTCCCCCCATGGTTCTCCATTTACTCCCAACTACCCAGATCTTCCTATTAAGTTTTCTCTTCCATCCTTAAGCTCCTCTTACAGTGATTTCGTAAAGTCTGAAAATAAAAGGGAAGGTCCTGTGAGGGACAGAGAGCTATTTTCCTTCATTTTATATTGGTTATGCAAATTCCTCTTTTGCACCTCATCTCAGAGGATTATGCCTGAGTTTGTTCCCCTCGCGAAGGCACTTGTCTTGAAAAAACATATAGCTCTTGCTCCTTATCTTTTAGGTCATGTCTACAGAGTCTGTTCCCAATTTTGTGAAAAACCTCTTGACGCCAACCAAGGAGGTCCCTTCTGGGTGCTTCAACTTTGGCTCTTCGCCTATTTCACTGACCTACACCCCAAATGTCTAAAATTCCTTGTTCAGGATCCTAGTACTTATGGGGAAAAGTATGCTAGGATTGCCCTTTACCCTGCTTCCTTCGCTTACTACTTTACCTTCTTTTATCAACTCCCCATTTCTCCATCTGCCTCTTTCTTTTGTCCTTTTGAAGCCAATAAAGGACCAACTTGGCTGCAAGCTTTCCTGGCTGATAAAGAATGCTCCACTTCTCCTCACAAAGACATGTGGGCCTCTATACTACTACCAAGGGAATTGTTCATTGGTAGTTTAAACCCTCGAGCCTACAAATGCATATCTGAGGTGTACTGCCCTTCTCAATTTGCCAGACAATTTGGACTCACCCAAGGGATACCAGTTCCTCTTTGCAGTCTCTCGAATGTCCATCTTACTGTCAGAGATTCGAAAATATCTAAATCCCGACTAGAGACGGCAATTCTCAAACTACTGAAAGAGTTGAATGAGTTCCAATTTGTCCCCTTTCTTCCGTATGGCTCAGTCTTGAAAAGATTCCAGAACTGGTGGACAGTCAATATGGAAGTGCGCTTATCTGAACATCCCCATGACTTGCTGGTAGGATTAGGAGTGCCTTCGAAGGCTAAGTCAGCGACATCTAGGGACATTTCCCCTCTTCATGAGGCTGCCACAACTAAACCTACAGCTTCATCCCCTCCGGCTAGAGTTACTAGAGCTGCTTCGAAGAAGGGTAAATATTTTCAGACTTCCTCTTCTCCTTTCTTTTGAATCTTTTGTTCATTCCCTTTACTCTTTTGTTCTTTGGTGCAGGGCCCCCACACGAAGAATCTCCCAAGAGAGCTGAAACTTTAGCTGTTCTCAAAAAGAGACAACAAGAACAAAAACAAAAAAGAAAGCTAGTCCTTCCTCCTGAGGAATCCGAATCCTTGGGAGAAGAAGAGGTTGAGCAAGAGCCTTTGCAGAGAACAAAGAGACAAAAGATAGTTGCCACCCTTCCTGATACAACTAAGCATCCTTCTTTCGAAGCACCCACTACAGTAACGGAGAAAGCACTTACCTCTGAAAAATCTGAAACCCAAATTGAAGAGAGGGAGATTGAAGAAGAACCAGTAGTATCACTGCCAAGGAGGAAGAGAAAGAAGATGACTGTTTCTGCTGCTGACTTGGTGGAAGATCCGATTCATAAAGCCGCTGCCAAGGCAGTAGAACAGGAACATTCCAAAGCAATAATCGTTTTTGAGAGGGCTGAGAAGAAACGGCAGCAACAGTTTCTGAGAGATGAAGCTGCTGCTGCTGATATGTTACAAAGAGAAACTGCTCGAAGACAACAAATTGTCGAACGTTATTCTCTTCGTAGTTCTCCCATCAATATCAACATTTCTGAAACAAGTAATTTCTTTCATACTTTTGCTGTTTTTCCTTCTTCAGCTTTAAATATTTGAAGTTTGACATTGCTTTACATTTCTTCCTTCTGCAGTAACAACCACTGCGCTTATCTTTCCCATGGGGCCTCTTCCAGTTTCGGTTGAAGTTGACCAGATGCAAAATGTGAAGACTGTTCAAATACAACTTCCACTTCCTAAGCCTACGCTTCCTGTACCTTCCTTGAGTCCCAACATTCCTGCATCTCTTCTTCTTGGCCTAGAACCATACCTTCCTTTCCTGACTTTCAATCTACCTCAATCCATTCCTTCTTCGAGCCTTGCTCTTCCTTCTTCCAAGGATATTCCAGCTGTTACTCTAATCCCAGTGGCAGTTGATTCTTCCACAGAGAGTGCTGGTAGTTCTCCAATTCATAGTTCATCACCTATGCCTATTTCCAGCCCCTCTTCGCTAGATTCATTGGTGGCTAAAACCATAGAAGCTGCCAAAGAGGCTCCATCCATTTCTCCCATCCCCATGCAGCCCTCTGTGCCTTCCACCACAATACTTTCTATGCCCTTCATGTCTAGGGATGAGGTAGACATCTTCGAAGGAAGACTTGCTAGTCTTTTCGACGTACCTTCTACCTCTCCATCATTTAGTGCTGAAGCTGAGCCATTAGTCTTGGCTGACTCCTTGCTGGAGATTTTTGAGAGTCCTCCTTCTAATAGCAAGTCTTCTGCACCTTCAGTAGACCTGGACACATGCCTGGAACTGTTGACTTCCTTTTCGAGAATCCCCTTCGAGGCTCTACAAAAGCCTATTATCAGGAATGGGTTTCTTCAGTGCTGTAATATTGCTGAGCAGTCCAGTATGAACGTCTCAAATCACCTATCCCAAGCTGCAGCTACTATTGATTTCTATATCAACATTTGTCATGCTGCCAATACTGCCAATGAGAAATTGGCTAGGGATCAGCGTTTCGTTTTTCAGGTGCATACCGAAATATCAGATCTCAAGGAACAACACTCTTCTACTTCCCAATTTCGAAGTCAGCTGCTGGAGAGGAAAGCTCAACTTGAGGAAGATTTAGCTGCAGTAAACCAGGCCTTGGTTCGAACAGACACCAAATTGCAAATCACCAACCAAGAACTGTCCGAACGAAAAGAAGACATGGCTGCAGCTATTCAACTGTTTCCATCACTTAACAGTAGGAAATCAACTGTACAAAAACAATTGGAACATTGTAATGATTTTTGGGCCAATTTGTGGCACCATGTACTTGATTCTTTATGAAAAAATCAGGCTCTTATCTATTATCTGAGTGTCTTGTGTGTTTGTACATGAAGTTTATTTTATTCCTTGTGTTTCCCAAATGGTTGGAAAATAAGGCTTCAAGTATCTGCCATTAATCTTCTTGGGATGTACATACCCATTCAAATTTCTTAAATGGTATGCTCCAAAAGGCAGAACTCTATGAATTTGATATGGTCCTTCCCAGTTAGGTGACCATTTGCCAAACTTATGGCTTTTAATCCCTATTGGGAGTATTGTTTTCCATACCAAATCACCTTCATCAAAGCCAATATGTTTGACCCTCTTATTATAATTTTTGGCTGCTTTCTTCTTTTGGAAAAGAATGTTGTTTAATGCCAAAATTCTGGCTTCATCTATGCCTTCTAATTCCAAGCATATACTTTGATGGTACTGCTCAGGATCTACTTGATCTTGGCATCTTACCCTCAAAGATTTAACATTAATCTCCACAGGTAAAACTGCATCATGCCCATACACTAAGGCATAAGGAGTAACTCCTGTGCTTGACCTTGGGGAGGTTCTGTAAGCCCATAACACATCTATCAATAGATTATGCCAATCCCTAGGATTATCGTCCACAACCTTTTGTATTCCTTTTTTCAAGGACTTATTGGATGATTCAGCTTGACCATTGGCTTGTGCATAATAAGGTGTGGAATTAACAAGGCTAATTCCAAACTCTGCCACAAAAGCTTTCACCATTTTCCCATCGAACACAGTCCCATTATCAACTGTTATGGTTTGTGGGATACCAAATCTATGGATCAGATCTTTAATGAACCCAATAACCTCTGTTTGGTCCACAGCCTTGTATGGTTTAGCTTCGACCCATTTAGTAAAGTAGTCAGTGGCCACTAGAATGAAACAGTGATGCTTCGAAGAGGGTGGGTGTATTTTTCCAATCATATCCATGGCCCATCCTCTGAATGGCCAAGGCTTCACTACTGCATGTAAATCAGTTATAGGCACATGCCTTATTGTGCCATGCTTCTGGCATGCCTGGCAACCCTTTGCATATTCTATGCAGTCTTTAAGGATAGTTGGCCAATAGTAGGAATGCCTTCGAAGCAACCATCTCATCTTTACACCAGGCTGATGAGCACCACAAATGCCTTCATGAACCTCAGCCATGGCTGTTAATGCTTCTTTTGGGCCTAAACACTCCAGCAATAAACCATCTCCCCCTCTTTTGTAGAGGGCATTACCATATAATATATATTGCATGGACTGTAATTTGATTCTCCTGCTGGCCTTCGAAGATGGACCAATCAAATACTGCATTATTGGATGCCTCCAATCTTGTTCTTGTAAGTCATTATGATTGACTTCCAAGACCACATTCCTTTTACTCAAAGGTGGTATCAATTTTTGATATGTTGTTTGACTTATATCCCTTTGGGCATTATCCCTTCTTTTGAAGTTCGAAGCTTTCTGAGCCACATCATTAGCTCTATTATTCAAGAATCTTGGAACGTAGGTTACATTTGCTATTTGAAACTGAGAAAGCAGATGTAATGCAACAACATAATATGGTAGGATGCTTATGCTTTGACACTTGAAAATCCCTTTTACTTGGTTAACCACCAATTGAGAGTCCCCAAATATGTCAACTGCATGTACTTGTAATCCAATAAGGATTTCTAGTCCCGCTATTAAGGCTTCATATTCAGCCTGGTTATTGGAACAACTAGCTTCATCCACTCTGAAACCATGCGTGGTTTCTACCCCTTGTGGAGACTTAATCACGATACCAATCCCAATCAATCCATTGGCCTTCGATCCATCGAACCACATTTGCCATGGTTCAACACTAGCCATACCAAGTTCCATTATCTCTTGGCTCTCTGTTTGAGATGGATGTTCTGCCAGAAAAGTGGCTAATACTTGCCCTTTTACTGCCCTTTGAGGGACATATTCTAAATGAAATTCCGATAAGGCTAATATCCACTTGCCAATTCTTCCCCTTAACATAGGTCTAGATAACATGTATTTAACCAAATCTGTGGTTGCAATTACCAAGACAGTTGTAGGTAAAAGATAATATCTTAACTTCATTGCAGCAAAATACAAAGCAAGACACAGCTTTTCAACAGCTGAATATTTACATTCACAAGAATTTAAAAACCTACTAAGGTAATAAACAGCTTGTTCCTTGCCTTCTTCATTGTCTTGGGCCAAGAAAGCTCCCAATGAATCTTCTGCTGCCGCTATGTATAGCTTCAAGGGCTTGTTTCCTTTGGGTGGCATCAGCACTGGAGGATTGGCCAAGTAGGCTTTGATACCTTCGAAAGCAGTTTGATGCTCTGCTGTCCACACAAATTCCTCTTCATCTTTCAGCCTTAACAAGGAAGAGAATACTTTAGTTTTCCCTGCAGTGTTAGAAATAAACCTTCGAAGAAAGTTAACCTGCCCAAGGAACCTTTGTAATTCTTTCTTACTTGATGGAGGCCTAGCTTCGATGATGGCTTTGGCTTTATTCTGATCAATCTGTATTCCTTTCTTGTGCACTACATAACCCAAGAAATTTCCAGATGACACACCAAAAGCACATTTAAGAGGGTTGAGTTTCAACTTAAACTTCCTCATTCTTTCGAAAGCTGCTTCTAAATGAAGCAAATGCTTCTCCATGGACTGGGATTTCACCACGATGTCATCAATATAACATTCTAGATATCCTCCAATAAGGTCATGAAAGATAGTGTTCATAGCCCTCTGATACGTAGCCCCAGCATTCTTCAGACCAAATGGCATCTTAACCCACTCGAAGGTGCCAATATTCCCAGGACATCTGAATGCTGTCTTGTGGATGTCTTCCTCTGCAATACATATTTGGTTATAACCAGAGTGACCATCCATCATTGATAGAACTTGATGGCCTGCTGAACTGTCTACCAGCAGATCCACTATAGGCATAGGGTACTCATCTTTAGGAGTTGCTAGATTTAAGTTTCTGAAATCGATGCATACCCTCATTTTGCCATTCTTCTTGACTACAGGCACAATGTTAGATAGCCATTCAACATACCTGGCTGTTCTAATAAAGCATGCCTTGAGTAGTCTCAGAATCTCTTCCTTAACTTTCTGAATTACTTCTGGACTCATTCTTCGTGGTTTCTGCTTGTATGGCCTGAAATTAGGCTTCATAGGGAGCCTATGTTCCACTAACGACCTATCCAATCCTGGTAGTTCATTGTAGGACCATGCAAAGCAATCCTTGTATTTCTTCAGGATAACCAACAACTGGTCTCTGTCCAGAATATTCAAACAAGCACTTATATAAGTGGGTTGTTGTATGAAACCTTCCCCTAGATTTACTTCTTCTAAGGGATCTTGCGTTTGAGGACTTATCGAAGCTTCTTCTCTAATTTCTTCTACCTTCGAAGCCATCTTCTCACCTTGTTCTGCTTTTAGGTTCTTTGGTTCAACATCTTTACCTTCCTCCTCATAGACAAAATCTGTCCATAGGGCATCCTCTTCCTGTATCTCCTGGACTTTTGTCTCAATGTCCAATGCACAATATTTCCCAAGGGTCAAACTTCTGACCTGTTGTTGCTCTTGTTTACAGCCAATTATCATGGCTTCTCTTTCTTGTTTCTGCACTTTCTGGACTATTGCCTTTACATCCAATGGTGAGAATTTGATCAGAGCCAAAGACTTGGCTTCTTGTTCTTCATTCCTTTGCCTACAACCAGGCATCATTGTCATCTTTAACGACAATCTCTTCATCAGCACTCTCTTGAACCAAGTGCTTCAGGTGTGTCACTTCCTCATCAGCCGTCACTTCGGCTGAGCCATCAGCTTTCCTCAATATACTGAGTGGGGTTACTCCCTCAATATACAGCTTGGCTTCTGCAAAGTCTGCACAAGCTATGAAGGGTTGAGGATCTGCATCAATCTCCTCTGTCTCTCCATTGCCCAGGGCCATCATGATCTTCTGATGCAAAGAGGAAGGCACACATTTGTTGGTGTGAATCCAATCTCTCCCAAGTAAGGCATTATATTTAGCATTGCTGTCGATCACGAAGAATGCTGTCATACAATCCCTGGTTCCCACACTCAAATTGATAGGCAGAATTCCTTGGGCCATCTGCTTATCTCCAGCAAAGCCAGCAATGGTTGTACTGGTTGGGATCAACCTGGGATTTTTCTTCCCTAATTTCTTCAAAGAAGATTTCGGTAATAAATTTACCGCCGCCCCATTGTCTACTAGGACTCGGTTTAACTGTATCCCATCAAAGAAAGCCTTAATGTATAAAGGCTTAACATGTTGAGTCATGGAATTCGAGGGGTATTCAAAAGGATATGAGAGGTTGATGCTCACCTCCTCCTCGCTTTCACACTCAGTTTCCATTGGAATAGCCATTTCAGGAGCATCCTGTACCATACTCACTTGTGATTCCTCACTAGAGACAGGAATTGGATCCATGTCTTGGTCCTCCTGATCCTCATTTTCAGCCTGGAATTCATGAGGTAGTACATGTACCATGTTGACTGATACAGGTGGAAATGAGCCAAACTGGATGGCTGGTTGTACCTTCTCTTCCCCTTGGCTACCTTGCCCAATGACTTCAACAGCATCCTCCATGCTGCACTCTGGCATTTCATTGTTAACTGATCCCTTCGAAGGATCCTTCTCAACTAAGCTTTCAGTCAGGAATGTTTGTTCAGCCATGAAGGCTTCGAACATTTCTTCTTCTGCCATTTCCTTCTTTTGGCTCATGCCAATCTCTTCTTCTATTTCACTATCACTTTCCATCAGAGCCTTCTCCAGCCCTGCCAAACTAGACTTCTCTCTGGCCTTTAGTTCAGAATGAACTTGGGCCAATTGTTCTCTGCTACAAACCACTTTACTTTGTAGCGTCGGTTTTGGAGTATGGTCTGACTTCGAAGTTTTCTTTCCTTCTGGCTTGACCAGTGAAGAACTTTCCCCACTTTCCTTCAGATCTTGCTGGTACTGGGTATACCTGCGCTGAATCTTCCTCCTCTGTGATCTGGAAATAACTGGAACCATATTTGGTTCCTTTGTCTTTGGATGTTTCAACAATACCCAGTTGTTCGGAGCCACCAAAGGAGGTTTGACCATTCTGCCTGTAATTCCAATATCTCTCCTGGCAGGGAATTCCCTAGGTTTGTTTTGCATTACAAACCAATCTGGGACTCCAGGCACCCAAGAGCTTACTGATTCAGATGTTGAATCACCCTTTTCCACCTTCGAAGCCATCTTTAGCACTGGCTGTGGAGGTAAGTGCTTGGTTCTGGCCTCATAGTTCGAGCTTGATTCTGGCCTTCGATGGGGATGGCCATTTTCTGTTCTGTGTGAGGTTGATCTGGGGGGCCAATCTCTGGCTTTAGTCCCATAACCTGAATTCCTCTCTAATCTTCTTTCAGAATGTTTGCTCTCCATTCTGTAGTAGTTAAGTGGTCTAGACTCATACAAGGGCCTTTTGCCCTTAGCATGCATCCTGTCCATTGTAGGCTCAACCATTGGTGGTCGCTGCCTGTCACCAGCCGGATACGGCCTTTTGTTGTAAGCGTTGGTTGACTTAGGACGCCTCTGAACGTCCCTGTAATATTGCTTACCGTCAACTGGAAGCCCCTTCAACCATTTGTAGCTTAGCCTACATCTGGGACACATCCTCTGCATTACTGCTGCTTCCAAAGAATCGTCATCCAGTACTTCTTCATCAGAGTGTTCCTTCTGATGTGAGAAACCTTGTCCAATGACTGGTGGGTTTCTAGTCTCCTTCTTGGCAGTTGTCTGGTTGGCAATATGCATTTGCACATTAACTTCTTCCAATTCCTGCAGAGATAGGTTCTGAAAGTTTGGAACAACCACATTAGCCGCGCTTTCTCCAACTTCTGGAAACGGGTTGCTGTCAATCCCCATGGCCTTCTCTGTTTTGGCTGGGAACTTCAAACTTCCTTTCCGAATTTGCTCTTGGATCCTGTCTCGAAAAACAATGCAGTTTTTAGTCGAGTGAGACCAAGAATTATGCCATTTACAGTATACTTTTCCTTTAAGTTCATCTAGAGATGGCAGTTTTACTCCTTTTGGTAACTTAAGGAAATTTGCTGCAAGCAAATGATCAAAAATGTCATCTGCTTTTGTTAAATCAAAAGAGTACTTTCTGTGAAAATCCTTCTTTTTAAACTGCTGATCGATGGTTGTATCCTTATGAATTAATGCTTCACAGATTACAGGCTCTTTACCCACAATCTCTGCTGCATCGATCTCATAATTGGGATCTCTATAATATGTCTTATACGAAGCATTATTTCGATCTTGTTCTTCCTCTAGTAATGCTTCATATCGAGACACCTTATAGGTCAATTCGACCAAATCCCTGAATTCAGTTGAGTCAAACTTCTTTCGAAGCCTGAACTCTAAACCGTTTTGAGCCAATCTTACAAATTCTGGCTCTGGAAGGATGACCCTACATTTATTTCGAGCCCTTTTAAATCTGGCAATAAACTGAGTGGCCTTTTCTTCAGGCCTTTGACTCAATCTTGCCAAGTCTGCCATAGAAACCTCTGGCTCCGTCTGGAAAAACTGGGCATGAAATGCCTCTTCCATTTGTTGCCAATTTTGAATGGAGCCAGGTGTAAGGTTGATATACCATACAAACGCTCCCCCAGTTAGAGAGTTTGGAAATAATCTCAATTTTATGTAGTCATGATTAGTGAATTCACCACACTGAGCAGCGAATCTAGCAATATGCTCTACTGTTGATTGATTTCCAGTTCCATAGAATAGGGTAAAATCTGGTATTCTGAACCCTCTTGGGTATTCATGTACCCTATCCACCCATTCTGGGTATGGTTTTCTGTATACAGGAGTCTGGACCCCCCGAGCCATTGGTCCACACATCTCCCTAACAATATCAGCAATTTGGTCCCTAGGGACCATATTTTGGGCTTGCTGAACCACTACTGGAGGAACAAACACAGGGTTTGGTGGACAACCTTGTGCCTGTGGTCCTCTTGGTCCATAAAGTGGTACATTTGGGGCTGGTTGCCCCTGTGGTGCAGGTTGCTGTTGGGGGTATGGGTAACCCCTTTGAGCCTGTCCTGCGAAGGGACCTGTGAAAGGTGCTGGAACGGGTGTTGTGTCCCTTCCATTTACAGGAAAACCTTCCGACCCCCCGGGTATAAATTCGAATAAGGGATTATTATACCCCCTGGTGCCAGGTATGGCTTCGAACATGGGATTTGCCACCATTCTTATGCCAGTTTCTTGTACTTGGCCAGATCTACCAACTGGTGTGGCTTCACTGTTGAATATTGTGGCATTTTGGCCTACTACAGGCCTTGAAATGGGTTCATACCAAGACTGAGGCGATGGTCTTTCATAGTTCTGAGTACTAGTCTGACCATTAATTTGTCCATTAACTTGCATAGGCTGTTTTTCTCTAGCCAATCTTTGCTGAGGGACATTTAAAATTTCCTCTGTAGGTCTTGTATTTGTTGGTTGGTGGTTGTTCATTCGATCCAAAAAGGATGTTGCCCACCTTTCCATTGTGTTCATTAGTTGTTGTCCCATAGCATTTACTAAGCCATCCCATGGATTTGTTGGCTGAGTAGATGGAACAGTGGATGGTCCAATTCCTTGGTTTCGTCCACTATCCTGAACATATGGTTCTTGTCCAGAAGTACTGGTCTGTTCGACCAAAGGTTCTGATAACATAGGAGTCTCCACAGGGTGTGTTTCCACATTCTCCCCTGGATTAGGTATTTCCACCTCTCCTTCTACGCCCTCTTCCAAGCGTTCATTTTCTCCTTGTCGTCTCCGTCTAGCCATTTTAATTAGTCCCACCGGGCGTGCCAAAAATATATGTTGGCTTTTTGGCTTTTCGAAGGGTATATTTGTAAATGCGAGCGTGCCAGCAAGGATCAATCAGTCCTTACAGAAATTATAATTGCCAATCAATTATCAGGCGACTATGTTTCAGTTCTTTCAGCCTCAATGAAGAGGACTTTTACTGGCGGCTTGACTTTAGGAGAAATTAAAAGAAACAACAATTAATATGAGGAACAATTGAAGTATTTTCATTAACATAAATACTTACAATAGTCCAAACTCAGCCTCGAGGAGGTTTACAGCAACAGTCTACTTGAATCTACTTGAAACTACTCCTATGAATTGAAGTACAGTGCAGGTATTTAAAGAACAAGTATTTAAAGTACAGGAAAGGTAAAACTGGAAAGATAAATATGAAATAAAGACTGGTTTGTATGATCTGAGTCTGGGCGGCTTTTCTGGGGACTTCCTTGCTATTTATACTTGTCCAGGATGACCTTCGAACTGTATTTCGAACCGTCGAACTGCTCCTCCATGATCGCTGATCATGCTGCCTTAGAAATAGTTCCACTACGCCATCACTTGTAATTGAACTTCCCACCTGTATTTGAATTTGAAATATAGGTAACCGCTGAGGCCACGTCACCTTGTATCTCATTACTAATCTAGTGCTACTCAGACCACTTGAGAACCAATATTTATCGCCACGTGTATGATTGAGATTGAAGGTTAAAATCATCTTCCCATAATACCCTCATTCTGCCACGTGTCGAATTGTAACTGGCTTTTACAAAATATGTAGCCAACAGACATGTAACGCCCTGAAAAATTAGGCAGGATATATCTATTTATACAACAAACCCACCTGATAGACAAACACATATATATATACAGCTAACTGTTCCATACATCTATTTCCATTTAATCCCAAATGTCAAATACATGTTGTTCACATCTTAATGCCCCAGTTCCAATCCCAAGCATGCATTTTACAACAAGTATGAAATGGAAGCCAAACAGATAATAAGTGCTTTATAGGCTTACAAATTTATCTAAGTATATTCTTAGTTACACAAAATGGAGTTTCAACTCAATACAAATATAGCCCTGGCCTTACATTCAATAAATAACCATAAAACAAAAATGGAGCCTCAGCTCCGAGTCTTCCTAAGTCAGTGCCTTGGCGGAGACATAGCATCTGTACCTGAAATGGTTTCTCTTATAGGATGATCCACAGCCCAGTAGAGATATACTACACAACATATGGACCATGACAAGACTAAAGATGAGTATGCTCATGCCATGCTCATGATAAAGCAATTTATCTCTTTTTTTATAAAGCATATAATGCTGAGATGCAACAATAGATATAAAACCATTTCCATTTTAAGCTATATCTGTTACATGAATACAGGCTTTTGTGAATCTCTAGGTGAGTGTCTACAAGTAGGCCCTAATGCACTGCCACTGTCATTTTTACCAGTAAACTGGAAGGCTCAATACCTAACCGCGCGGTCCAGATTCACCAAGTATTCGTCATTTCGCAAACAGATACATTTCCAAACATTTCTAAAAAACATATACATTTTCAATGAAATGAATGTAATGCAATGTCCAATGTAATAAATGAGGAATGTGGTTCAATTTACCTAAGTCTCATGCATTTCTACGACAATCATGGCCATTCTTCATCGATAGCCCAAAACAGATATTTCTAAACAGATATTTAAATAATTAAATTCCAAAAATTTCGATAAATACAATCTATTCCACATCTCATCAAATATGTACAACAACACTAATTTTCATATCACAATAATGTCCGGTAACCTCTCAAGGTCCATTTATAACCGTGTCGGTTTTATTCTAACAGATACATTAAGCAAAATAATACCGTTAATGCCCAAGAAAACATCATTTTCTTTCCAAACTCATTCTCCAAGCATTATTCAACTATGACATCCTATTTTGATCAAAAGCCTCAAAAGTTAAACATAATTCCTTTATTTTCTTTAAAAATGCTCTTTTGGTTGCAAACTAGTAAAAATTTCAAAACCGATCGAGTCGAAATCCGTTTTTGTTAAAATTTAAAACATAGCTCTTTCATAACCTTACAAATATATTCCAAGTTTACACCTTCGCAATTTGGGCATCAACTCTTTATTTTTCTCAAAATTTCTCTTTTAAGCAAATAAATCACAAAATTTTCAAATATTCTAATTAAATTATATACAACTCCAAGCTCCATATAATCAAGTAAAAGTTCATAAAGAAGTGTAGGAAAAATCCCTACCTCAAGCCAAGAAGCTTTCAAAATTTTTGGCAATAGAAATTAAATATGTTTGGAGCCAAACGACGCCTTTTCCGCTCTCTACGTTTTGATCCAAAGCACTAGGGGTCAAAAATGACTTACATTAGATCCAACCCATGAAAAACAAACTTGGAACCCCTTTTCTTTCTTTTCTCACGGCAAGAACCCAAAAGTTTGACAAAAAAATCTTTTTAGGTTCTATTTATAGATATTTTCTAAACAAATATCTAACCATATATATATATATGTATGTATACACCTATATATATATATATCAATTAAAATATATTTCAACATTTTTAACGAAAAAAGTAAATATAATATTTTCTCACCACAAAATATATTTCGTTTAATAGTATACACCATAAATATTCACAACTCTTTTATGGTAATCAAATAATAATAATAAAACCACAACAATATTACATGGTTACTAACGGATCACGATTCAATCAATTGGGTCCAAAATGAATGAAGTTTAATAATTTAAAATAAATCCCCAACTGAGATTAAAGTATAAATTCGATTTGATTCAACTCGTTACAGGACAAGCCTTACAAGGAAACCCACTTTTAATTCTTTAATTGTCCATTCTACGAACCCGAAAACGACGTCAAGTTCCCATTCACTCATAAATGGTTTTAATGAACCGTCTTCACTATGTGACTTATCATGCGGCAAGGAACACGTCACCTCTTCGGATCCATCCCAAAAGACGTTTGGGACCCACTCAATTTTGGACTCAAAGTTGACCCAAAATAAGCCTATAAAAACCAATTATTCCAACAAATGCAAGGTGAGATTTCCCTTTCCTTGGAATCTAGAATATCTAAATGAATATATAGATACCTCGTCAAAAATAATTAGATAATGCAGCAAAAATCAAGCGACAAAGAAATGTTCCCTAACTTTAAAAGTTACCTTCACGATATGGAGCCCATTCATGCTGGTGCAAATGATGTGGAGCATCAAGTGGGGCAAAAGACTGCAAAAGTTTAGGATGTGAGCAACTTGTAAGTTTTCATGAACTAACAAGAAACAAATGAGAAGGAATACTGATCAAATCCAAGCAAGATATATATTAAGTTCGCACCACAAAACGTAAGTTGTTATGCTTTGGAAGTACGCTTTTTCTCAAATAATGTGGTGTCTCGAGATATTGCAAGATCCTTATAAAAAAAGTTGCACCACTTTCATTATTAACAGAATATTGTCATGCACTGTGGTAACACTTGAATCATTCACTGAACTACTATTGTTGTCAAATACCACTACCTGTTTATATAGGAATAGTTAGAATCCCCCTTCTTTGATGAATAAAATAGCTAATGTTAACAGCTAAATATCAAGAACCCCAGCTCCTCTTTTCAACAATAAAACAAACAAATTCAATAAATTCCATTACTCTAATTTAGGGTCAAACCCATAACAAAATACCATTTTGATAGAATATAAAACTCATTAATAGTAAGAATATCATTAATTCAGTAAAAAACAGCCCACCAATAATACATAGAACTATTTTAGATTATACACTTAAAGTTTATAATTACTCAAATTTTAAAAAACTTAGGTAAATACCTCGTAAATTCAGAAAATGGTTGCAGCGCGTGCAATTTGACAGGCCAACTGAAAAGAAACAAATGAAAATGAAATCAATACAAACACATATACATATTACTTCTCTACGTCACATACTGGAATTACAAAAGCAAAAGAGAAGAATTCCTAACAGTACCACAGCAAAACAAATAGACTAATACATCAACAACAAGTGCTAATTCAATATCAATTTTCAAACCATCTAGCAGCAAGAAAATTCATAATTAAAAAATTTGCCAAAATAGCAAGAGTCTCCCCATCTCTTAAACATAAATCCTCTGTGAGAAAAAATTTCCCAAATCAACTTAAAACCAGCAAAAATTGCTAGAATCAATCTAAAATCACTCAAATGGAGAGAGAGAGAGAGAGAGAGAGAGAGAGTTTTATACCAGTTCTTTTACATCCTTCCTTTGCTGTCTAGTTTGATTATCTGAATACTGAATGAAACATACACACATGGGAAATTAAGTCAGACACAACTTCAATGAATATGTTATATGAAATGCTAATTGAGTCACTACAATTTTGCTTACACTACAAATCCTCTGTGGATCCATCATGCACCGAAAATTAATATAGAGAACATAAACTTAAGTCCAATGACTACAAAATAATAAATAAAAAAGCAGCCAAAGGAATTGTATGAGAAGAAATTAAACGCAAGTTTACTGCATAGAAATTAAACGAAACAGTTAGTAAGGGAAAGTATATAAGAAGCAAAGAAAGAAAAGCAGGAAATCAGAAAATTATATTTCCAAACAAAGAACGGCTTGAGATGCAACCTCACAATCATTCAAACTTTCACAAAGTGATAAAACAATCTTTTTTTTTTTTTTCCCTTTAAACTTAAGAGTTAATTCTAGTCCTTGAACAAACCAGTATTATGTTGGGATCAATTTCAAATTTATGATTATAAAAATTTTGAAAAAAAATTAACATAAATCTAAACTCTTTGATTACCACATTTATAAAATAAAACAAAATTGGAAACACAACAGAGAACCATTACAGTGAACCAAATTGATCTTAAATCTTCCAAAAAGAATTTTGCTACTCTAATTTATCCTTTGTATTTGTGGAACTGATTTAATTAAATTTTCTTCTCAAAGATTATCCAACAATGTGGTATAGTTATTCAATTTAAAACACCAACCAAAGCAGACAAAATTGACAAATTATTCTTTTATATACAAGTAGAAATAGAGAGATACGAACAAGAACTTATATATGAAAATATGAATCCTTTTTATATATATAAACACCAAATCCTTTTTATATATATAAACACCAAAATCCAACTCATTCCCAACCAGCAACACACATCCACAAAAATTACCCCAAGAAAATCAAAGAAAAATATCATTTTTTCCAACTAAATGATATAGGACAAGATTTTAAGAATTTTTATATTTTTAGTTTTAATATTTTTGATATATTATTTATTAATTTTATTATTTTAGAATTAGATTTTGACTAGAATTTTAAATAGTTTAAAATTTTAGTTTCTTGATTTGTGTTGATTTAAGTTTCCCAGTTTATTTCAGAATTACTTTTCCTACAAGTATTAGATTTAGTTTATTATAAATAGCTATGTAAGTCTCATGATAAAGACAACTTTTATGCATTCAATCAATAATATTTTAAAGAGTTTTTCTTCTATCTTCTTTGTGGATTCGAGGGTGTTCTTGTGGATTCAAGAATTCTTGTTTACTAGAACGATATCTAGTCTCGTGTGATTTATTCTGTTGAGTCAAGTGGTATCAGAGCATGAATTTGCCTAGCTTAATGACACAAGACAATGGAGCATACACAATCCCTATTGACATTGATCGTAGGGTGGAAGCCATATGCGATGCGATTGACGAACATCGGCTAGAGGTGCATGAACTTCACAATGCGATTTGTAATCTACTTTCCGATTTGGGTCTAATCGTCAACCAGAGGCAACCAATAGTTGACAGCAATTGCGCCGAAAGATTTACCCGAGGCCAACCTATTAGCTTACGTTATTTTGCACAATTTCATATTTTAACGGTTCAAATAAGTTTCAAAAAGAAGATTTTCTTGATTGGTTGCTTGATCTTGAAAATTTCTCTGAATTCATGAAGATTCCTCATAAAAAGAAGGTTATATTTGCATCATACAAACTTGATAAAATTGCATTGAAGAGGTGGAATGGATTATAAGATTATCGAGTTTGCAAAGGTAAAGACAAAATTCATTCATAGTTAATAATGAAAAAGTTTTTAGCAACAAAATTTTACTTTCATGATCATGATCATGAAGATATATTACCATATACAAATCAAGATACTTCCATGGAGTTGGTAAAAATTTGCAATGAAATTGTAGTTGCGAAAGAAAAGAATTCGCATCCTAATATTATTTGCTGTGAGATTGTTTATAAAACTAATGAAGAAGATACAAAGTCTTGTTTGAGTGTTGATAATGCATCAACACATGGTAATTTGAATATTGGAGAGAGTTTTACAAACAAATCATAAAACGATTGAGGAAGAAGTGATTGAGCTCAGTAACAAAGAGAAAATAGAAGAAGGGATAATACAACCGCTATATGCAACAAAGAAATTGGTTGATACTACACTTGATATTCCAAAGTTGATAATTGAAGGATCAATTGAATTTGGAATGGTGCAACATCAAGAGAGCATGCAAGTTCTACATAAAGTAAATTTGGTTAATTTTCTTGTTGTGAAGCAATTTAATTTGATTTCAATGCTTGTTTAATTAATCTTGTCAATCAGTTGAAACATATAGAGAAGAACTTTCAGAAAGAAAACTTTTTTATATACAACTTTTGGGAGAGGGGCAAGCAACTGAAATATTCAAAATATCTCTTTATTTGGTATGGAAGATAGTAGATCTCTAATATGAACTCGATGACGAGTTCTTTCAAAAGAAGAGAAGTCTAATGTAGGATAAGGTTTTAAGAATTTTTATATCTTTAGTTTTAATATTTTTGATATATTATTTATTAATTTTATTATTTTAGAATTAGATTTTGACTAGGATTTTAAATAGTTTAAAATTTTAATTTTCTATTCTCTTAGATTTCCTTATTTGTATTGATTTAAGTTTCATAATTTATTTTAGAATTACTTTTCTTACAAGTATTAAGTTTAGTTTATTATAAATAGTTTTGTAAACCTTATGGTAAAGACAACTTTTATGCATTCAATCAATAATATTTTAAAGAATTTTTCTTCTACTCCCTCCGTCCCAAAATATTAGTCCCTTATTTCATTTTTCATTGTTCCAAAATATTAGTCCCTCTTCAAAAATCAAGTACAAAAATAATATAAATGTCCTATTTTGCCATTCTTTTAAATTAATAAACAATATAAAAGTACAATTATGACATTGATATTCTCAAAAAATGTACTATCAAAAGGGTAATTTTGGAAAATCAACTTTTTTAAAGTGCAATAATTGTACTATAAAAAAAAAGTTGGATTACCCAAAAGGGACCATTATTTTGGGACCGAGGGAGTATTTTTTTTGTGGATTCAAGGGTGTTCTTGTGGATTCAAGAATTCTCGTCTATTAGAACGATATCTAATCTTATGTAATTTATTCTACAGCGTCACTAAGGTAGCATTTTAGTCTAACAAGAAAATCTACAGTTGTAAGTAAAAAATGGACGTAACTCAAAAATTGAAATGCTTGATCAAAAAATGAATGGTGGCGAGACTTGAGAGGTTGAACAAAGAAGGGGCTGAGATCTGAAAGATTGAAAATTATAGTTAGGGTTCAAAATTGGGAAGAGAGAGATATATATATATATATATATAAAATCAAGGGTTGATTTCAACAAAAATCAAGGGCTGACTTCAACAAAAATCGAATTAGCAAAATAGTAGAAAAATAGAAGAAGAAAAGAGAAGAGAAGAATATACTTCAGTCGCTCTTGTCGGTCGCCAATCGCCTCTGCCGGTCGAAGAACGGTTGTCAGCCTATCAAGGACATGCAAAATACTAGAGTTAGGTTAGGGGAGAGAGAGATGTCCGGAATCTCAAAAATAAAATAAAAAAATGATTTGTTTGTTTGTTTATTTTATTTTATGTGAAGTAACAAAAAAAATTAAAATAAACATATATACAATTAAATCATAAATTAAACTAAACACCCTAATTTATTATAATAAAATTACCTTAGTTAAAAACATTTTTAATTGTATAAATAAATATATATATTTAACAAATTAAATTAAACACCCTAATTTATTAAAATTATTTTATTTGATAACATTTTAAATTAAACATATAAATATATATATATATTTAACAAATCATGAATTTACCTAAATACCTTAATTTATTACCATAAAATTAAATCATAAAATTACCTTAATCTAATTTTTAATTTTTAACCCAATTTCTTATTTAATAACATTTTAAATCAAAGATTGACACACACACACACACACACACATATAAGTTAAACCATAAATTAACCTAAATAATCTAATTTATTACCATAAAATTACCTGAATCTACTATTTAATTTTTAAACCAATTTCTCATTTATTAACATTTTAAATTAATTTTTTTTTTAATTTATAAAAGATGACAATTAAGGTTAGGGTTTTGTTAGGATTAAGATTTAATTTGGAGAATAAGATGAATATGAGAGTATTATTGACATTTGATTCAATTTTTTATTTTGACTTGCTCTTTTGCATTCCCCGCTCTCAATTAGAGACAGTGTGACACACCTTTTGTTATCTTTAACGGAAAAATTAATCATAACACTTTAGTCCAAAATCATAAAAGAGTTCTCTGTTTATATTTGAACCACTGTGGGGTAAAGTGCTCCTAGGCAAAATTACAAGGGGATAAAGTGAATTTTGCTCAAAAAAATCAAGAAATTTATTCATAATATAAAATTTAAGACAGATTCATTCACATGATGGACCTATACAAGAACTCATTTGGGAGTTTGTTATTTTAATTGGCTTTGTATAAATAAATAAATAAATAAGTGTAAAAAAATAGAGAGAGTAATGTAATGAGGTATTTTGTTTTATTGACTATTTTAATTTATCCCATCCCAAGCATGTACATAATTAATCTAAAATTCTGAGACAATTTCTGAATATTTTTCCTGGTTCATGGAGTTATTGAAACAAAAGTGACCATTACTGTCCAACTAGTGTATATAGAAAACTTGAGATGTCATAGTTTTACAATTTTAGAAAAGTTACAATTATCAAAGCTTTCAATATCAATGTCTGACCATAGTCACTGCACTGCATCATATTAAACAGCAGCTCAACACGACTGAGAAATTTAGAAGAATTAGATTTTTTACTTGTTCACAATTTTTTGTATGCAGTCTAAGGTTATATGATTTTTAATAACATTATTACGAGGCATATCAATATCAATCGCTCTACAGTGATAGCAGAATATTGAGTCAATACGTACTAATCAAATGTTACCATTGTGAATCTCTTAAATATATTGTTAATAGGCTTCAGAATCGACAATGATTACAAACTTTTTTTTTGATTAGCAAAGAAAAATTTCATTAACAACATGAAATTAAAGGTACATGAAGATGACATGCATCGAGAGAGATTCGGAAAGTACAAAATACCTCTACTACTGCTACTCGCATCCATACAACCAACCCCTTGGCCTCACGATTTTTTTTAAAACAAAAAAGTTAAGAAGAATTTAACTAGAAAATAAAATACAAGTCTCCTCACAAAATCAACCCACACAACCCGAACCTAAAAACCAACACCAAAACACCCAAGCTTAACAAACTAACTCCTAATGCTGCTGCACTCCCAATTCACCCGAGCTGCCAAGACCCACGCACGCCACCAAAGCCAAGACCCACGCCTGCGCACACCCAAAGCCCACACCACCCAACCTAAAAATCTATCAGCAACCCACCAAAACCAAGACCCACGCCACCATCATCAGCTTCTTCTTCCACTCTGCTGATTACCCCTTGCTGGCTCACCTATCACCTAGCTCCTGCCACCATCAACATCCTCCACATTGCTCCGTACCTACCCTGCTACACCAACCTCCTTGCCTCTGTAACCATCTTTTGACTCCAAGCTAGCAACATCTTTGAAGGCCAAACTCTCTGCAAGCCCTTGAACAATAAACTCACTCCGAGCTACCATCATTAGCCTCTTCTTCTCCTGAACAAAACCCACTGCCACTGCCGAACAACACCCGCTGCAGAAGCTCCAAAGTTAACACCCAAAACAGCGACCAACCGCCACGGTACCTCCAAACATTTGAAAGAAGTTCACCCCTCAAACACCCACTCGAAAAGGAGCGCTCGAATGAAATCTACGATCGGATCGAAGATCTGGATCTAGATCTGAACTCTTAGATCTAAGATCAGAACCGAATCATCACCATAGATTCGAACCAAAGATTCATCCCTCAAACTCCCACTCGCACAGGTATGCCCGAATGAAACTTCTAACCAGATCCAAAACCGACCACCATCTACTCTGTTTTGGCCCCTATTCCAAGCACCCCTTGGTGAAACAAACCAAAAACAACCCCAAAGGGAGCTGGACCAGCAGCATCGAAGCACACTTAAGTGGGAAAACAATGTAGGAATCAAGTTAATATAAAGAAAAACCAAAGAGGGAGCTGGACCAGCCGACAGCCATAGCCAAAGGCGGCTGCCGGCCAACCAAAAGTGAGGCCCGGGGGTGGAGGTTTAGAGAGAGAGAGAGAGAGGTTTTTGAAATTTGAAATTTTAGAGAGAGAGAGAGACTATGAATACAAACTTAACCGTTCATATGCATATAATTTTCGTTCCAATCGTTACATTGGTGGATTAGTGCTATACAAATAAGAAATTTACACGAAATTTTAAACCATAGTTATATAGTTCATTAGTATGACTTCTAGTATCAAGAATATTATTCAGTGGGTTTGGTTTCAGTTTTTTGAAAAACTAAGTTTTATATTTTTCATATTTTTTATTTTTATTTTTAGTGAATATTTTTAAATTTTAAGTATTTTTTTTACTTTTTTTAAATGCATCTTACTTAGATGTATCTAAAAAGTAAAATATTTGTGAAAAATTATTTTAAAAAATTAATAAAGACACAAAAATAAGAAAAATATACTGAATTTTCGATTTTTTTTTGTTCCGGTATTTTGTGGTATTTAATGAATTTTTTAAAGATTTTTTTTCACAAAAATTATAGTTTTTAACTGTACTTATGTTAGGTGTGTTTAAAAATTAAAAAAAAAATTCTTAAGATATTAAAAAAATTTCAGTAAAAATAAAAAAATACGAAAAATAAGAAAGTAAAATTTTATGAAAAGTATTTTCAAAAAAATTGGAAACAAACATGATGATTATCTCATTATTTTTTGTTAGTTTTTCTTTAAATTATACTTGTCAATTATTCTTCTATCAAAATATATATAAATTAATAGATATTTGTAACTAGGGGTGGTCACGGTTCGGTTTTAGACGGTTTGCGGATCAGTTTGGACCCGCCGGTATGTGTGCGATTTGGGAAAAATTCAACCCGCAACCGCCTGCAGTGCGGGTTGCGGTTTGTGTGGATAGGGTCGCAGATGCACGGACGGTTGCGGGTAGTTTACGGATTGGATATTTTTCTGTAAAATTTTTTTTTGAAACCTTTTTTTTTTCTCCTTATTTTGTAAATATTTATTTTGGGTCATTTTCCCCCCATTTTCTAAAATGCTCCAACATTAATATTTAATGAATTAAAACTTACAAAATTAAAAACACAACAAAATCAATTCCTAACACAAAAAAATCATTCAAAATCCTAAACTTTTAAATCAAATCCTAAACTGACACAAACACATCTTTCAAAATCCTAAATTAGATCATCAATTTCATTTACTATCTACTACCCAACAATACAGTTAAAGTAAAATCATTTAAAATTTTAAGCTTACCTAAAAGTAATTCTTTATTAACTTTTACATTCATACAAAATGCAATAATAAAATAATAACGGTCTAGGTTTAAAAAAAAAAAAAAATCTATGTGTGGGTGGGTTTTTGCAGGTGCCGGTTAAACCTGCAATCATGTCATATTTCAAATCGCATCCGTTCGCATTGTGTCTGCGAAACTGCCTAATTGTATGCGGATCGGTTCTGGTTGGATGGATTGTGCTATTCGAATAACCCTATATCCAATCTTATTTATAACCATGTATATAATACTTTAAATGTGTAAAGATGAGAAATTAAAGAAAGTTAAGAAGGTTGTGATGAAACCCAATTCATTTATTTCTAGATCTCACATAATCAGATCGATACAACTTAGATGTATATTATATATGAAAATAATATATAAATTTTTATTTTCTAAATTTAATAATATGTGAAGAAAATGATTGAATGATTATTTTTGTACTTGTTCGGTGTTTCAATATAAAACCATACTTCAAGGTATTGATGTGACTAAACCTCTGCCTCGAGGTTTCATCCTTAACAGGGGCGGGAATGCTCAAATGACATCTTTGGACCCTTGGATCTCTTTCAAGTATGAAAAACTTTCGGATTTTTGTTACGATTGCGGAAGGATTGGTCATGATAGGAATGTTTGTAAGTTTGTCAGCCACGAAGAAGGGCAAAAATCTGGTTATGGATTGGATTTACGGACGGGGACAGGTAGGACCTCGGGTTTTCTAGTGGAATATTACCGAAAAAAGGTGGATGATTTAGAGGCTAGAGTGAAGCCCCTGTTACATCGACAAGGGCCACAACTTTCACCAGTGCCATCTGTGGTAGAGTGTGGGAAAGGGGCACGTGACGGAGAAACTCTAAGGCCAGCAATGACTATAGAGGCTAACGTGTCTGTACGACCTGACGTAGGAGTACTGGGGCAAGTAGTGGAGAGGGTGGAGACAGCTAAGCATCAAGGGTAGCAGACAGATACTCATGAGCAGCAACCTCCGATTTCAGGTGTGGAAATTGTGGATTTTCATTCAGCTGCGGGAAGGTCTGTTTTGGTTAAGACTGCTGTGGGGCCTAGCTTAGGAGTAAGGAGTGGGCCTTATGGGTTTGGGCTCGATATGCGAACTAGACCTCAATATTTTGTAAATGAGCCTGTGGAAACTATTGGGCCTGTGACCAAGGATTCTTCTTCTCTTTCAAAGGTACAAAGTGGAGGCCCATTAGAGATAGAAGAGGTCAGTCCTGCTACTAGTCCAGTCCGTCAAGACCTAAAAACTAGAGTGATTGATGATTGCATGTCTACTGTTTTTAACTGTCTTTCACTGAAAAAGAAAGCCCATGAAAGTGATTTTCATGATGCCAATCAACTAAAACTCTTTAAATGTGATGGATTAACGACTATTCCTATCAAAACTATCGAATTCCCTTCTACCTTCACTCAGATATCTTTGGTGGTACCCAACTCTCGCACAATGGAAAAAGTTAGGAAGATAGAAAGAAGAAGACGAAGATTTGGAGATAAAGGGCTAGTTGATGTGGAGGTGGCTTTAGTTGAATCTCTTGATGCACAGGAAGCTCAATCCCTTTTGGTTTGTTCCTCTCATTTGGTTGATGAGTGTTGTTCCCAAGTACCTAGCACTTTCCCTGCAGAGGATTCTTTGGTTACTGAGAAATGGGCTCTGGTGGCTAGCTCGAAGTAGCCACACGAGCCATGTTGATTCTTAGCTAGAATTGTTAGAGGATAGGGTGGCCCCTGACAATCCAGATCCTCAGAGGGTTGATCTCAACTCATCGCCCTACAGTGGTTTTTCTTATGGAAACCAAAAATAAAGCTGCAAGGTTAGAACGGGTTAGAAGGAGTTTGAATTTCTCCCATAAATGTTATGTGGAACCGTAGGGTTTATCGGGTGGTTTGGCATTATGGTGGACTGATGAGGTGAATATTGACCTAAGATTTAAATCTAAAAATCTCATCAGAGGAGTGGTATCTTCCCTTGACAAATTGTGCAGTTGGGCTGTTGCTTTCGTGTATGCTCCACTGCAAAGAGGAAACCATAGGGGTGTTTGGGGCCAGTTTAAGAGGATGGTTTCAGAGATTAAATACCCTCTTTTATGTATTGGTGATTTTAATGCGATAGGGGCCATGGGGGAAAAGTAAGGACGTGTGGAATGTCGCATAAGTCAACTTCAGTTTTTTGTAGAATTATTATCGGATTGCGCTCTCATGGATTTGGAATTTAATTGTGCCCCGTATACGTGGTCTAACAATCAATTGGGAGAGAATAATATTCGCGAGAGACTAGATAGAGCGGTGGCTACAGTTGATTGGAGAGCTCTCTACTCATGTGCCCAGGTTTTTCATGAAGTTCAAGTTGGTTTTGACCATTGTCCTATAATTCTTAACTGTTGTTTGCCTCTCAAGAAAATTCCTAGACTTTTTAAGTTTAAGACTATGTGGTCTACTAGTCTGGATTGTGTGGAAATTATTCGCTCTAAGTGGGCATCCGCTATGAATGGCTCTAACATGTTTCAACTAGTGCACAATCTCAAGGAGTGCAGGTATGGACTGAAAAATTGGAGTAAGTTGACCTTCGGAAATAATAAAATTTGTATTGCCCAGCTGAAATCTAAGTTGTCCAAGCTCCAATCCCAAAACCCAGCTGATGAAAATTTATGATTACAGGGACAACTTAAGACTGAGTTGGAGTGTGTTTTAGCAAGAGAAGAGATGTATCTCCACCAACGGTCGCGAATCCGGTGGCTCAATTACGGGGATAAAAATTCAACGTTCTTTTATGCTTCTATGATTCAACGGCGGCAACAAAACTAGATTTTGCGATTACAAACTGAGGATGGGTTGTGGCTGAATTTGGATCAGGATATAAAACATCATATGTATGGGTTCTTCTTGGAGTTATTTACAAGTGTTGGTGAGAGAGATTTTGTGGAAGCCCTTTCGGTTGTTGAACCCTTAATTACAGATGAAATGAACAGAATTTTGATATTGCCAGTTGGTGCGACTGAAATTCGCACTGCTGTATTTCAATTGGGACCTACTAAATCACCTGGGCCCGATGGATTCTCGAGGTTTTTTTATCAACAGCATTGGGTTGAAGTTGGTGCACAAGTGTGTAAAGCGGTCCAGAGTTTTTTCCACATTGGTTTTCTCCTTAAAGAGATTAATCAAACAAATCTGGTTTTAATTCCGAAGGTTAGTAATCTAGTGAGGTTATCTCAATTCCGCCCTATAAGCCTGTGCAATTTTATCCTAAAGATTATTACAAAAATTTTGGCAAATCGATTGAAGAAAATTTTGCGGAGTGTGATTACACCAAATCAGTCAGCTTTTGTGCTTGGAAGGATAATACAGGACAATATTTTGGTGGCCCATGAAGCTTTTCATTTTTTGAAATTAAAGAAAAGGGGGGCAGATGGTGTAGACGTCCCCGAGCGCCCCGGGAGGGATGAGTCCCCCGTTCCGTTTGTTTTGGGTTACTACAGCTCGGACTCAAATTGTCACGGTTCGTAATCTGAACCAAAGAGTCCAAATCCGGCAAATCGTTTTGAGAAAACAGATTTTTAGAAAGAAGTGCCAAACATGGACTGCTTTGCCAGATACAGAGTTGCCACCTAAATATTTCATTTTGGGAAATTTAGGAAACCCTGACTCGTTGCCTAAGGCCACGTGTCCGTCATCACCAAAGTTGCCTCGGCTCGGGAACTTGGGTACGATTGGGGAAGGTCACTTCGTGAGCACCCCCGCTCGCCCGATCAAAGATCGGCCTCTACTAACCATGATATCGAGTTTTGAAAACATTATGTGTTCTTATTCCGGTTATTAGTCTAGATTTACTAAGTGATGCGCACAGCATACAAGTATAGACTGGATCACCTGAATTGGAACAAAACATTTCATGTTTGTTTATTTGAAAATGGTTTGCTACTCGCAAGTAGGCTTAAAATGCAGATTTTGCCACCCTCAGGTGGGCTTAGAAAAAGATGGTTTTGCCACTAGCTAGTGGGCTTAAGACTCACAGTTAATGTATTGTTCCAACCCAAATAACCCAACCTTCACCCACAGGCATTCAGGCAGTTATATCACATAAGCACATAGCCTCATGGTAAGCATGCTATCATGGCAGTCACTCACACGCATGCAAGGATGCTAAAGCATAAAACTTACCGAGTACTCCAAGCCAAAACAGAAGCTAATTAGAAATCATGCATGATCCTAACTTTACAGAAATGCCTAATGCAACACATGCAATAATACAACTATGGTAGGCTCGGCTATTCTAAACATGGCATGTGAAATGCTACAGCTAACAAGTATTCAACTTTGGAATTGAAATACAATGCAGTTAGTATGATGCGCCGAGCCCGGTGCATGCGAAACAGATGAATGAATGCAAAACATGCTATCATACTGTATGCTAATTGAAATATGCCCTAATCTAACCATCATAAGCTGGTAAATAAAAAGGAGAAAGACATGGGGTTGGAAGACATACATCACACGCACGCACACTTATTACAACATTGCCCTCGCTCGGAGGGTCCGAATAAATAATATACAGTCCCAAATAAATAGTTACAGTCCAAATAATTACAAAATCCTAATTAATTAACAAATTAATCTAAGAAAGCAATAAACTAGCATGCAAGCTAGGGACTGCCTCAACTCTGCTCCGGGTGATGAATGATGCATGTTTGGGTTGCCTTGCGCGGAAATCCATTGCGATGTCCCGATTAGCCTCTGTTTATGATTAAGCCCCAAATATTTCGGAAAGCTCTGAAAGGTTGTTGATTCTTGATTTGCTGCAACAGAGAGCAAGAAAGGGACATGGCAGTGTATTTTCACATATGTATGCTTGACTACTCTTCAGGGAGTGTAGTCCTCGATCCTCGTGCCACCAATCGCGCATCTCGATGCATGATGGCCGAGGAGTCGAATTGCACGACTCAATATGGAATGAATGCACGTGAAAACACAACAATACCGAAACTCCATCATGGATAATCCGGAGTGTCGGTGACCGGGAATTGAGACACGTTCTGTTACTCGGAGTACGAAACGTCCCTCATTTCCCGTGCTCAGGCTAACTCCTATCCCAAACACAATGCAATATGCATGACTTGCATGAATGCAACTAACATACACCCTAGCATACACAATGCTATGAAATGGCATACACAATGCACGATGTAACATGGCATACACAATGCTCTAACATACAACCTAGCATACGCAATGCAAAGGACTAAGATGGCATACACAATGCAATATGGGCTTACGCCAACATGAATGGACCTCAGCCACACTCACATCAGAGGCCATGAGATGAAAATAAGACACTCGAGATGCATGCACGCATGCACGCAAACCGAGGACCGATCCTAAGGCACGAATGCCACTCTAACAAGGCATGGCAAGGCATGAAATATGGCATACGAACATACAAGTTCCAGCACTGAAATATGATGCAAAATGATCCCGAAACATGGATAAATGGCACCCGATGCATGGAATGGTCCCGAAACACAAAACTAGGCACATACATTGACCTATAGCTATACAAAGCAAGCATTATTTGATCATGGGACCTAAAGACAGAACCAAGGCAGTCCCAAAACATGCACATTTCCAGTTAAGGCATGGCCAAAAGATGCTAGCAAGATGGGCTAAAGTAGCATGCAACTTTGACTAGCTAACATGATTTACATGGCAAGTATATGATGCACATGGAATCTCACCAAACCATCAAAAATAAGTGAATAAAACATGTGAAAGTAGGCCCAAATAACCACTGATATACAACCATGGCATGCAAAAGTGATGAGTTACTTTAGAGGGCCATGCAAGGGATTCTTAAGCACATACAAGATAGACATGTGGCAGCACCAAACCAACTCTGAAAATAAAATATGGTAGTCCCAAAACTCACCAAATTGGCACTGAAAAGTGGCTAAGAAGCATGCAAGATAGGGTCTCTTTGGAAGGCCAAAATGACCATCAAACAAGTCAAGGTGAGAGGGGGGCACCCCCCTTTGATTTGGAGGCTCAAAATAGTATCAAAGCCACTGGAAATCCAGTGGATTCCAGTGGCTAGAAGACCAAACAAAGCATGCAATTGAAGCTTAGGTGTAAGGCTCAAAACAAGGGACGATCAAGCATTCAAGGAAGCATGTGACCTCAAATAAGAAAATGCCCTTAATAAATCATGAAGATGATTTCAAAACAAGCCTCTTTACAGTTTATGAAAAGTCTAAAAAATGAAGGCAAATAGGGCTAATCTATCATGCAAAAATGGCCCTAAAAGAGAGAATAGAGACAAGGGGCAGCAGCCAGCCCCAAATGGAAAAGAGCCCTTCAATAAAGTTGAAGAGGGGCTCAAAACAAGGCACTTTACAGTTTATAGAAAGCCACGAAAAAAATCACAAGTAGGGCTAAACAAGCATGCAAGAAAAAGGCCTAAAAGAGGGATAAAGAGACAAGTGGCAATAGGAGACCTCAAACAGAGGAGAGCTCTTCAACAAAGTTGAAGAGGGGCTCAAAAAAAGGCATTTCACAATTTATGAACAAACCCAAAACAGCTCACAAATAAGCCTAAAATACTATGCAAAAAAATAGGCCTAAAAGAGGGTTAAAGACGCAAGTGGCAATAGGAGACCTCAAACAGAGGAAGGACCTTAATCAAACATAAAAAAGAGCTCAAAATAAGACTATTTACAGTTCGGGTCGGAGCCCAAAAATGCTTGCAAGCAAGGCTTATAAATGAACTAAGAAAAGGCTAGAAAAGGGGAAAAGTGTGCTTACCCTTGAAGAACCAAACTTCAGCAGCCCTTGGACCAAGTTTGGGAGCTCTCAACCTCTGGAAATCAGCTTCAAATGTTTGGAATGGAGTGTCGAGGTGTTGTGCTATGGGTTGGTGTAGAAATGGTGTAGGACTAAAGGGGTTTTGAGGGTTGAAGTGTAGAGAAAGAGAGGGTTAATGCAAGAGCTCAAGACCAAAGTTTGTAACCCCCTAAATGCAGCTGGAGCTGCTGGTTTTATAGAGGGAGAGAAGGGAAAAAGGGGGGAAAAATGGGGGGGAAAACCAATTCAAATTTCCCCCCAAAAGGCAGCCCCCCGGATACAAAATCTGGGGGGAAACAAATTGCACAGCTGGAAAGTACCTGGAGAGAGGATCATGGCCGGCCAGGTTCAGGAGGTTCAGGTGGTCGGCCGGCCACCTCTCCTGGCCGGCCGGCCAAGGGTCAAAAGGGTCAAGTATGATTAGTGGTCGGCCACCCCAAAAAGATGGCCTCCCATGTGTGCACAACACAACTATGTGGTCAAAAACTGGAAGAAGTGAACCAGGAGAGAGAAAAACCACTTTTTTAGAGGGGTTCAAAAGGGTCAGAGACAATTACTGGCCGGCCATATCATATTGGTGGCCTTCCTGGTGTGTGCAACACAAATATGTGGTTTAGGGCTAGAAACAGTGGCCTAAGGGTGGTCAATATTGGCTTTCTGGTGAGAAAAACGGGCGACGGAGAGTGATGAAGAAATAAAACTGGTTGTCAGAACAATTTCTGGCTTCCCACCCTTCTACAGCCTTCCTAATAATGAAAATAAGGCCTCCACCAAAAACGAGCCCAAACCGATGCAAGACGAAGGTTCGGGGGCCGAAACACGTAGCCCGAGGCCCCGAAAACTGACTGTTAAGCACCGGAAGTGGCGTTTGACCACGAAGTTGGTCTCTCGAGCCACAGTGTCCCTTAGAAGGGAGTAAATGAGATGTATGCCAAAAACCGGAGCAAGCGGAGGTGGTTAAGCGATCCCGAACCGAGGCACATGGCTGACGGCTCCGAAAACCGGGAACCAGGCTCCGAAATGGGAAAAATGGCCTACGACCACGAAACGTAGCCCACGGCCACTGAGTGATGATCTACGAGACCTCTCCTTCCCTTCGAGAATAGAAAATAAAGAAAACAGGGCCCGGTTCGCAAACCGAGGCAAAGCACACAAGAGTTTGGAAGTCCGGAGGCAAGGCTCGCAGCCGAGACTCCGCAACCTCAGAACGAGCACAATATGCAATATCACCGAGCGCTCAGTTGGTGACGTCTGAGTCTTAAGGTCGGTCAAAAATGGGGTGTCTACAGTTGTCCCTCTTTGACAGAACTCGAAAGTCATGAAGTGACGGGAGTGAATGTCAAAGCCCAGAGACGACCCATTTTTGACGAGGCCGAAGACTTAGACAAACATACGAGATAAACAGGAAGATGTGCCCGCAGGCATGCCCACAGGCGGGGGGCAAAATGCAAAGCGATATGCACAAGGCCAGATGTAACTCAATGATCATGCAAATGCAACAAGCTGTAATGAAGTAAGTATTCACAAATAGATGCAACAGTTTTAAGCAAGAATGCTAAGCAAAACTACATTTCATGCAGTTTGAAGAATGCGGAGAATCATTGAATTCTCACTACGTCTCATATGGAGGGGATACTATACCTGTGTGGCTCGTCTGGCCGCACCAGCCTTAAATGAACTGTACATACAATATCGTGCCTAAAAAAAAGGAAGAAACTTAACGAGCACAACATAGTTAGCAACATATGTTCAGCGTGATATCGAATGCAGACAAACGCGGTGCCAATGGGAGAGTGCATCGCAATGCGAGAAGCATGCGCGTAACAAACGCGAGTTTAAGCATGGGGGCATGACAATATCGAGGAAATGTGCATAACAATGCAAGTTATATGCATGAGAATGCAAGTGACATGCACAACAATGCAGAACAAGTGTAAACTAGATTGTACGTTTGTCACAAAACAACGAGCAAAGAAATGCGCGTTTCGGCGAGGGCGACTCGATCGCGGCCTCTGGTTCACCTCCCAGAGGGGTCACAACATATTCAAAAAGGATACACCTTGCTTTTGATGAGTAATGATGAGACACGCATCGAAAGTTGAAGTTGAAGTTCCGGCGGAGCGATTTCGCGACGAAATGTGCACTTCTCTTATACTTTTTCAGGTCCCGGGGACTCCAATCATCACCAAAATTTGCAGGGACCTTGGAGGCCACATGGGGAACACCACCGGCCAGTTTTATTCCCAGGGGGAGGCCACCGGCCAGGTTTGAGGGAGAAGGGTGGCCGGCCTGCCAGAAAAGGTGGCCGGCCGGCCACCTAGGCTAAATCTGGGGCATTTTTGACTTTTTACCCTCATTTCTTGAAATATGCTCATCCAAAGCACTTTTCCTCACAAGTGCAGCTCCAAAATTGTTCTCCCCTCCTTCCCAAACCATTTTCTCTCTCAGATCTATGCTCTATACGCGTTTTCCAACGCCCCACGCAAGTTTTCGCGAAATCTTTCAGTTTTCGTCACTTTGAACCGATTAAATTTTGATTTCGGTGCTTCTTTTCTCATTTTCACCACTTGAGGTAAGTTTGTCTCAACATTTGGAAGATTTTCTCGGGAGTTGACTTTTGTTGACTTTTTCATTTCCCGAGAGTTGACTTTTGTTGACTTTTTCCAATTTTGACTCATTTTCCTCGTTTTTGCTCCTTTTTGCAGATTTTTCGAGATGGCTGGTCATTTCCCTCATGGTGGAGGTCCTCCGGGTGCCGGAGATGATCCCGACATTATGAATTTACCCCCGAGAGTTCGGCCATTTGATCCTGCGAGGTATCATCCTCGGGAGCACATCCTCCCGCAGGCGGTTTTCTACCATTTTACTGATTTCGATGACTGAGCGCCTAGGGATCTACTTCTGCGAGAGCCGGAGTCTCACCTCTCTCATGAGGCACGAGAGGTATTTACTCCACTTTTGTATTTTCTGCAATGTATTCCGCATTTTCCGTCTATTTCGTGCCTTCGCTATGTTTATCTGCCCATTCAAGCGCACAGCTTGTTTTGAATGTTTAATCCATAGCACCGTATTCCGTTAGCGTCTTGAACACACAGTTCAAACACTCTGACTTTCTGAACACACGGCCCGTATATTGGTTGTGAACACACAGCACACACTTGTTGAGAGTAGAACACGCAGCCCAAACTTCGAAATGAATACACAGCCCATACTTTGACGTCGAACATACAGCTCGTTGTTGAGGTGAACACACGGCACACACTGATTGAGAGTTGAACATGCAACCCAAACACTTGAATTCTGAGATGAACACACAGCCCATACTTTGAACACATAGCCCATTGTTGAGGGGAACACACGGCACACACTGATTGAGAGTTGAACACGCAGCCCAAACACTTGAATCCTGAGGTGAACACACAGCCCATTGTTGAGGTGAACACACAGCACACACTGATTGAGAGTTGAACACACAGCCCAAACACTTGAATTCTGAGATGAACACACAGCCCATTGTTGAGGTGAACACACAGCACACACTGATTGAGAGTCGAACACGCAGCCCAAACACTTGAATTCTGAGATGAACACACAGCCCATTGTTGAGGTGAACACACAGCACACACTGATTGAGAGTCGAACACGCAGCCCAAACACTTGAATTCTGAGATGAACACACAGCCCATTGTTGAGGTGAACACACAGCACACACTGATTGAGAGTTGAACACGCAGCCCAAACACTTGAATTCTGAGATGAACACACAGCCCATTGTTGAGGTGAACACACAGCACACACTGATTGAGAGTTGAATACGCAGCCCAAACACTTGAATTCTGAGATGAACACACAGCCCATACTTTGACGTCGAACACACAGCTCGTTGTTTGAGGTGAACACACGGCATACACTGATTGAGAGTTGAACGCGCAGCCCAAACACTTGAATTCTGAGATGAACACACAGCCCATACTTTGACGTCGAACACACAGCTCGTTGTTTGAGGTGAACACACGGCACACACTGATTGAGAGTTGAACACGCAACCCAAACACTTGAATTCTGAGATGAACACACAGCCCATACTTTGAACACACAGCCCGGATTCTGTATCTGATTTGACTTTGCACACAGCTCATACTTTTCATTGTGCACGCAGCTTATTCATTTCATTTGTACGCAGCTTATTCATTTCATTTGCACGCAGCTTATTCATTTTATTTTGGAACTGAATACATGTATTCATCCTGAATGTAGGTGACTTCTCGTATCGTGTGAGGATATGGCTCTGTCACGGCGAGAGAGTGGTATGCTGAGCTCCCGGAGGCTGTTCGGGATTTGATTGATTTGGTGGGGTTCGGGCCCTTCTGTACTGGGCTCTCCCACTGTCCTGCCAGGAGGACGCTGACGGGCGCCTTGGGGGAGAGATGGTGGGACACCACCAACTCCTTCCATTTCTCTGCCACGGGGGATATGACTATGACCCTGTTTGACTTTGCCGTATTGACCGGCGTTGACGTGGGAGGTTGGGCCATCCCGTACGATGAGGACATGGGCGAGTGGGAGGCTGCCTGGATATATTTGTTGGGAGTGCGCCCGCCAGTGGATAGATCTTCAGGTAGAGTCCGATACACCTGGTTCTCTTCCCATTTCTGGAGGGTGGAGATGGAGCCCGAGACTCCTGAGGAGGCAGCACAGTATGCCCGTGGCTTTCTGATGTTCCTCTTCAGGACTACTTTGTTTGCCAATAGGGGGAACACTGTCGGGCTGTATCTGTTGAGCGCTTTGGTGGACCTATCACAGGTCAGACGGTACGACTGGGGTGGCGCCGGCTTGGCTACCCTTTATTGCTACATGAGGGCGACCTCTCGTGGACGAGGGGACTTGCTCGGCGGCTATTGGAGAGCTTGGGAGGTACTTTCTGCCCTCTTGATTTACATTTCTGCTCCTCAATACTTGTACATTGCACACACGGCGCACTTTACATTCTGTACCTTGCACTTTGCTCTCAGCGTTTTGTATTTGCATTCTGTACTCAGCATTCTGTATTCTGATGGCTATTGCTCTGTTTCTCACAATTGTGGGTTTACGCGTACTTCCCGACACTGGCTCCGGAGCTTATAGTGGAGGTGCCCCTCACGACTCCGTATTCACTCGTATTTAAGGGCCAGTACAGGCCGAGACCTCGGGAGTCTCTTCTCTATTTACGGCAGTATTTTGACACAGTGCGGTCATCGGAGGTATTTCAGAACTCTCAGTTCTTCACGCTTCCAATCTTGCACATTTACAATTTCTGATCAGCTTATGCATTGATTATCCGCAGATCATATGGCAGCCTTGGGCGCCTTTGGGTAGAGACCTCCGATTCCATTTTGCTGGAGCATGGGGTGTCTCTCAATATCGGATTCTGCTCGAGGGGCCAGTTGGTAGGGCCTGGTTCTTGGGGGACCGCTTCTTGCGTCAGGTATGGGGTTACCCTGAGCAGGACGTTCCTTCAGCGCCTCCAGACGATATGCGGACCGCTGATAGGCTCTCTCCTTAGAATGTCATTGATGCCATGCACGGTACCGATGCCTCCCTACATCTGGAGCAGGGGGATTATGCGACCTACCGTCACACCTACTTGATGCCTCCGCTGACGGGAGTTCGTACCCCGATGAGGAGGCCCGCTGGCATGCCCTCATTGAGCAGGGCTTGGACTGCAGATGCCCCTTCCACCAGTAGGGCTGGCACATCTAGGGGTGGGGGTGGATTGGTTCCCCCGATTCCTCCGACTCATCATCATCCCGGATGGCCAGATATGCCAACTGAGTTGATAGGATGGCAGTACGGGACTACCTCCTCGATTCCGATTCCGATAGAGCCTCCGATGCCTGGCCACCGATATGTCAGTGACCCTGACTCACCACCGGTATGTTCTACTGTTTTACGTGTATCACACAGATACTTTGGCATTTGTTTATTCATTGATGACTTGAGCTCGTATCTGCAGCCACCCAGGGAGTACATGGACGAGGTACTTGAGATGGTAGCCTCACTTGAGGGCATGGTCCTGCGGAGGGAGGCGCAATTGTCCATCATGGGTTTCCAGGTACCCTTTTGCTTTCTTGCATTTATCATACTCCCGATGACATGTTGACCCTGAACATCTTTACTGCATTGATAGGCTGCTTGTGTAGAGCACATCTGACACACACCACATTCATGCACTATACCTGCATACATCCGCTCTGTGTAGTTTGCTTGCATCTGTATCTGATATACATGTTTTGGCTGATGTACTCAAACTGCATTCTTCATTTTCAGATGCCTCCGGTGTATGCTCAGCTACAGTCCAGGCCATCTAGGCTTTTCTGAGGAGCTGGGCCATCTAGGCCTTCTCGAGGAGCTGGACCATCTAGGCCTTCTTGAGGAGCTGGGAGAGGGGAGTCGTCTCGCGGACGAGGCAGATGCAGGGCGCACATCATAGAGGAGGAATCCAGCGAGAAGGAGGAGGAGGCTGTAGATCGCCAGTCGGAGACATCTGCTGATAGAGAGGGTGGCTCCGACCTTGGTTTCGGGAGTAGAGGTGAGGCCGAGGAGGATCCCGAAGGCGACAGCTCCGACTCAGATGGCGCTGGTGGTGCAGAGGCTGCTTCGCAGAAGAGGATGAAGAGGGCCTCTTATTCCTGCTCTTGAGAGCATTGATGTAGCTGTTCCCTGTTTTATTTACCTTTTTGCTAGTAGTTGTAGCACATTGTACATTGTTAGACAGTTTTATTTTCTGCAAAACTTGTACCCTTGTTGTAAAAAGTGTTGTAACAAAGGAAGCATGATGGAATGAAACAGCTTGTGAAAAAGTGTTGTATTTTATGTTCTCAGCATCGCATCGCATCATTTTGCACAAAAATGAGATTTGAATGGAAATGTGCATTGTGTATTTACCAGGTCAGGTAGTGAACTGACACAACAAACCAAACGACCTAACTTACTAAGCAACAACAAAACCTTAGCAAGTTTACAACTCGATAAGCAAAACAAAACAAAGTTGATAAGTAAAGAGTAACAACTCAAATACACAAAACTTGACAACTCGATAAACAAAACTTGATAAACAAAACAGCTCGACCAACAAAACGACAACTCGATAAGCAAAACAACAACTCGATAAGCAAGACTAAACAACAACTCAATAAACAAAGTGTAGTTCGGACGATCTGGGTGACGGAACGCATCCGAAACTGAGGGAAATTGAGGCCTCCGACACTCCCGATGCATGGAAATGCTAGGAACCTCCTTCCAGAGGGTAAAACAGGGCCTGAGGCACACATTGCAGCATGGCCGGCCACTTTTCGGAGCCGGCCGGCCAGCTTTTTGCATTGGAGAGGAGAGGGGTGGCCGGCCTGCCAGAAAAGGTGGCCGGCCGGCCACTTAGCCCAGTAACCACCAAATTTTTGACACGTGTCCCCCGAATAGTGCCTTATCCTCTTTAAAAGCTCTAGCCTCGTGGTTGATTCATTTCATCTCAGTTTTGTACCAAAATGGAGGCATTTCTCGTCGAAAATCTCACAGCTTGGGTCGCTTCTCTAGATGGCTCGGAAAAGTTAAGCTTCCGGGGTTTTGGCTTGAATGCACTATTCACGCTGAGCCGTACTCTGCTGCATCTTCCTTTTCTCCATGCCGCGGCGAGGTTTTGGAACCGGTAACACATGTTTTTAGCTTCGACGGGCAAGAGGTATGTCCAACTTTCGAAGATTTTCAGGTTTTGATGGAGTCTGAACGTTATGAAGAGATTTTGCCTCAGTTCCGCTTTGGCCACGCCCAAGCTTTAGGGCGGATGTGTGGACTCACCCCGCATGATGCTCGGTCTCTGATCTGCAACGGGGAACTGGACATCCTCGGATTGATTCATTGCTTTTCTAATGCCAGTGACCGCAGTAACCATTATTGGCAAGGTTTCCGACAGCATGCCCTCTGCTTGTGCATGCTATCTCACTTCTTGCTTGCCCCGGGCTTCGGTGGATCTAGCATTCGTCTGATTGAAGTTGCTCAAGGCTTGAAGGAGGGAAAGAGCTGCATCGCCATGACATTGGCCGAGACGCTGATGGGCTTGGATGCTTTCTATCGTCGAGAGACGACCAGGTTTGTGGGGAGTCCACTACTGCTGCAGGTAACGTTTCCTACCCAATCTCACATATATATTGCTCACATCACTCGGCCCTCGGGCTCGATTTTTCTCACAATAACCTTGTCTCGCTTTTCTCTCATCGTACATCTCTCTATTCTTTATTCTCTCATTTTTCATCCCTCCCCAGGTATGGTTGATGGATAAATTGCAGGTTGTGGACTCTTGCCCAACCTACTCAGCTCGCGGCTACTTCTTTCGCCAACGCTTAGTTGACGCCCTTGATGAGGGGTGGTGGTTCGACTGGATGTGCAATTTGTCTGCAGATCCAATTGCTTGGCGCTGTCCTTGGCTCAATCTCCCGGCGATGAGCTATAGCATGTCCCGGCTGATCGGGATCCAGTTGATTGGTCTGACCAACTGTGTGTTCTACTTTCCGTTCCGATTCCAACGCCAGCTTGGTCATGATTAGACTTGCCCGCCAAAGGGGATAGAGTACCTGGCTGCATTCCCGGTCCGAGGCGCACAGCTTGCCCGTTATGCCACAGCCTGGAGGACTAGAGAGAGCTTCTGGCCCCCGCTCCCACTTTCAGTTGCACTTTGTCTGACGAGTGCTTGGATTGGCTCAATGAAGAGGCACAGATTGGGCCTAGCTTGGCATCAGAGGCTTCTACCAGCTCTGGGAGGGGGCGCAGGGACACCTGACTCATCTATGCCCCGGATTTATTGCTTTACTAGTACTTTCAAGTTTTCTTCATGAATGTAATAATAAAAAGCAACTTCAATTTGTATGCAAGAGCAGGAGAACTCTGTTTTGAAATCAATGAATTTGAAGGTTGTGGGTACTAAAAATTTTCCGCTTTGGTCCAAAAATGGTCTTAGTTGTAAAAAGATTAATTTGAACAAAGTTAACTTTTATTAAAACTTTTCAAAACTATTTTCGATATGGATCAGAACTGGACACGCCTGAGATCTATCACTGAGATGCACAACCCCGGATTCCTGCAACTGGAAAGTTGCCCCTAGTCTGCATAGTACCGCGGCATTGCACAGCAACGGAAAGTTGCCCCTAGTCTGAGAAGCACTGCACCGGAGATCACGATGAATGCTGATGGACAAAGATGACTGAGATGATCAAATGGACAAAGTTGATCGGGGAAAATGTTTATGGCTGAACTTCAGGATGAAGTTGCTGACGTATCCCAAAAATGGGAATCAAGCCTTACGTAGTTCAGGCTTAGGTTCGCTCGGGTATTTTCACTCTCCTTTTACGCTCTAACTTCTGCCAAGGTCGCCCTTTGCGGGTTTTCAACCTTGCGAGCTCAGTTTTTATAATTTCAAATTTTTTGTGCTCTGAGTTTTGCCTAGGTCGCCCTTTCGGGTTTTCGGCCTAGCGAGCCTCTCAAGGGTAATAGTTCTTCAATTTGTCCATATTGATCGGTTGTGAGAATTCTAAGCTATCTAGATCCATCAAAACCACAGCTCCACCCGACCAGATAGACTTGATGATGTAAGGACCAGTCCAATTGGGTCTGAACTTGCCCCTTGGGTCGTGGATGGGAGCTCGGTTGTCCTTGAGCACCAAATCTCCTTCCTTTAGATTCCTGGACTTAACTTTCTTGTTAAAAGCTCAGGCAATTCTGCGCTGATAACCTTGAACATGGTACAGTGCTTTCAGTCTTCTCTCATCAAAGAGCATGAGTTTCTCAAATCTGCTCTGCTGCCAATCTGCCTCGGCTATTTGACACTCAGCCAATACTCGTAATGACGGAACCTCAATCTCAATAGGTAGAACGGCCTCTATCCCATAGACCAATGAATACGGAGTCGCCCCCGTAGAAGTTCTGATTGAAGTCCGGTAGCCCCATAGAGCAAACGGCAGCTTATCTGGCCAGTCTCGGTAGGTTTCCACCATCTTCTGCAGTATGTGCTTGATATTCTTGTTGGCGGCCTCAACTGCTCCATTGGTTTGCGGCCGATAGGTAGATGACTTATGAAAAGCCACGTTGTATTTTTTCAACAAGTCAATCACTTCTTTTTTGAAGTGGGAACCGTTATCTGAAATTATCTCGTTTGGGACCCCGTAGCGACAGATGATATTGTTTCTGATAAACTTCGCAACATGTGAAGCCTTCAACACTGCATAGGATTGGGCCTCAACCCACTTTGTAAAATAATCTATCGCGACCAGGATGAACTCATGCCCATTTGACCCCTTCAGAGTGACGGCCCCGATCACATCAATTCCCCAGACTGAAAATGGCCATGGCGAAGTCATATTGTATAGCTTTGACGGCGGAATGTTCATGCGGTTTGCATGAATTTGACACTTGTGGCATCGCCGGACAAAACCGATACAATCCTCCTCCATGGTGGACCAGTAATAACCCTGTCTGAGGATCTTCCTTGCTAGGATTACTCCATTCATGTGCGCACCGCATTCTCCCCCATGGATGGCTTCCATTAGACGATTTGACTCTTCGGCATCGACACACAGCTTATGCATTCCCAGATGACCTCTCTTATACAGCTTACCCCCACAGATGATGAGCTGAACGGCCATTCTTCTGATTGCCCTTTTATCCTTGGCATTTACCCCTGGCGGGTATGCTTCCTTCTCCAGGAAATTCCAAAATGTCGTAGTACCAGGGGTTTTCGTCCTGAACTTCATCTATAGCAGCAATCGACTCGTAGGCTGGCGCAAATTTCTGGTCAATGATGACTGGACGCATCCGGACTCCGAACGGGATGTCTATCATGGAAGATAGAGTTGCTAAAGAATCTGCGAACCTGTTGTTCTCTCTTAGTAGATGAGCAAAATTTAGCTTCTCAAACCGAGGAATTAGCAAGTCCAAGGTCTGGTGATACATCATCATCTTTTCTTCTTTGACTTTCCAGTCTCCTTTTGCTTGAGACACAACAAGGTTCGAGTCCCCAATGACGTCCAACCGTCTTGCCCCTAGTTCTAGGGCTGCTTCTAGACCAACAATGCATGCCTCATATTCTGCTTCGTTGTTCGAGACTTTGAATCAGAGTTTGAAGGCTAGAGGGATACGGGATTTGTCGGGTGCTATCAGCAACACTCCTATCCCATACCCGTACTGATTTGACGCTCCGTCAAAGTACATCGTCCAAGTTTCATCGTCAATGTGCAAAATGGCCTCATCTGGGAATAAGTACTCGATTGCTTCACCTCCTTCCGCTGGATGGTCGGCTAAGACTTCTGCTACTGCTCTTCCCTTGACTGACTTGCGTGTTACATACTTCAAATCAAATTCGGAGAGCAACAGCAACCAACGAGCTAGCCTACCCGTAAGTGCTGGTTTCTTGAAAAGATATTTGATGGGATCGAGACGTGAAACCAACATTACGGAGTGAGCTAACAGGTGGTGCCGCAGCTTCCTGGTAGCCCATACCAAAGCTAAGCAAGCCTTCTCCAACAGTGTATAGCGAGTCTCATATTCCAGCATCTTCTTATTCAGATAGTAGATGGCTCTCTCCACTTTGTCCTCTGATTCTTGCGCAAGCATACGGCCCATTGTAGTCTTAGTTACTGAAAGGTACAATATCAACGGTTTTCCTGACTCTGGTGGCGACAACACGGGCGGGTTCTGTAGATATTCCTTAATCTGTTCAAAAGCAGCTTGGCATCGGCCGTCCCATTGGAATTTCTTTCCTTTCTTCAGGAGACCAAAAAGTGGTTCACAAGTCAAGGTTAATTTTGAGATAAACCGTCTTATGAATTGCACTTTACCCAGAAAGCCCCGCACCTCCTTTTCAGTCCTTGGTGGGGGCATTTCTAGGATGGCCTTTATTTTGGAAGGGTCGACTTCGATGCCTCTCTGTGTAATCAGAAACCCCAGCATTTTTCCCGCTGTAACACCAAATGTACACTTCTGAGGATTCAGCCGCAACCGAAACTCCCTGATCCTTTGAAAGAATTTCTGCAAGGCGGTGTAGTGGCCCTCTCTTTCTTTGGACTTGACAATCATGTCGTCCACGTACACCTCTACCTCTTTGTGGATCATGTCATGCAATATTGTGGTCGCGGCCCGTTGATAAGTAGCTCCAGCATTCTTCAGCCCAAACGGCATGACTCTATAGCAGTATGTCCCCCACGGGGTGGTGAATGCAGTCTTTTCCCGGTCTTCGGGTGCTATCACTATCTAGTTGTAGCCTGAGAAGCTATCCATAAACGAAAGCAATGCGTGTCCTGCTGTGAAATCCACCAACTCATCAATATGTGGTAAGGGAAAGTTGTCCTTCGGACTAGCTCTGTTCAAATCCCTGAAATCCACGCATACTCGGATCCTGCCATCCTTCTTCGGCACTGGAACAATGTTGGCCAACCAAGTCGGGTATTCCGATACCAGCAGGAAGCCTGCGTCGATTTGCTTGGTGACCTCTTCCTTAATCTTGAGAGCCCAATCCGGGCGGATCCTCCTGAGCTTCTGCTTGACGGGTCGAGCCTCGGGGTCGAGAGGGATCCGATACTGTACAATCTCAGGATCGATCCCAGGCATGTCTTCATAGGACCACATGAAAACATCTTTGAAATCTTTTAATAAAGCGACTAAGCGCTCGCGTTCTTCCGAAGACAACGTGGACCCGATCTGGACCAGCCGTGGGTCCTCCTCAGTACCAACATTCACGGTAGTGATTTCATCCATTAGGGGTTTGACAAATCTCTCATGCTCTTGTTCAATTAAGCGTTGCAAAACCGGAGGAATTTCGTCCTCGTCGTTTTCATCAAAATTTTGAAAGTCTGAGTTAATGCAATAAATCAAGGGCACAGAAAAATACTCAGAAACCACAGCTACTTGATTCTCATTAAGCACATCCAAGTCGTCCAATTCCTCGGTTACAATAGACTCAAAAGAGAAAGAAAAAGATGACCTGGACAAGATTGTGGCTTCCGGGTTATCATCCCCAGGATTACTAGACTTAGACTCAGTCGAGCTGGAACCTGATTCCGACTCACAAGACTCGGTGGAATCAGATTCCGGCTCACTACTTGACCCGGTGTTGCTGAACAAAAATCCCTCTTCGTATTGCCAAGTGAGAGAGGGTGCGATGGATGCATCCAAAATAGTTGCTGGTAGGCCCGCAGCCATTTCATCCCCAATCATGAAAACCGAGAAGTTATCCCCCAAGCACTTTTGGTCGATCGAAGGATCTGAAAGTAGACACGCCAGTGCTACCCCCATTTCAAGTTCAGTGCCCTCGGAGTCCACTGCCTTACACTGCTCAATCTCAGTTGGTGGGTCTGTCTGCTCTTCGGCAACGTCATCCCCGGATATTTGCAGGTTGAAGAAGATCTCGAAACTTGGCACGCGCTTCTTCTCCGCGTTCAGCCATGGCTCTGGAAAGCCACAAAAAGAAAAGTCCTCCCCTTCCTGGACGAAGCGTCCGTTTAGGGTACCCTGAATGGGCCTATGCATCAGCTCAAATGGCTTCCCAGCCTGCTTTGCTCTGGCTCTTCCAGCCATTTCTTTTCCTTTTCTTACCCAGTCCTCTTTGGTAGGCAGATAACCCAAGCTAAAGGTATGAGGGTTGTGTGGCACTTCGGCCAATGCTGCGACGCCCTTCCGGCCACTCCTTCCTAATCCCATCCCGGGGATGTGTTGTAGCTTGTTCATGAGGTATACAGATTGAGCACTGACATATACTCCCTCATTAACAGCCATGATATTCTGCACAACCCGAGCCTCGGCCAGAGTAAACCCCGATAAGAACACATCCTCCATGCCATGCTCGATTTCCAAGACTGGTGTAGACACTTCTGGCGGTGGATGGATTGATGAATTTCCGAAAACAATGGCCACCCCCTTCCCGTGAGGGTACTTCAGCATTTGATGCAAAGTGGAAGAGACTGCCTTCACTTGGTGCAACCACGGCCGCCCCAAGAGTAGATTAAAAGTTGCAGGAACGTCCAAGGAATGATGAGGGACAATAGGGGATGTAGGAGGGGCTAGAAAGGGTCAAATAGGCTGGGAAGGTGGTGGCGACTGCAACAATTGATGGAAACATAATAAAATTTTCCTAAAACATAAGTTGAGCAATTGAAAATAAAATTGAATATTTTATAACACGACTCACTATGTAATGTGTATGGCTAGAAATATTTTTTTGGTAAATAAGTGATCTTATATATATTAGATAATAACAGTCCTAGGGTAAGAGACATCCCTAGCATCATCATACAACTGGGATGTAATACAAGTAGGAAAAGTAATACAAAAATGCAATCCCTTCATGCCTTGATTAGCTAATATATCTACGCATTTGTTGGTTTCTCGGAAGATGTGCTCAACAGTTGCCACTTCCAATTGGATCATAAGGAACCTACAATAAAAAATAAAACTGCTGAAATGATGATTTTCAGATGAATTTTGCATGATTGTCATAACTTTAGCATCGGTTTCCACATGAACTCCTTTCAGATCCAGTTCCAAGGCCAAATGCAAACCATCCCGAAGAGCCCATAATTATGTTTCAACTTTTGATGTGTAGCCCGACTTTTCGCGCCCCCTTTCGGAAGTCGAATATGCCCTACAGTATCGGACTCCTGCGGTTTTGAATCTGATCTCATAAGTGCAATGTGAAATAGATAATCACCAAAGAGTCCAAATTTGGCAAATCTTTTGAAAAATCAATTTTGAATCAAATTGCCAAAAATAGACTGCTTTGCCAGATACAGAGTCGCCACCTAAATATTTTTTTTAAAAGGAAATTTAGGAAACCCATGACTCGTGCCAAAGGCTATGTGTTCATCATCACCAAGATTGTCTCGGCTCGGGAACTTGGGTATGAGAGGGAAAGGTCATGAATTGAGCACCCCCACTGGCCCGATCAAAGATCAGCATCTACTAATCATGATATGAATCTTATGTACATTATATGCTCTTATTCCGGTTTATTAGGCTAGCATTACTATGTGATGCGTACACATACAAGTATAGACTAAATTTGTAAGAATTGGAACACTTGATCTCATGTTTGTTTGCAAAATTGTTTCGAATATGTACCACTTGAAGAAGTGATTGCATATAAACATTTACTCAAATTATTCCAATTCAAGCAATTAGCTTTCATCCACAAGCATTCAAAACAGTTTATCATTTAAGCACTTAGCTTCATGGCAAGCATGCTAAACATGGCAACAATCACACTCATGTGATATGCTAAAGTAAATAAAAGCTTACCTAGTACTCCAAGTCAAAAAAAAATAAAAAATGATAGGGTTAGAATAATGCATGATTCTAACTATGCAATATGACCAATGCAACATATGCGATATGCAATTACTAGGCTCGACTACTAATATGACATACGAATCAATTTGATAACATGTGGTCTAAGCACGTATTCAAAAAAGTATGTAAACGACAATGCAAGTTAGAATGATGAACCGAGCCTCGGTGCATGCAATGCAAATGGATGCAAACATGAAGAATGCTAAACAAAACATGATGCCCTAAGCTAACCATCATAAGCTAGTAAATAAAAGGGAGAAAGACGTGGGGTTGGAAGGCATACACATTATTACAACATTACACTCTCATGAAGGAGAGTCTGTATGAACTAACTAGCTAACTAATTACCTAGCTATTACAACAACAAATGAATAATTTAGCTAAAACTACTTAACTAATTATTACAAACCGAATGAATTAATGAATGAACTAATTAATTAACTAATCTAACTAATTAAAATAATTATAACATGAGACGAATTAGCTATTCTAACTAATTAATTACAAAGTCACTATTTTAATCACAATACTAATATACTTATAACACGGATCCCAAGGATTGATGGAGGGTTCATGAATGAATACGGTTTTCACCCGAAAAAGCCACTATTTCTGCTGCTGAATGCCTCTATTGCACAGTAGAACATTTGCACTAATTTCCACCTCCAGACCATCTCTGTTCTGTTTCAAAAGGACACTGCTTGATTTTGCACTGGTGGTCGGCAGAGGGCCTGCCGTCCACTGATGATGGCCTACCGGCCACTGAAGATGGCCTGTCGGCCACTGCTGACTAGGTTGTCTTGTTGCAACAGAGAGCAAATAGAGCAGAGACAGTGTATTTTCAAGGGTTTGTTTGCACAATTTATCCATCCTTATCATTTGAACGACTCAAAGGAGTAGTAAGTTTGATTCACAAACCACCAATGGATGCAATTTCATTGCATGATGGCTTATGAACTAAAGTGTGCAAGTTCATTGAATGCAACAAAACAAGACTCTCAAAACCATTCCCTATCATGAAAGATCAAGGGAAGTAGCTGACAATGAATCTTGAGCCGTTTTCATCACTAATGAGTGTGAAACGATTCAAGACTCAAGGGTTCAATTAACGTCTGATTGAACCCAAATCAAATTATTATCTTGCACCTTTTTTAGCCTCAATTTTATTACTTCATTTTAGATTATCATCCATTCCTTTAATCAATTGAGTCCAAAAGATGAATTTAAGTCCTCTAATGAAAAGAGGGCTTAAACCAAGAGTTACTTTGGGTATGAAAGAGACATCATACTGTTGGTAATTAACCCCCAAAAGGGATTAAACCATTAAGTACGACATCTCAATCTCATGCTTAAACAAACAAGTAGTTTGAAACCACTTTCAAAGCAAAACAAAAGCCAAGAAAGGAGGAAGGTTGCAGAGGTGATTAAGAGTGATCATAAGTATGGAAAGCCATAAATAAATGCAATCAACTCAAATAAGATTGTGTCTAATGCCTAAAACACCAAGCTCATGAGGACAATTACACTACAAGCATGCAAAACAAAGCTCAAATGAACAAGCACTTAGAAGCAGTCCTAAAACAGTTCTAAATAAGTCCTAAAACATGCTGGAATTAAGACAAAAATAGTTAGATTAATAAGCTAAAACATGGATCATGCTAGACTAGTAAGCAAGATACAAGGAGGGGAGGCTAACCTCTTCAATTTTGGACTTCAAACCATGATTTTAGCCACTAAGATAACTCTGAAAATTAGTGTTTAAAAGCTTAAAAAAAGATAGTGCAAAGGTGGGAAACACAAGGGCAAAGGCCTTGAGAACAAGGTGTAAAGAAGGGTGAACCACCTCTTAACCTTTATTGGCCTTAAAACCCAAGTTTCAGCCAAAAAATACAGAGTTTTTACAGCCTTAAAATAGTTGGAAAATAGTAAAAAAAAAAAGTAAATACAACAAGTAAAGAGGCAAAGCTTTATACCTCTTGAAGATGAGATCACTTTCTAGCAATAAAACAAGGCAAAGCACACCCTCAAGAGCTCAAACAAGGCTCAAAGATACCTCAACTCAAAGATGGAGGGGTTTGGTTAAGAGTGTATAGGCAAAGGCTAAGAAATTTGCAAAAGAGAGAGAGAGGAAAAATTTTGCTCCAAAATTTTTCTAACCCCAAAGCAAGAGGGGAGGCCCTCTATATATAGACAAACATGCAGTTCCCTCAAAAACATCCAGCTATACACGTGGGAGCAGATGCAAGCATCTGTGCAAACAGTTGGTACAAAATATCTGCAAAACACATTGGTGGCCGGCTGGCCACTAATGGTGGTCGGCAGGCCACCAGAGGTTGTAGGCTTGAAGATCTCTGGGTTTTGTCCAAAAACAAGGCAACAAGGGTGCAAGGTTTGGAAGGTTCAAAACTGTAGCATTCTGCTGAGGACTTCGAGCACTTAACAAGCAAATACACTCATCATTGGGTGTGCAAGAGATGTCATCCAAGTCGTAAGGGCCGTCAAAAATAGGGTGTCTACAGTTGCCCTTCTTTGACAGAACTTAGAGTCATGAAATGACGTGAGTGAATGTCAAAGCCCGAAGATGACCCATTTTGACAAGATTGTAGGACTTGGACAAACAATCAAGACAAAAATAAATGGTTACGTCCCGCAGGCTGCCTATGTATCCCTTTGCAAGGAATCAAACCAGCGTAGTTCTGGGGCAAGATGCAAATGATATGCATGAAGATACTTTGAAAGCTGGACTCACATGCTTCGTGAAGTCGGTTATTTTGAAAACTCATGATCATGCAAGATGATGCAATAAGCAATAACAGATACAACAAGCAATAACAAGAAAACAACATATGAATGAGCAGCTTCAAGATTAAAACCAACACAGGTTCCATGCAGAAAGATCTAAAACACAATCTAACCATGCCAAAATGCAGGACGATGGAAGAAAACATAGCTCAGGGTTGCGTTTCACGTGTTCTGAGAAATTGAGAAATGAAAATCGCTTGGGGTCACGTTTCACATGTCTCAAGATAAAAAAAAAACCACTCAAGGTAGCGTTTTACGTGTCCCGAGTTAAGGGAAAAATTGCTCAGGGTCGCGCTTCACACGTCCCAAGATAGGAGAAAAATTGCTCAAGGTCACGCTTCACGCATCCCGAGATACTCCAATCACGCTGAAACCGTGAAAAGAAGAGAAAAATCGCTCGGGGTCGCGTTTCGTGTGGCCCGAGATAAAACACGCCCAAGGCTGCACTTCACGCATCTTGAGATACAAGAAAAACCGCTCGGGCTCGCGTTTCATGTGTCCCAAGATAAAACACGCCTAGGGCCGCGCTTCACGCATCCTGAGATAAAAGAGAAACCGCTCGAGCTTGTGCTTCATGCGTCCTGAGATAAAACATGCTCAGGGTTGCGCTTCATGCGTCTTGAGATAAAAGAGAAACCGCTTGAGCTCGCGCTTCACGTGTCTCGAGATAAAACATGCCCAGGGCTGCGCTTCATGCATCCTGAGATAAAAGAGAAACTGCTCGAACTCGCGCTTCACGTGTCCCGAGATAAAACACGCCCAGGGCCGCGTTTCTTGCGCCTTGAGATAAAAGAGAAAAAACTCGAGCTCGCGCTTCACGTGTCTTAAGATGAAACAGAGAGGTGTGCGATAGATGCTAAAAAATGAATAAATGCGATAGATGCACAAAGTGAATGTGTGCGATAGATGCACGTAGTGAACATGTGCGATAGATACACAAAGCATATTCCATGCAAGATGGACAACTAATGTATGATGTTTATTTGAAAGCATGTTCTATGCAAGGAACAAAATCACATTCTACGCATGAAACAAGAGCATATTCTAGCACAATTGACAGTGTGTTATATGCATGAATCATAATTAATGCAAAAGATGCGTGCACATACATATATGTGAAATGCATATTCTATGCAACGAAAGAGAACAAAAGTGTAATTTTGACAAAACGAATAAAACGATATTTGGTGGCAACCTCCGATTTACCTCTCGGAGGAATTGCAACACGATCAAAAGGATACACCTCGTACACCTCATTCATAATAGCAAGTGGGACACGTTCACACACCGAAATGCAGCTGCAATCCTTCGAAACAGAGCCTTCCGGCCACCCGTGGTAGATTCGGGGCAAACCTGTCTTTTTGCTTATGGGTCTTTAAGTATAGGTCAAAACACTCTAATCCTTCACTTCTCCAAGGCCGAAAATCCTCTCACTCTATCTCTAGGTACTTTCTCTCTCTAGATCCGTGCTTTATATGCTTTTTCCAACGCCTCACGCGAACTTTTTTCGTAAAACCCTCTTAGTTCTCTACTTTTTGAACTGATTAGATTTTGATTCCCTCGCTTTTCCTCGGATTTCCACCACTTTAGGCTTGTTTCCCTCGAGTTTCGTGAGCTTTTCCGGACTTTGACTTTTTCTCCCATTTTCTCTCTTCTAAGGTTGACTTTTTCCAAGTTTACCCCATTTTCTTTATTTTTCTTCACTTTTCACCCATTTTCCAGATGGCAGATGAGATTCCACACGATGGAGCTCCTCCAGAGGTTCCACTTGTGTTTTCATCCGTTGTCGAGGTAGAGGAGCCGGTAGTTAACCGAGGCTGGCGAGGCAACTGAGGGCATTGAGGCCGACCTTGAGGCAGAGTTTGAGTTAGAGCTGTTACAATTGAGAGTGCGGCCTTTTGATCCGGTGAGATATCATCCCTGTACGCATATATTACTACGTGGAGGCATTAGGCGTTTCAGCGACTTTGCTCGTGGTGCACCAGAGGACCTCTTGTTGAGGGAGCCAGCCTCGCACCTTTCATCCAGCGCTATTGAGGTATGAACTATGTTTTCATGCATTCCTGCCTTTCTTTTAACTGCATTTCTTGCACTGCCTTTCGTCTAATTGTACTTTTTCATCACTGCCTTTCATCTAATTCATCTGTTCTTTGTCACAAGGAGACTTTCATGCGTACAGAGGGTATAGAGCGATGACGACGAGAGATTGGTATGACGAGCTCCCTGCTGGAGTCCGTGACATTGTCAATGAGACTGGCTTCAGCCTTTTTTGCTCTGGCCTGACACGTGTCATTGTGAGCCGTCCCTTTCTAGGAGTGCTAGTAGAGAGGTGGTGGGACACCACCAACTCTTTCCACATCTCCACTGCTGGGGAGATGACGATGACTCCCTATGACTTTGCCATGATCACAGGCTTAGGAGTAGGGGGTGATCTGATCCCTTTTGACACAAACGTGGGAGAGAAGGAGGCTGCTTGGATCGACTTGTTGGGAGTGAGCCCACCTTTGTACCGGCCAGCCATGGTGAGATACAGTTGGTTTGTCGAGCAGTTCCGAGAGAGCGAGCCTGAGACGCTAGAAGAGATGGAGCAGTATGCCCGGGGCTTCCTGATGTTTGTTTTCGGTACCACCTTTTTTTCAAATAAGTGGAACACTGTGGGTCTATATCTGTTGAGTGCCCTGGTGACCCTTCCCCGAGTACACTTTTACGACTAGGGCAGAGCTGGCCTCGCCACCCTATACGACTATATGAGCTCTACCTCCCGTCTGAGGGGAGAGCGGATCGGAGGCTACTAGCGAGCCTGGGAGGTATGCATTTCAATTCCCTCTTTGCACTTTACACTTTCTACTTCACATTTTCTGCTTTATATCTGTTCAACACCTATGCTTTTTGCTTTGTACTTTCTATATCTATGCATGTTGTGTGTTTTCTGCTTTGCACTTTCTACATCTACTCATGCTTTGTTGATCACACATCACTACACTTTCCTTGCAGCTATGGGTTTATGCATATTTTATAGCCCTCGCTCCAGAGCCCATGGAGGAGCTCCCCCTAGTGGTTCCCTACTCGAGACGATATGATGGTCGGTGCTAGCGTCGGAGTCACGAGTCCTTTTGCCTCATTCCGCCATTACTTTGATACTGTGACTGCCCATGAGGTAACCCAAAACACAGTCATTTTTTCTTTATAACTACATTAATTCATGTTTTAGCAACTGACGGCAACTAACAATTTGTACATCCCCTGTTTGCAGATCGTGTGGCAGCCCTTGGCCATGATGTCGGCTGAGGTACGGGACTAGTACGCAGGAGCGTGGGGTACATCGCGCTTTGGAATTCTGTTGGAGGGCCCAGTCTGCTGGGCTTAGTTCTTGAGTGAGAGATTCATTTGCCAGACCGCGGGCTTGCCGGATTCGGTTGTTCCGATACCACCTTCGGAATCTATGAGGTCAGTGGATAGCTTATCTGTTGACGCAGTCACACAGTTCATGGTAGGTTTGGATGCTGATTTTTTCAGCGGAGAGGGTGATTACACGACCTTTATTCAGACCCACCTTATGCCACCTCTGACGGGCGCTCAAGTAGGCAAAGGGGCAGGGGCTCCTGTGGCAGGTGAGGTGACTTGGGCGACTAGGGCCCATGTTAGAGGGGCTCCCCCCATGGAGTAGATTATTTATTGGCCAAAGCTTTCCACTACGCTCACATGCTGGAGACCTACTGGGACTACTTATCAGATCTCGATTGAGTCGGCAGAGGCTGGATATGAGCTTGTCGGAGTTCGTGGATCGTCCCAGGTATGGACCACACTTTACCATTTGCACTCCACATTTCATTTTAGATATATTCATTGCAGACATTGATCATCCAAATGCATTTGCAGGCATCTATAGAGTATACGAGAAGCCTCTTTGAGCTGGTGGCTTCCTGATGGGCATGGTACGAAGGAGGGAGCCACTGCTTGGTCTCCATAGTATCCTGGTAATTTCCTTCAGTTCAGTACTTCATGTTATCATATTTCTACTGATACACTAGCATTTCAACTGTAGTCTTTCCCAAATTGCACAGATATGCTGTATTGGCACACTGTAATCATACTGTATCTGATTTCTACATACCACTTATTCTGCATACTATGCCTGTATTTAATACACACACTATAGCAGATATGTTGACAACTTTTTTTTTCAGGATCCATCTGCACCAATGGCACCAGTGGCGGCAGCACCAGCATTGGCACCAGTGGCGGCAGCACCAGCACCAGCACCAGCAGTAGGGAGGAGGGAGAGACAGGCCTCAGCTCGTGGCCGAGATGTGAGTCACGGTCGAGGCAGAGATAGGGGCACCCGAGGCCATAGCAGCCTCTCAAAGCCCATTTTGAGTGATGACGATACTGAGACTAGTGACTCCGAAAAGGCAGTGAGTCGGCATTCTGAGTCATCCGAGAGCGGAGACGATGACACTGGCTCGGGGGCTGAGAGTGGAGATGACGCTGCGACAGGCTCTGAGGCAGAGAGCGGAGATGATACCGACGAGGACTCTGGGGTAGAGAGCGAAGACGATACAAGCTCTAGTTCAGAGTTTGATTTCGACAGCGGTGCCAATAGAGATAGTGCCCCCGAGTCCTCCCCTCTGAGGAAAAGGACAAAGAGGGCCTCTCGGGCCTGATTTTTTGTACCTTTTGCTTAGTTTCTTTTTTTTTTTTGTGGTAGCATTAACACATGTATAGCTTCAGATAGGTTTATTTTGCTTTTGAAACTTGTACTCCTCTTTTGTAAAAACCATGATTAGAATAAAACCTCGTAGTTTTTATGAAAAGTGTTGTCATTTTTGCATCATGAGCACCATATTTGCATGGAAATGGAATTGAAGTTGCCAAGAGAACGCTTGATTGAAACAATGTTCTTAATCGGGTAATGAGCCGACTAACAACCTAAATACAAGATACAAAATACCATTTGATAAACATAGCAAAAACAACTCAAATACAAATAAACACACTTGCTAAAACCAAAAGGACTCAAAACAAGACCTTGAAACACACAAAGATCAAAACAAAACACATGCTGCCAACACTACCCAGCACACAAGTAGACGGTAGGCCAGAAGAAAGAGCTGCCGGCCAGAGATAGAGGTTGTCGGCCAAAGGGGGTGGCTTGCCGGCCACAAGAGGTGGCTTGTCGGCCACCAAAGTAGCCTACTGGCCACCAGTGTAAGTAACCTCCAGATTGTTGACAATTGGCTTCCACTCACAGCCTTATCTTCTACAAAAGGTTCAGCTTCGTGATTTCTCCTCTAGAACCTCATTTTAGCTGCAATTTCTTTCACAAATGGAGCAATTTTTTGCTGAAAAACTTAGATTGGATAGCAGCTTTAGACGGCACAGAAAAGGTAAATTTTTAGGATTTTAGGATAAATGCACTTTTTCCGTTGAGCCGCACTACACTGCACTGCACTTTGTTTTCCGTTCCTCCATGTCTCAGCCCGATGCTGGGACCCAATTACGCATGTCTTTCGCTGTAGGAGACAAGAAATATGCCCGATAATTGAAGAATTTCAAGCACTAATGGAATCCCGGCGCGATGAAGAAATCATGCCTTAGCCTCGTTTTGGCCACACCCAAACTTCGGAACGGATATGTGGGCTCACTCTGCATGAGGCTTGATCTTTGGCCCACAACGGAGAGCTAGACATACCAAGCATGATTCATCGATTTTTTTAACATCGGTGACCGAGGTGACCTTTTTTGGTGAGGTTTTCAGCAACATGCCCTCTACTTATGTATTCTTGCACACTTCCTTCTTGCCCTTAGTTTCAGCGGATCTAGCATTCGGTTAATCGAAGTGGCCCAAGGTCTGAAATAAGGTAAGAGCTGCATTGGTTTGGCGCTGGCCGAGACCTTGATGGGCTTAGATGCCTTTCATCAGCGAGAGACTACCAGATTCACGGGAAGTCCATTACTTCTTCAGGTATTGTTTCTCATCTTTTCTCATATGTGTTTCTCACATCACTCAGCACTCCTGCTCTATTTTTCTCTCAAAGCCCTTTTATTACTTTTCTCTCAACATATATCTCTCTATTCTTTAGTCTCACTTTTCTTTCATTCCTTCCCAAGTGTGGCTTATGGATAAGCTGAAGGTAGTGGACTCTTGCCCTGAGTACTCAGCTCGAGGTTATTTGTTCCGCCACCGACTAGTGGATTTCCCCAACGAGGGATGGTGGTGCAACTGGATGTGCAACAGGTCTACCGTTGACATAGCTTGGCATTGCCCCTGGCTTAACCTGACCGAGATGAGTTACAGTATGGCTCGGCAACCTGGCATATAGTTGATCGGCCTCACGCACTGCGTGTTCTATTTTCCTTTCCGGTTCAGACGCCAGTTCGAGCATGATCAGATTTGCCCAGAGGAAGGGGTAGAGTCTATGTTTCATTCCCCATCTATTGTTCATACTTAGCTAGGTACCTCACTGCTTGGAGGATGAGAGAGCTTCTGGCCTCTGCCTCTAGTTTCAGTTATGCCCTTTTGGCGAGTGCTTGGCTTGGCTCGAGAATGAGGCACAAACTGGGCCCACTTTGGCTTCAGAAACTTCCACAAGCACGAGCAGAGGACGCAAGAGCACCTGACTCACCTATGCCCCTAATTTATTGCTTTGACATTTATTTTCAAGTTTTTTTAATGTAATAAAAGCAACTTTGATTTGTATCAGAGAGTTAGAGAACTTTATATTGAAATCAATGAAATTAAAGTTGCGAGCACTAAAAATTTTCCTTTTGGTCCAAAATGGTCTAAGTTGTAAAAGGTAAAATTTTGAACAAAATCAACTTTTACTAAAACTTTCCAAAACCATTTTCAAAAAGGATCACTATCTGATATGCACAGAATCAATCCTCAAGATGTACAACCCCAAATCAAAAGATTATAAATGCCCCTCATTGAACACTATTGCTCTGCATTGTAACCAGCTCTTCTTCCTAGAATGAAGATCACAGCCGAACTCTCAGATAATGGATAGACAAAGATGACGTGGTCGGACACATGGATAGGACAGTTGAGTTGGAGTTGATTTTGGCCAAACTTCAGGATGAAGTTGCCTACGTATCCCAAAGATGGGAATCAGGCCTTACATAGTTCGGTTCAGGTTCACTTGAGTATTAACTCTCTCTTTTTGCGCTCTAACTTTTGCCAAAGTCGCCCTTTAGGGTTTTCAACCTTGTGAGCTCAGGTTTTCTTTATTTCTAATTTTTCGTACTTTAACTTTTGCTTAGGTCGCCCTTCCGAGTTTTCGGCCTAGCGAGCCTCTCAGGGATAGTATTTCTTCAACTTGTCTATGTTGATTGGTTGTGAAAATTTCAAGCCATCTAAGTCCATGAGAATAACAGCTCTACCCGACCAGATAGCTTTGATGATGTAAGGACCAATCCAATTGGGTCTGAACTTGTCCCTAGGGTCATGAATAGGAGCTCGGTTGTCTTTTAGCACCATATCTCCTTCTTTGAGATTTCGGGATTTAACTTTCTTGTTAAAAGCCCTGACAATTCTATGTTGGTAGCCCTGAATGTGATACAATACCTTCAGCCTTCTCTCATCAAACAACATCAACTCCTCAAATCTACTCTGTTGCCAGTCCATCTCTGCTATTTGACACTCAGCCATAAGTCGCAGCGACGGGACTTCTATTTCAATTGGCAAAACAACTTCCATCCCGTAGCCAAGAGAATAAAGAGTTGCCCCTGCAGACATCCGGATTGAAGTTCTATAACCCCAGAGTGCGAATGACAATTTATCTAGCCAATCCCTGTAGGTCTCGACCATCTTCTACAAGATATTCTTGATGTTCTTGTTGGATGCTTCAACAGCTCCATTGGTTTGCGGCCTATATGTAGATGACTAATGAAAAACCACATTGTATTTCTCCAACAAGTCTATCACCTCCTTCTTGAAGTGGGAGCCATTATCTGATATGATCTCGTTTGGGATTCCGTACCAGCAAATGATATTGTTTCTGATGAACTTAGCCATATGCGATGTTTTCAACACTGCATAGGACTGAGCTTCCACCCACTTCTTCCACCCACTTTGTAAAGTAATCAATTGCCACCAAGATATATTCATGCCCATTCGACCCTTTTGGTGTGACTGCACCAATAATGTCGATTCCCCAGATTGAAAAAGCCATGGCGAAGTCATGTTATACAGTTTTGATGGCGGGATGTTCATGTGATTAGCACGAATTTGGCATTTGTGGCATCGCCGAACAAAACCAATACAATTCTCCTCTATGGTGGACCAGTAGTAACCTTGCCTGAGAATCTTCTGGGCTAGCATCACTCCGTTCATGTGCGCTTCACACTCTCCTCCATGGATGGCCTCTATCAGGCGCTTTGATTCCTCTTCTTCGACACACAACTTGTGCATTCCTAGATGACCTTTTTTATATAGTTTACCTCCATAGATGATAAATTGGACGGCTATTTGCCGTAATCCTTGTTTGTCCTTGGCATTTACCCCCTGGTGGATAAATATCCTTTTCCAAGAAGTTCCAAATGTCGTAATACTAAGGGTTTCTGTCTTGCGCTTCATTTACTGCGGCGATAGTTTCATAAGCCGGCGTGTATTTCAGCTCAATGATAATCAGACGCATTCCAACTCCAAGTGGGATGTCTACCATAGAAGATAGAGTTACTAAAGCATCAGTGAACCTGTTGTTCTCTCTCAGTAGATGCGTGAAAGTCAGCTTTTCAAACCTAGGAATCAGAATGCCCAGGGTCTAGTGATAAACCTTAATTTTTTTTTTTCTTTTACTTTCCAGTCTCTATTTACTTGAGAAACAACTAAGTTCGAGTCCCCGATAACATCCAATCTTTTTGCCCCTAGTTCCAGGGCGGCTTCTAAACCAGTGATACATGCTTCATATTCTGCTTCATTATTAGACACCTTGAACCGGAGTTTGAAGGCTAAAGGTATATGGGAGTGGTCGGGTGCTATCAGCAACACACCTATCCCATAACCGTACTGATTGGTTGCTCCATTAAAATACATCGTCCAAGTCTCCTTCTCAACTTGCAGAATGGCTTCATCTGGGAACAAGTATTCCACCGCCTTATCCCTTTCTACCGGGTGGTTTGCCAGGAACTCCGCTACACCTCTTCTCTTGACCGACTTGCAGGTGACATATTTAAGATCAAATTCAAAGAGGAGAAGCAACCAACGGGCTAGTTTACCCGTAAGCGCTAGTTTCTCAAATAGATATTTGATGGGATCTAATCTCAAAACCAGGATTATAGAGTGAGCTAACAAGTAGTGCCTCAACTTCTTGGTAGCCCATACCAAGGCTAGGCAAGCTTTTTCTAACGGAGTATAGTGGGTCTCATAATCCAGCATTTTCTTGCTCAAGCAGTAAATGGCTTTCTCTACCCTATTTTCAGATTCCTGAGCGAGCACGCATTCCATGGTCGTGTCTGTTACTGACAGGGTATAGAATCAAAGGCTTTCCCAGCTTTTGCGGCGACAACACAGGTGGATTCTGGAGATACTGCTTAACCTACTTAAAGGCAAATTGATATCGATCATCCCATCGGAATTTCTTTCCTTTTCTTTAGGAGACCAAAAAGTGGTTCACAAGTCAAGGTTAATTTGGAAATAAACTGTCTTATGAATTGCACTTTACCTAGAGAGCCTCGCACCTTCTTTTTAGTCCTTGGTGGTGGCATTTCTAGGATGGCCTTGATGTTGGAAGGATCTACTTCGATGCCCCTCTGTGTGATCAAAAAGCCCAGCATTTTCCCTGTTGTCACACCAAAGGTGCATTTCTGCGGGTTCAACCTCAACCTGTGTTCTCTGATCCGTTGAAAGAATTTCTTCAAGGCGGTGTAGTGGCCCTCAATTTCCTTGGACTTGACAATCATGTCGTCCACGTACACCTCGACCTCTTTGTGGATTATGTCATATAGAATGGTGGTCGCAGCCCTCTGATAGGTAGCCCCAGCATTTTTCAGCCCAAATGGCATAACCTGGTAGCAGTAGGTACCCCACAGCATAGTGAATGTGATTTTCTCTTTGTCTTCGGACACCATCAGAATCTGGTTGTACCCGAAAAACCCATCCATAAAGGATAGCAATGCATGGCCTGCAGTGAAATCCATTAACTCATCAATGTGCGGTAGAGGAAAGTCATCCTTCAGACTGGCTCTGTTCAAGTCCCGGAAGTCCACATGCACCCGGATTCTACCATCCTTTTTCGGCACTGGGACGATGTTGCCCAACCAAGTCGGATATTCAGATACTAACAAGAAACCTGCCTTGATCTGCTTGGTGACCTCTTCCTTAATTTTCAACGCCCAATCCGGATGGACTCTACACAGTTTCTGCTTGACGGGTTGGGCCTCGGGGTCAAGAGGGATCTGATGCTGTACAATCTCAGGATCGATTCTAGGCATGTCTTCGTTGGACCATGTGAAAACGTCTTTGAAATCTTTTAGTAAAGCGACTAAGCGCTCATGCTCCTCCGAAGACAATGTGGACTCGCCCTGGACCAGATGCAGATCCTTCTTAGTACCTACATTAATAGCAATGATTTCATTAGCACAGGGTTTAGCAAACCTATCCCCCTCTCGATTAATCAAAATTTTCAAAACTAAAGGAATTCATTTCTCTTCGTTTTCATTAAAATTCTGAAAATCTTAGTCAATATAATAAATAAGCGGCACATAAAAATACTCAGAATCGACAGGGTTCTTATTCATAAGATCCAGATCTTTGGTTACAACTGACTCAAAAACAAAAGAAAAAGAGGACCTAGACAAGATCTTGGCATCCAGGTTATCACCCCCAGGAATACTGAACTCAGACTCAGAAGAACCAAAATCTGATTCCAACTCCACAGACTCGATAAAATTAGATTCTAGCTCATCACCCGACTCAGAACTAGACAGGTAGCCCTACTCCATTTGCCAAATAAGAGATGGTGCCTCCGATGCATCCAAAATGCTGCTGGATGGGTTCACACCTGGTTCTTCCCCAATCATGGAGATGGTAAGGTTATCCCCCAAGTTCTCTGAGTCAGCCGCATGATCTGTAAGGAGACAAGCCAGTGCTGCCCTTACTCCAAGTTCGTTATTGTCTGAGTCACTTCCTATGCTCTGTTTAGCTTCAGTACTTGGTTTAGCCTTTTCCTCGGTATCACTATCTTGCAGCTGCAGGTTAAAAAAGATTTCAAACCCAGGAACACGCTGTCTTGTGGAATTTATCCAGGGCTTGGGAAAGCTGCAAAAGGGAAAATCTTCTCCCTCTTGAACAAAGTGGCCATTCAGCGTTCCTTAGATTGGCCTGTGGATGAGCTCATAGTATTTTCCGGCCAGCTTGGCTCTAGCTCGGCCTCTGATTTCTTCTTCTTTCTTGATCCAGTCCTCTTTGGTGGGTACATATCCCAGACAAAAGGCATGTGGATTGTGCGGCACATTTGTCAATGTTGTGACACCTTTCCGACCACTTCTTCCAAGTTCCATTCCTGGCACATGCTGCAGTTTGTTCATGAGATAGATAGATTAGGTGCTGACATACATGCCCTCATTAGCGGCTAGAATGGTCTGCACTACCCGAGCCTCAGCCAAAGTTAACCCTGAGAGGAATACATCCTCCTTGCCATAAATGATCTCCAACACTGGTGTAGTTACCTCTAGCGGGGGATGGATGGATGAATTCCCGAAAACAATTTCCACTCCTTTCCCGTAAGGGTACTTCAACATTTGGTGCAGGGTAGAGGAGACGGATTTCACAAGATGCAACTAGGGCCTCCCTAGCAGTAAGTTGAAGGTGACCGGCACATCCAAGACATGGAACTCGACATCTTGCTGAGCTGGGTCCACCTAGACTCTGATTTACACCGTGCCCATGACCTTCTTGCTCGTATTATCATATGCAAGAATTACTTGGGCTGTGGGCACGGAGTCTGTTGGTCTAAGGCCAATGGCATAAGCTGTGCGGGAATGACAGATATTGATGGCTGAATCGGTGTCTATAAATACCACCGGTACCTATTTTTCCCTGCATTCAACAGATATGTACAAGGATTTGTAATGAGCTGAGCCTTCCAACGGCAGTTCTTTGTCAGAAAAGGTTAGGGTTGGCCCGACACACACCCCAATCTTCGTCGGTGTGAGCCAGATGCAAATCGGCATCATCCTACCATACACCTTCGGCAGCCGACAAATAGTTGTCTGGCTCCGTCTAGATCACTCTCACAATACAGGTATCCCCCGTAGGGTGTTGGGCCATTACAACTTCCTGGTTGTCTTCAACCCTCTCTTGTGCAAACTGCTTCAACGTAGCTTCCTATTCTGTGTCCATAGTGCTCACAGCGCCCAGTTCCTGAGCTAAATTTTCCACGCCGGTGTTCTTCAGTAGTTTTCCCTTTTCATCGGCCCTTCCAGCCACTACAGCAATTTCTGCTTCCTTTTCCTCAAGTTTAATTTTAGTTCCTTCATCCTTATCTGGCTTATCACTTAGCCACCCAGAGTTGTCGGTTGATCTATTTAAATCGAACTAGCCAATTTGCACATCCCCTTGATCTTGTTCATCAAAGAATTGTAGGTTGCCTAAATCCTCCTCGAGTTCCGCCAAATCATCCAACCCTTAGCTCGGGCCATCCTCCCTAACCACCTTAACCTCTACCAGAGTTGGCAATACCAATTCCGGCTTGACTTGATCGATTGGCGCAATGCAGTAGCTTGGATCACACATCCTCTTAGGTAAGTCCTCAGAGCTCTCCGGCAATGGACTTGTACCTTCCTCTAAGGCCAGCCTTCCTTCTATTGCAACTGTCACCACCACAGGCTTAGGTTGAAGTGCGGACGTGTTCATCATGCACAAATCTGTGCTTTCAGGAATGAACAACGTCAGTCTTGGTAGGTAGGAAGGGGTAATATATATGCTGGGGTCGTAGAGGATGGCTAATGTATGGATTATGTTTAGATTTTGAGGTGGAGGAACTTGATTATGGGCCGGGAGTGGGCTTGTAGTTACATTTAGTTTCTGGGGTGGTGCGATTACCTTGTTGTCAATCAGGTCTTCAATCTCATGACGCAGTCTGAAGCATTAATCGATATTGTGACCATGTTGCTAGTGAAACGCACAGTACTTTGCTGGGTTGTGTTTGGGTAGAAGAGGATCAGGTAATGGGCAAGGCTCTAACGGTTTGAGGTGTCCTTTTTTGACCAACACCTTCATGGCTTGAGATAGGGTCATGTAGAGTTAGGTAAAGGTCATCCGGGATCAGGCAAGGTTAGCTGAAGTTTGTGGAGCTGTGTTGGCAAAGGGATTGGTAGTCTTGGTTATGGTGGTGACAACGCTGACATCCGACGGCCTCACAGTTGTGCTACTACTGGTGGTAGCATTGGAACTATGCACAAAAGGCCTCTTTGCCTGCTCTTTCTCATCTGTAATCAGCCCTTGTTTCATGGCATCTTCAATCTGAACCCCCATCTCATGGAGCTTGGTGAATGTGAACAGAGGTAGGACGATCATTTTCTGCAACAACTTCCCATGCAGATTGCGGACTACTATCCTTATCTGATCTTTCTTGGAAGGCCTTGTGGTCGTCATTGAAGCTTTAGCTCTCAATCTCGTCACAAATTTTGAGAAGCCCTCCTTTGGCTCCTGGCGTGTTGCCTCAAGATCACGAGTTGTGACCTCGATTTGTGTGTTATACAAGTACTGAGTGATAAAGGCCTCGTCCATTTCCTCCCAATTCTGCTTAACAGAATCCTCTAATTTCGCATACCAAATGGCCGTTACACCAGTACGGCCAAAAAGAGACAGCTTCTACAATCTGGTCAGGCCCATTGGCTGCAAGATGTCTGAAAACAGCCATAGATGAACCATGGGATCTTCGGAGCCATCGAATCGATCGATGTGCAACATTTTGATCCGATCTAGTAATGTCACTGTAGAATCAGTATACCCGTCTCTATGTCGGGGATGGAATTAACACCTTGTGCTCTCTTGAATAGCTTCTCCAGCTTGTTGACCTTAAGTACAGTTGGGTCAACCTCAAATTCAAATGGAGCTTCGGTTTGATACACAGGTGCTTTGGAAGCTTGTGGTGGGATCAACTCTGCCAGATTGCCCTAATTCTCTTGGACATTAGCAGTATGGGCAGTGGCTCTGGGTGTTGGGATACCCGTAGAAGGTGCATGGGACGTAGAGGCCGCTGTCAGTTGTGGTTGTTGTTGTTGTTGTTATAGCCTATTTATTACCTCAGTCTGACAGGCTATGACCTCGGCTTGACAAACAGTATCTTGCTGTAGGGTTTCAACTGTTTGCTGAAGGTAATGGATTAATTCCTCCATACTAATTGGGGGATACTGGAATAGGCAAGTGATCTCTTGCTGGACTAGATGCAGAAGATTATCCCTGAGCCTGACTGAATGTAGGCGAATTGAGGGGTGACTGCTATAAAAAATGGACTGGTGAACTCTGCCTGACTCTCCTCCATCTTGTAACCGGTGGGAGTGAAGTAAACACGGGCTGTCCCCTAACAAGATCTCTAGCTTTGCAAAGCCTTCTGACTCGGGTCCAAAGCACTTGGGGATGTTTGAACTTTCCGAAGCTATGGTGTTAAATTACCTAGCAAAATAAATAAAGCAAAAAGAAAGCAGTAATTAGAAATTGCATAGAACCTCAGCTAATGATGTTACCAACACAGATGTAATCAAAGCTGTAGGACTGCACTCAACACTGAATTCTACCCCAAAACATACCAAACTTGTAACTGATACGCACATTCTTGTACAGTTTCACTGTAAAGCACATACCAGTTAAGTGACAGCCAAAACACCCCTATGAGGGGGTAAGGTAACCCTGTCCTAGTTTTGTCAGGAACTAGGGTTCGCTATTCCAACAAAGCGGTTTCACGCAATCTTGTATTCGGGTAAGTATCATGTCCTAGTTTGGAACAGTCTCTATGGCTTTTCGATATGCAACTAGGCCAAATGGTCAAAAGGGTACCTCAGCAAGACTACCTAATATACCTCTCACACCTAACACCGACAAGTGAAATGAGGATCAAATGGTGCAGCGATAGTCTAGATCCAAGGGTTATGTTCCCATTATGGCAGAGCCCGTGACCGGTCAGCCTTTTGGTAAGTTTTTAGGCAAGCCTCTAGCAAACCGTCTAGGAATAGCAGATGGCAAACACAGTGACTTAAACGCACCAATGCAAATGAAATGCAAAAAAACATATAAATGTAGATAAACTTTCATATCATGAAGTTCAAGTCAAGTTATATAAAGTCCCCAGCAAAGTCGCCAGAAATTATAACCCGACTTTTCGCACCCCCTTTCGAAAGTCGAATAAGCCCTTCAGTATCGGACTCCCACAGTTTTGAATCTGATGTCACAAGTGTAATGTGAAATAGATAATCACCAAAGAGTCCAAATCCGAAAAATATTTTGGAAAATCGATTTTGAATCACATTACCAAAAATGGACTGTTTTACCAGATACAGAGTTGCCACCTAATTTTTTTTTTTTTGGGAAATTTAGGAAACCCATGACTCGTGCCAAAAGCCACTTGTCCGTCATCACCAAGATTGTCTCGGCTCGGGAACTTGGGTACAAGAGGAGAAGGTCATGAATTGAGCACCCTCGCTCGCCCAATCAAAGATCGGCCTCTACTAATCATGATATGAATCTTATGTACATTATATGCTCTTGTTCCAGTTTATTAGGCTAGCATAATTATGTGATGTGCACACACACAAGTATAGACTAAATTTGTAAGAGTTGGAACACTTGATCTCATGTTTGTTTGCAAAATTGTTTCGAATATGTACCACTTGAAAAAGTGATCGTATATAAACATTTACTCAAATTATTCCAATTCAAGCAATTAGCCTTTATCCACGGGCATTCAAAACAGTTTATCATTTAAGCACTTAGCCTTATGGAAAATGTGCTAAACATGGCAACAATCACACTCATGCGATATGCTAGAGAAAATAAAAGCTTACCTAGTACTCCAAGCCAAAAATAAAAATAAAAATGATAGGGTTAGAACAATGTATGATCCTAACTATGCAATATGACTAATGCAATGCGATATGCAATTACTAGGCTCAACTACTAATATGGCATGTGCATCAATTTGATAACATGCGGTCTAAGCATGTATTCAAAGAAGTATTTAAACGACAATGCAAATTAGAATGATGAACCGAGCCTCGGTGCATGCAATACAAATGGATGCAAACATGAAGAATGCTAAACAAAACATGATGCCCTAAACTAACAATCATAAGCTAATAACTAAAAGGAAGAAAGACGTGGGGTTGGAAGACATACACATTATTACAACATTACGCTCTTACGAAGGAGAGTCCGTATGAACTAACTAGCTAACTAATTACCTAGCTACTACAACAACAAATGAATAATTTAGCTAAAACTACTTAACTAATTATTACAAACCAAATGAATTAACGAATAAACTAATTGATTAACTAATCTAGCTAATTAAAAAAATTACAACACGAGACGAATTAGCTATTCTGACTAATTAATTACAAAGTCACTATTTTAATCACAATACTAATATACTTATAACATGGATCCCAAGGATCGATGGAGGGTTCAGGCATAAATGCAATTTTCACCTGAAAAAGCTACTGTTTCTGCTGCTGAATGCCTCTGTTACACAATAGAACATTTGCACTGATTTCCACCTTCAGACCAACTTTGTTCTGCTTCAAAAGGACACTGCTTGATTTTGCACTGGTGGCCGGCAGAGGGCCTGCCGTCCACTGATGATGGCCTGCCAGCCACTGCTGACTGGGTTGTGTTGTTGTAACAGAGAGCAAATAGAGCAGAGACAGTGTATTCTCAACGGTTTGTTTGCACAATTTACCCCTCTTTATCATTTGAACAGCTCAAAGGAGTAGCAAGTTTGATTCATAAACCACCAATGGATGCAATTTCATTACGTGATGGCTTATGAACCAAAGCGTGCAAGTTCATTGAATGCAACAAAATAAGTCTCTCAAAACCACCTCCTTATCATGAAAGATTAAGGGAAGTAGTTGACAATGAATCTTGAACCGTTTTCATTACTAATGAGTATGAAACAACTGAAGACTCAAGGGTTCAATTAACGTCCGATTGAACCCAAACCAGATTATTATCTTGCACCTTTTTCAGCCTCAATTTATTACTTTATTTTAGATTACCATCCATTCCTTTAATCAATTGAGTCTAAAAGATGAATTTAAGTCCTCTAATGGAAAGAGGGCTTAAACTAAGAGTTGCTTTAGGCATGAAAGAGACATCATACTGTTGGTAATGAACTCTCAAAAGGGATTAAACCATTAAGCATGACATCTCAATCTCATGCTTAAACAAACAAGTAGTTTGAAACCACTTTCAAAGCAAAACAAAAGCCAAGAAAGGAGGGAGGTTGCAGAGGTGATTAAGAGTGATCACAAGTGTGGAAATCTATAAATAAATGCAATCAACTCAAATAAGATTGTATCTAATGCCTAAAACACCAAGCTCATGAGGACAATTACACTACAAGCATGTAAAACAAAGCTCAAATGCAACAAGCACTTAGAAACAGTCCTAAAATAGTGCTGAATATGTCCTAAAACATGCTAGAATTAAGACAAAAATAGCTAGATTAATAAGCTAAAACATGGATCATGCTAGACTAGTAAGCAAGACACAAGGAGGGGAGGCTAACCCCTCCAATTTTGGACTTCAAGCCATGACTTTAGCCACTGAAATAACTCTAAAAACCAGTGTTTAAAAGCTCAAAAAAAGATAGTGCAAATGTGGGAAACACAAGGGCAAAGGCCTTGAGAATAAGGTGTAAAGAAGGGTGAACCACCCCTCAACCTTTATTGGCCTTAAAACCCAAGTTTTAACCCAAAAATATAGAGTTTTTACAGCCCAAAAATAGTAAAAAAAATAGTAAATACAACAAGTAAAGAGGCAAAGCTTTATACCTCTTGAAGATGAGATCACTTTCTAGCAATAAAACAAGGCAAAGCACACCCTCAAGAGCTCAAACAATGCTCAAAGATGCCTCAACTCAAAGATAGAGGGGTTTGGTTAAGAGTGTATAGGCAAAGGCTAAGAAATTTGCAAGAGAGAGGAAAAATTTTGCTCCAAAATTTTTCTAACCCCAGAATAATAGGGGAGGCCCTCTATATATAGAAAAACATGCAATTCCCTAAAAAATATCCAGCCATACACGCAGGAGTAGATACAAGCATCTATGCAAATAGTTGGCACAACTGTCACAAAATATGTGCAAAACACATTGGTGGTCGGCCGGCCACTAATGGTGGCCGGTAGGCCACATTAGTGGCCAACAACTAGAAGTGATGGCCGGCAGCCCATAGAAGTGGTCAGCAGGGCACCAGAGGTTGCAGGCTTGAAGATCTCTGGGTTTAGTCCAAAAACAAGGCAACAGGGGTGCAAGGTTTGGAAGGCTCAAAACTGTGACATTCCGCTGAGGACTTCGAGCACTTGACAAGCAAATATACTCATCATTGGATGTGCAAGCGATGACGTCCAAGTCGTAAGGGCCGTAAAAAATGGGGTGTCTACATGATGCTGTCCCAATGTTCTTGTAAAACCCTTTGATCTAGTTCCCACATTCATCTCTGATAAGCCCCTCTCCACTAGCTAGACTAGTATTCCCTTTGGTCGCCTCATCAGTATTGAGTTTGAACTTCCCAGATAGAGGGGGTGACCATTCTATAAAACGAGTGCTAGTGTGTCTCGTACACTGGCCCTCAAGCATCACATGTTGCCACTCTAAGGCTCTTGCGATGATTTCACACACCTTAAAGGGAAATGGGTTTTGTTGAAAACATCAAGCATTTCAATTTAGCCACATTGCCCAACAAATACACGGGAAGAGAATGGCCCAGTCAATTGAAGAAGAGTGAACCAACTTGGTTTGACAATTGGCTTTTACCCAATCTGGAAAATCTAAAGAGAAGGAGGTGATGAGAGAGTTTAGGATTTCATACCTTTTCTAGCAGTCCATTGCCACTGAATAATCCCTCAATAAATGGTTGGTGGTTTCAGGTTGTAGATTACAAAGTGGGCAAAACTTGTTCTCACATATATGATATGCAAACAACATGGTTTTGGTGCTAAGGCATTGGTGTAGAGCCCACCAAAGAAAGTGGACAATTCTGGGATTCGACCGAATGGAACAAACCCAGTTCCAGTTGGATAAAGAAGGCGAACAACTGAAATTCTTGGATAGAACATAGGCTATTTGCTAGAAAAGTTGCCACTTGCCGAATGTTTCCAAACTCTAAGATCTGGACTCTAGTTAAACCAAGGAATGGATACACTTCGAATGGCATTGAGAGCTATAGCAAGTAGGCTAAAGGTTAATTGATCAAGGTTCCACTCATTATTATGCCAACACTCCTTGACAGTAAGAGTGAAGTCTTTCTCAGTTAGTGGACTTTCAATCATGTTTATCAAAGGACCACAACTGGCCCAATCATCTAACCAAAAAAAAAGTGTTTTCTCCATTCTTCACCACCATTTTTGTGCCCTTTCTGATAATGTCATTTCCCTTTTGGATGCTCTTCCAGGTTGGAGAAGCATTTAAGGTGGTTCTAGTATTATCACCATGTTTAGTGTGTTAGACCATGAAGTTTATGGACTCTTCCTTACCCTCCACCGGAGTTTAGCCATTGATACTCGATTGATGAGAGAGGTTTGACGAATTCCTAAGCCTCCAAACTGTTTGGGTTTTGTAGTGGATTCCTAACTTAACGCATGGACTTCATGAGTGGAACCCCATAGAAAGTCCCTATCCAACTTGTCAATGGTCTTTGAGATTAATTGGGGAAGAAAATTACACTGCATAACATAGGTTGGTGGAGCTGAATTCAAGTCCTTGATGAGAGTCGTTCTGCCCGCAAAGGAAAGGAGTTTACTCTTCCACCTAGCCAACTTCACCTGAATTTTATCAATGAGGAATTGAAAGGTCTCTTTAGTAGATCTCGAATAATGGATAGGACAGCCCAAATACTTCTCCAAACTAAAGGATCTGGGAATGCCTAGGATAGATGCCAAATGTGCCAATTCAGTGGTGGGAACATTTGCTGAAAAGAGGACCTTGGATTTATTAAAACAAATATTTTTTCCTAAGAGCAAACATAAATTTTGAATGATGTTCGAAATGGAGGCATAATTATCTTCTGATGCTCTTTCAAAGATGATAAGGTCGTCAAAAAAAAAAAAAAAGTGAAAGAGAAATAGGCTACTCTTAGATATTCTAATAGGCTTCTAACTTTTTAGATTATAAGCATGGGTGATGGTAGTTAAAAAGTACGCCAAGCACAAGATGAAAATATAAGGTGAGATGAGATCACCTTGTCTGATTCCTTTAGAAGGATAGAACTCATCTGTGACACCCCCGTTGAACAACACCAAGAGAGATGTAAAAGAGACACATGACATAATCAATTTAATCCAACCAGGGAAAAAATTAAAGAAGGCGAGGACCGTATGAATGAAACTTCATTCAAGACGATCATAGGCTTTGTCTAGATCAAGCTTGATGAGCATTGGGCCCTTCTTACCTCTTTTAAGATTGAAGTGATGAACAACCTCTTGGACAATAACTACATTATCGGGTCCCCAGTGGCTAGGTAAGAAACTGGACTAAAAAGGACTAACCAAGTCATCCAGAACAGGCTAGAATGTCCCAGAAGCGTTGAAAGAAGATGGGGTGTAGCCTATTCAGCCTAGGGGCTTTCCAAGGCTTGAACAACCACAAAACATTCTTAATCTCGGCCAGATAAAGAGGAGTGGAAAGAGAGAGGGGGAGTGAAGAATCTAAAGAGGAGCGAGAGGGATTGGGAAACGGGGATCGATTAACCGACACCAGCAAGGTAGAGAAAAAGGGAACTGAAATGGGATAAGATGTTAGTCTTGATTGTACCCTCATCACAACACCAAGTGATTAGAGTTCTTAAGAGCGGAGATTTTATTATATTTACGGTGAAAGATGGTTGACCGATGATAAAGCTTGGTGTTGCGATCTCCATCTAGAATGAAGTTGACACAACTTTTCAAAGCCCAAAACTCTTCCTCCAGACAGAGGATGTGGTTATAATCAGCTGTCAGGGATTTTTCTAGGTTGGTGAGGAACAGATTAGGACCCTGGTCAAGGGCTTTCTGGACTCCCAGTAGTCTTTTAGTAATGGAACGTTTTTGGGCAAAAATGATCCTGAAGTGGGACTTATTCCATAAGGAAATTTTCACAACAAATGTTTTGGAACCCTGCAAAAAGGAGGTGTTGATGGGCCAACTATCTTTTACCACTTGGCAAAAGGAAGGATTAGAAAGCCAAATGGTTTCAAAATGGAAGGGTCTAATAGTTCTGTTTAAAGATGGTTGGGTTGACACAAGGATGGGACAATGATCAGAGTGGAGTTTAGGGAGATGAAAAGTTTTAGCTTCAGGGTACAGAAGAGCCCAAGATTCGTTGCAAAAGGCACTATCTAATCTTTCACTTATGAAGCCCCCAGAATATCTTCTGTTGTTCCAAGTGAAACGAGGACTAGAAAAACCCATGTCCATTAACCTGCAGTGATCAAGGCAATCTTTGAACATGAGGGATCTTCAGGTATTGATTGGTTAGTGTAGACACTCCATTTTTGATAACCCGTAAGACTTAGGTGCTTGGTCCAGCGCACTCGATGATGAAAACTGCATTGTGTGATTTGAGTTCTTGGCGAGGGAATCCAAGGTTGAGCCCCAAAATAATCCCAAAGCCTTCCTACTTGTCTTATTCTTACCTCAGAGGTTCATTTTTGAACATGGTGCTACCTTATGCTGAGTTTGAAACAGGGGAATGGAGCAGCACATTAGGGCCCGGCCGTGCCTCGATGGCAATACACACTGTTCTGGGCGAGAACCCACTAGCTGTCTTTTTTTGAAGATATTTTTGACTTGTTTTGCTCAAATTCTATAAAAACGAGGTTATACCTCTGTTTTGAAGGTTTAAAATTTTCAAAAGAACATATACACACAAAAGAGAGCTCCTTCTTCCTATACAAGTCATCTTTAAGCCAACCTATCTCTCTTGATCAATATCTATACACCATATATCACCTTAGATCATAACCTTAGAACTTTGGTTGAGGCTTGGGCATCACAATACAAGCTTGAAAGTGTGCTTGAACCAAGTTTGTGTTACAAACAAGAGCTTACTTCTTTGAGAGGTATAAGCTCATCACCTTCTCTTTTACTTCTTGTTCTATCTCTTGCTATCTACTTCTTGTGTTTGTATGTTGTCTTGAATCCATTTCAAGTGTTTAAACTTGGGTTTGGATAGCTACCAAAGGGTAGAGAAGGTTAACACCTCCTCTTGCACCTTATTTCATAGCTCAAGCCTTTGTTTTTACACTCTCTTCTTTGCCTTTTAAACTAATTTTCAGAGCTTAGAAAAGCTAAAAAAATATGGTTTGAAGTCTCAAAAATGGAGAGGTTAGCCACCTCTCCTTGCTTTTTGTTCACTAGATTTGCTTTGCCTTGTTCTTGCCTACCATTTTATGCTATCTAACATGATTTTTGGTCATTGTTTTTAGCATATTAGAGGCATTTTTAGGGCTGTTGCAATTTATTTAATTAGTATATGCTTGAATATCAAAGCTTGTTGCATTGTAAGTCTTTACATCTAGTTTGTTATGTTGTGTTATGCATGTTTCGGTAGCTTTTCCATGATTAATTAAGAATCAATCTCGCAATCATGTTTACAATCTCCCTCATTTCTTCTTTTCTTCTTGTTTGAGAGTTATTTTAATCGGTTGATGGTTATTCAAAATATGAGCTAGAGACCTATGCTCAATGGCTTATTCTCTACGGACGTTCATTGTCAAAGGCATGGTCTCTTTCCTATTTAGGAGTACCTTTCGCTTGACGTTCTTCTCATTTAACGGACTTAACCATCACCTTGGACAAATGGATTAAAGAATGGACAAGACTAAAAAAATTGGCTTAAAATTGGATCAACCTACGTAAAGAAAATGAATAAGGCCGTCCGGGCTTGGCCGGACGTTATGCTGAGTCTATTCTATCAAGAGTCGTCATACGTCAATTCATGGTGTTTTGACAACGCTTGAAGCGTCTTTATTTTCCTTTTTAAGCTCACTCCATGATAAATGGTAGAGGTTGGTGTTGATTCATTGCATTCATTGATTTTTGTCTAAATCGTGGCCGAAGTTATCAAGCTAGCAACTTGCTCATTGATGGTTTTGGAAACAACTTCATCCTTCTCTTGAGGCTTTCCATGACAGAGAAGTGTAAAAGGGACAAACAGAGCTAAGAAAACTTTGTCTGCACTGTTTTCATCTTAGAGCACAAAAATAGAGTTTTGCACGAAATTAAGGCACGGCCGGCCCTATTCAGGCCCGGCCGGGCTTCATAGGGGGCCGGCTGGGCCCCAATGTTTGGTAAACAAAGTGTTTTGTAGAAACAAAGGGCAGTGGCTGAAAATGAAACAAGGCAAATTCCAAGGAAGGCAGACATAGTTGCTTCTAAAAACCATCACATACATGCCATCCTCGTGCTTTTTAGTTCTATCAAATGTTGTAAATTAATGCTCTCATTATCATTATAATTAAAATATAATTAGCATTACTGTAATGATTATGAATGTTTATTGTTGAGTAACTTAGATAGTTAGTTTTATTTTTCATCATTGTTGTAATAAATTAGGTAGCTAGCTGATTACTTATTATAAGTCTTTGTTAGCTTAGCTAATCAGTTGTTTATTCATTCATTTGGTTTTGTAATAGTTAGTTTAATTCGGACACTTGGACATTCATTCAGACCCTCTTGCATGAGGGCAAAAATGTAATAGCGTGTATGTCTTCTAACCCCCATTTCTTTCTCCCTTTTATTTACCCACTTATAATGGTAGTGTAGAGCAACATGTTTCTTAGCATTTCTCATGTTTGCATACACTCGTCTCATATGTATTTGGGTTCGGCTCATCATACTAACCAATGTTAATTTCACTTTCATTGTTTGAATACGTGATTTATTACATGTCTTGGAATTGGATCATATACCATGCTCATAGCTGAGCCTATAAAAGTGGCATAAATGTGTGCGTTGCATTAGTCACATTGTATGGTTTAGGAACATGCATGTTTTCTAATCGTTTTTCTCTATTTGGCTTGCCTTGGAGTACTATGTGAGCACTTATTGTTTTAGCATATCACATTGAATGTTTGTGTTTCCATATCGAACATGCTTTCTATGAGGCTAAGTGCTTAATTGATATACTTGTTTGAATGCCCATGGATGAAGGCTAATTGCGAAAATTGGGATAAATTGATAAATGTACATACAAGCTCGCTTTTTTCAAGTGACGAGTATCAAAAACAATTTTCAAACAAACATGAAATCAAAGCGTTCCAGCTTTTGCAAATTAGTCTATACTTGTGTGCAACACATAGTAATGTTAGTCTAATAATCGGAACAAGAGTATATAATGTAAATAAGAATCACATCATGATTAGTAGAGGCTGATCTTTGATCGGGCGCATGGAGTGCTTAATTCATGACCTTCCCATTTCGTACCTAAGTTCCCAAGCTGAGACACTTTGGTGATGACGGATAAGTGGCCTTTGGTACGAGTCACGGGTTTCCTAAATTTTCCAAAAATATTTAGGTGGCGACTCTGAAATCTGGCAATGCAGTGCATTTTTGGCATTTTTTATTCAAATTGATTTTCCAAAAGAATTGTCGGATTTGGACTCTTTTTGTGTTTTCACTGTTTTACATTGCACTTGTGAAATCAGATTCAGAACCACGAGAGTCTGAACTATAGGGCTAATCGTATCCGAAAGGATCACGAAAAGCAAGCTACAGTTTCTGGCGACTTTGCTGGGGATTTAGAGAACTTGACTTGAAATTCATGATGTGAAATTTTATCTACACATATATGTTCTTTGCATTGCATTTGCATGGTTACTTTAAGTCACTGTGTTTTCCATCTGCTATTCTTGGATGGTTTGCCGGAGGCTTGCCTGAAAGGCTTGCCAAAAGGCTGACCGATCATGGCCTCTACCATGTTAAAACACAACCTTTGGATTTGGATTACCACTGTACCGCTTGATCCTCCTTTCACTTCTCGGTGTTAGGTGTGAGAGGTATATTAGGTAATCTTATCGAGGTACCCGTTCGACCATTTGACCTAGTTGCATATAGTGAAGCTATAGTGACTATTCCAAATTAGGGCAGGATGCCACCCATATACAGGATGTTGTGAGACTCATTGATTGAAGTAATGCGGCCTAGATCATGTCAAAAATCTAGGATAGGGTAACCCTACCCCCCTTATAGGGGTGTTTTGGTTCTTTTACTTGGTATGTGCTTTTGACTATACAGGATGGTTCATATCAGTATGAGTTTGAGAACATAGTTTAGTGAGGATTGTGGTTCTTCATTTATGTTTTATCTACTGTGAATTGGGCTGAAGTGCCGTCCGATTTTGATCGATGGTTTTTCTTTTGCTAGGTAGTTTACTATCATAGCTTCAGAAAGACCCGATATTGCCCAAGTTGTGTGAACTCGCTTTGGCAGGCTTTGCAAAGCTCAAGACCTTATTGGTGGCTAGCCTGTGTTAGTCTCATTTCCACCAGTTACTCGACGAAGAAGGAATAGACGGTCAGCAACACCGGTACAAAACATTTAGCAAACACTTACCCATTCTCACTCAAGCAGTTCACCAGCATCTAACTCATCTAGACCAGCAATGGCACGAAACACGAAAGAATTTGCTGCCATGATGGCAACTTTCCAGAGAACCATGGATACCGTAAACCAAAGGATGGCCGCACAGGATGAAGTCACCGCTGATCTACGACGTACATCTGGGGCATCCTGTAGACCCGACTTTCTTCGCGCGCCCCCCTTTCGGAGAAGGCGCGAATTGGGTCGTACTACAGTTCGGGCTCCTGTCACGGTTCTGAATCTAATCTCACAAAGTGCAATGTGAGACTGATAAACACCAAAGAGTCCAATCCTGCAAATCATTTTGGAAAATCAGATTTTAAATCAAATAATGCTAAAACTGGACTGCTTTGCCAGATTACAAAGTTGCCACCTAAATATTTTGTTTTTGGAAAATTTAGGAAACCCTGACTCGTGCCAAAGGCCACGTGTCTGTCATCACTAAAGTTGCCTCGGCTCGGGAACTTGGGTACGAGAGGGGAAAGTCCTAAAATGAGCACCCCCGCTCGCCCGATCAAAAGATCGGCCTCTACTAAGCATGATATGTTGTTTTATAAACCTCATGTGTTCTTGTTCCGATTATTAATCTAACATTACTACGTGATGCGCACAACATACAAGTATAGACCAAAATCGCAAGAATTGGAACAAAACAACTTATGTTTGCTTTCGAAAATGGTTTGAAAGTGTTACTCGCAAGTAGGCTAAAACGCGGATTTGCCACCCTCAAGTGGGCTTTAAAACATGATTTGTCACTTCGCAAAGTGGGCTTAAAACTCACAATCATCGAGTTGTTTCAATTCAAGCAACAAAGCCATCACCCACAGGCACTCAAGTAGTTTAATCATTTAAGCAAATAGCCTCATGGCAAACATGCTATCATGGCAACACTCACACTCATGCAAGTATGCTAAAGTGTAACACTTATAGTGTACTCAGAGCCAAAATAAAAACTAGTTAGAAATATGCATGATCCTAACTATGTTTAAGATGCCTAATGCAACACATGCAATAATGCAACTAAATAGGCTTGGCTATCTAAGATGGCATATGAATGCAACGATTTGATACATGTATTCAAATAAGTATTGAAATATGATGCGGTTTGAATGATGCGCCGAGCCCAGTGCATGCAATACAAATGAATGATGTAAACATGCAAGCATAAGGTATGCTAATTGAAAATGACCCTAAACTAACCATCGTAAGCGGTTAAATAAAAGGGAGAAAGAAGTGGGGTTGGAAGACATGCACACACACACGTACGCTTATTACAACATTGTACCCTTGCGAAGGAGGGTCCGAATAAATAAACTAACTAGCTACGCTAATTAAGCTAATCAACTAATTAACTATTCTAGCTAATTAATTATTACAACTCAATCGAATAACTAGCTACGCTAAGCTAATTAGAATATTACAAAACAAATTGAATGATTAATTACACAAACTAATCATAAGCAGTGAAATGGCCTCACGGGCGAGGGAGACATGCATGCTCGGTTGGCGTCATCCCAGAAATCCATTGCTTTGCCATCAATTGCCTCTGTTTGCACTTGCCTTGGTTTCTGAACATTGAACCAACTTCCACACTGCCTCTACCTCAAAACAGGAACATTTTGGCACAAAAATGGACTGGTGGCCGGTCAGCCAGAAAAAGTGGCTGCCGGCCACCTCAATTAGCCGGTTAGCTAGTGAAAGTGGTCGGTCGGCTACCTCAAGTGGCCGGTTGGCCACCTGCTTCTCTAGACTTCTGGTTTTGCTGCAACAGAGAACAACAGAGGCACATCAATGTATTTGCAAGAAAATGTATGCACTGCCACTCTCCTCATCTTGTCTCAAGCTCAAAGGAGTGTGGCACTCGGCTTTCAAGCCACCAACCAAGCATCTCAATGCATGATGGCCCAAAACCAAGCTTGCGTAAGCTTAGTGAATACACAAACAATACACAAAGAGCCTCCACCGCATCATGCGTGATCAAGGGTGTTGGCGACCAAGAAATGTGACACGTTTCATCACTTCGAGTATGAAACGTCCCACATTTCTTATGTTTGGATTAACGTCCGATCCAAACACAAGCAATACAACACAAATGCTTATCTTGCACATGTTTTACTTGGTCTATTTCTTGTTTACCCATTTTAGCTTACCAATCCATCCTTTGACCGGTTAAGTCCAATGTTAAAAGTCCTTTAATGGGAGAGGGGCCAACCAAAGGATGGCTTAAAACATGAGAGAGATCATGCCTTTGACTAGGAGGAACCCTCAAAAGAGGGTTAAAGTCATTTGAGCACAAACTCTAACTCATGCTTAAACATGACCTAAGGCCAACCAACCCTCAAAACAAATAAAAAGTGAAGAAATTGGGGAGATGGCAGATATTTCAGTGCTAAAGTGGCATGAAAAACAATACAACAACATGCAAACAACACATGCTCAACATGTTAAAGGGCAAAAGCATTGAAACTAGTGAAGGACACAACACTAGAGGCATGCAATGCAATGCTCAAAAGGGACCAACAGTCCAAAATAGTCCTAAAACACCGTAAATAGAGTTCTAAAACATGCTTGAAATAAGCTAAGAATAGTTATATTAAGAGGCCAAAACAATAGCACATGCTAGGCAATTTAGCACAATTGCACTACAAGCATATAAAGCAAAGCTCATGTGATCAAACCAGCTCAAAATAGAGCTTAATCATGCCAAATTAGTGACCTAAACATGCTGAAACTTAGGCACAAAAGGCAAGAAAAACATGCTCACATGTTGGCTTACAAACGAGACACAAAGCACAACTCTCAAAAGCAATGAAAGAGTGGAATATGTGAGAGTGTAACAGTGATATATGCTCTGAAATCACATGTAAAATGATGCTATATCATGCAAACATCACAAGCAAAGCATGCCTGAGGCCCTAAAACTCAAAGTTAGTTAAGGCACTTGCACCATAGCTATGCAATACATGGGTCTCATGACTAAGACCACTTAAAACAGAGTTAAAGTGTGCTAAAACATTAGCAAAAATGTGCTGGAATTGAGCTAACATAAGCTAGAATGATAGGCATGCTCATTATGCATATTAAGCTAGTAAGCATGATTACACTACAAGTGTAAGAAGCAAGCAACAAGTGACTCAACCAGCCAAAAACAGAGCTAAAGCAGGTCAGAAAAATCACAAAAACATGCTGAGATCAAGTCATGAGATAGTAGAAAAACATGCTCACATCTTAGGCTATCAACACTTGCAAAGAAAACACAAGGAGGGGAGGCCACCCCCTCCTATTTGGGACCTAAAAACCAAGTTTTTGCCACTAAAAATCCCTCAGATTTCAGTGGTTAAAAGGCCAAAAAGAGGTTGTTTGAAAAGCTTTGCAAGATAGCACAATTCTTAGCAAATAAGCAACAAAGGAGGGTGGACCACCCCTAACTCCAAAAAGGACTTAAACCATTATTTTTAAACCTTAAAAATAGAGGTTTTTTTAGTGAAAGCTTGGCCAAAAATAGCATGCAAAGGTGGCCAAACAAGTAAATGAAACAAAGCTTGAAAGGGGGTAAGGCCTTACCCTTGAAGAACAACAGTAAACAGCAAATAGTCTGAGCCAAAATCAAGTTTAAGACCTCAACCAAGCTTCAAGGGACCTCAGCTCCAAGGTGAAGGTGTTTGGCTAAGGGTCTCTTTGCAAAAGTGTAGAGAATTCTAAGCTTAAGGCACAAAACAAGAGGAGAGAGAGAATTCTAGAGAGAGAGGGAGAAATTTTTCTCACAAAATTATAGAGAGAGAGAGTCTCTCAAACTTGCTAACCTTCCAAACCATAGAGAATGGCCTCCATATATAGCAAAAATGAGAGCCTTGTTCAAAATATCTGCAAAACAGACAGCTGGAGGGAAAAGATCTACAAAATATCTGAGTTTGGGACATTAGTGGCCGGTCGGCCACTTGTCTTGCTGGTCGGCTACTTGTGGTGGCCGGTCGGCCACTAAAAATCTGCTTCCAGGCCCGATTTCAAATGGGCATAACTCCTTCATCTGGACTCCTTTGCAGATCATTCTTATGTCTAAATTGAATCCCCAAAAGTAATATTTCCAATGGTGGAAGCCTCACATCAAAATTCCAAGTGTGCTAAGAGATATCCCTCTTTTAGTGAAGACTACTCAATTTCGGTCCAACGGGATTGATGCCTAACTTCAACCAGCCATATCTCCCTCATGTGGCCTCGGCTTGAGGAGATTCTTGAGTGCAAAATGAAGCCCCGGAAGTTCTCTTTCCAACGGTGGTGGCCCCATAGCTGAAATCCAAGTGTACAAATGGATAGCCCTGATTTAGCGAGGGTTGCTCGACTCTCTCAACGGTTCATGCCCAACTTTTTCCCTAACTTGGTTTCTTCCCTCTCCTCCAATTTTCTTCAAACCCAAACCTTTAAATAAGATGTTTTAAAGATTTTTTCAAAGAGTTCACCTCTCTTTCATTTATTTTCACTTTGTCCTTGCTCGGTTTACCGAAAAGCGCAACATTTAACAAAATGCGAGCCTCGGAACATCGTAGAAACTTTTTCTTCAAAAATGTTTTGAAAGAGAGGGTTTTAAGGTCTAAAATCTTTTTGATCAAAAATCGTTTTGGTCCAAAAATAGGGTGTGAGGTTTGGGATTTGACGCTCTCCTTGCCAAAGAAATCGAACCTTTGCACCGCACAACTTTCAACACTAAGTAATCAATCAGTGGCGCCCAAGTCTTAAGGGCGGTAAAAAATGCGGTGTCTACACATCCGCATCAACCGTGCATCCGATCCTGATTGCTCAGCCAAACCCGGATCCACCTCTACCAGTAAAAAATCCCCAAATCTTAGATCCGCAGGAAATGTTTCCCCTAGCTCCGGTTTATAGGCCTCCGATTCAACCCCCCAGAGGAATCTTTCCTTTTGATATCAATGAAATTAATCCAACCTTGGTCAAGATTGCTAGATTGGAGAAAGTATTGAAAAAATCCTAGGGCTTCAATTCCATTCTGGATATTGAAGACGGGTACACGGAGGCTTCGGTCAAATTATCAAAGAAATTTAAGATGTCCCACATCGACAGATTCGATGGAAGTGGGGATCCAATTGTGCACGTCCGCTTGTTTTCAGATGTGCTAAGGCTAATGGGCCTGTCTAGGGCTAAAAAACTATCACTATTTGGGAGAACCTTGTCTAATGTGGCGGCCATCTGGTACGCTAAGTTAGAGGACTCTACAAAGCGAAATTGGGAGGAGTTATCCGAGGCGTTTGTCAACCAGTACTCTTATAACACTCAGATAGAGGTAACCATTAGTGAGTTGGAGGTTACTACCCAGAACCCCAAAGAATCATTCATTGACTTTGTTGCCAGATGGAGGGCAAAAGTAGCAAGAATGACAAATAGACCATCTGAAAGAGAGCAAGTCCGGCTGGTGGTCTAGAACCTTGAGCCAGATATGCTGCAGAGAATGATAGTGGCACCGTTGTCCACATTTGCTTCCCTACACAAGTTAGGGATCCAGATTGAGAGTGCATTCAAGAAGGGTATCATCCACGGAACTAGTGAACCTGCCTGAAGGCCATTCTCCTGGAGCACCAATGCTAGTAGTAGCACTATTTTGCGGCCTACAGATGTCAGTACTATTGTCATAACGGCCAAGATAGCTGATCCCTTTACTACTGCCACAACCTCACAACCTTCACAAAATACCAGCCCACCTCAAAATTGAAGAATCTTTACCCCTCTCTATATGAGCCCAGCCTGCACCTTCAAAATGTTAATGGAAAAGGGGCATCTCAAACCCCTTGATCCACCACCCCTCCCTGGCCCACCGATGCCTAGACATGACCTGACCCAGTACTGTCTCTTTCACCAACAAGACGGCCACCCCATGAACCTGTGCTATCGCTTACGTCATGAGATCCAAGATCTCATTGACAACAAAGTCATTGCTCCACCTACCAAACCGAATGTAACCACCAGCCCACTTCCTCTACATAACCAAGTCCCTCCACCTAGAAACATTAACTAAATACACACACTACCACCTTCCTTTAACCCCAGCGCATATAATACCCTATCCTATCTACCAAAGCCAGAGGTGATTATTCCAGAGGGCACGGACATGCGCATGATGGATTTAACACCAGAAACCTAACCCAAACCTGTGGCAGTAGAAACAGAGAAGAAAGAGAGTGCACTAGAGAAGGGCTTGCCTGATGCCCAAGTCATAGAAAAATGGGCCTCACTCGCAAAGGAGTATGACCCTAGCTTATATATCGTGGCCGTCGGTCAGCCGAAGCCAGTAGTCATATCACTGGACTTCCTCAGCATTAAGAAGGACCAGTTAGGGCAAAATCAGAATGATTGGCCGGAACAGGGCCTAAATGACTTGGCCGAACGGGAAGAAGACCTGGCCGAATTGGAAGAGGATCTAGACAACCTCTACTTCTTTGAAGAAGATGATACAAGTAGTCTACAACTGGGATGGTGGGATCCAAGCCAGCCGAAAACAAGCAATAGGTGGTTGAGTGAGGATGAGTCAGATGTTGAGAAATAGATAAGAGAGATTGGGAGGGAAGAGGAAATTGGTGCTAGTGGCAAGGCTGAGGCCGTACCTCTGATTGAGAAAGAATAGGCAATGGAACAATTTCAAAAGGAAAGAATAGAAGAGATCTAGACAAAGATAGCTCTGGAGGAGGGAAAAGGAAAAGGGAAAGAAGAACCCGAGACAACAGTAGGTGATGGCCAAGCTACAAAAAAGGTCGAATGAGAGCCAAGTGACCAGAAAATGATATTAAGGAAGCTCCGAAAATATCGCGATGCAGAAACCAAAGTTGTGGTGGAGGAGAAACGGTATGATAATGGAGGGCGTGATGTGAACATGCTTCGAATAATGGCCGACCATGGCTGTAGGAGAGTGGTGAGAAGACAACGACTTAAGTCAGGCATACGCAGACCCGCAGCCTTAGATCTGCCGGAGTCTTCCAACAAAGAGGTTGAGAGATCAAAAGAAAAGGATGTTGAAGAAAACCTGGTCTTAAAATAGCTCAAGAAGATTCAGGTTGACATATCAATCTAGGGGCTAATAATGGCTTCTCGGGAGCATAGGCAAGCACTGTTAGAGGCAACGAACCGGACCAAACTGCCTATTGACACCGTTGCTGACCAATTGGTATCGTTGGTTAAATTGGGGACGTTATGCCGGTGATATCTTTTACAGATAAAAAGTTACCACCTGAGGGTGCCAACCACAACCGACCCCTATATGTAACCCTGGAAAGTCGAAAAAAGTGGATTCTGATGGTGTTAGTAGATACCGGATTGGAGATCAATGTATGTCCAGTGAGGACTGCCTACGCCATTAGTTTGAGGCCGACTGACTTTACACCTACGACTTAGGCCATCCGGACTTATGACAATACGAGCCGGGATGTTATGGAAATGTTCAAGAGCCATATCCTAATCATCCTGTCCGAACACGAGGTGGAATTCCATGTAATAGATGTACTAGCCACATTCAATCTACTACTGGGAAGGCCCTGGCTACATCAAATAAAAGCGGTGTCATCAACGATCCATCAGTTGGTAAAGTACCCCTTCAAAGATGAGATTGCTACTGTGTACGACAATTCTGCGATTTATCCTCCCCAGGGAATTACCGCACCATTATTGGAAATCATACATGAGGAAGAGGACGTGTTCCTTTCTGACTTCTTTTTGGCAGAGGCCTTGCTGGTCAAAACCATCATGGCAGATGACGATAGGAATTATGTGAACGCTTAGTCTATTTACATGATAAACAAACAAGGGCATATTCTTGGATCAGGATTTGGCAGAAGTGGTAGGCAAGGAGGTACTGTTGCCAAATAGATGAGTCACAACCCTCACGCTTTTGGGCTGGGATACAAGCCTACTGCTGCAAATTGGCAAAAAAAAGGGAAGGAGTTGCGAGGAAGGATGAAAGCAAAGAGGATTGGGAGACAATATGAGTTAGTCCACAAACCAATACGGGGAACCTTGAACGGACGTTTTGTTTGCCAAGGGGAAGATTTCCCCTTCTGTGAATTTTCAAAGCCCTGGTTTGACCAAGTAACAAAAACAAGGTATTCGGGGTTTGAGATCTTCTGTGAACACCAGTTACTAGAAAAGAAGGATGAGCATGCAGACCTAAGCCCTAACACAGATCAAGGCAGGACTGCAAGACTAGACATTAAAGAGGAAGAGTTGTTGGAAAAACACTGGCTAACCTACTGGCGAGTTCTACTGCTGGAGCTGAGTCCATTAACTTGGGAGATATTTTCAGTATCTTAATGATCGGGGATACACCAGCAGCGGATTTCTCCAATCTTATCATGGACGTGCCTGAGGCTTCGTACCTGGTTTGAAAATTTAAGAAAGGCGTCATCAACAGTTCTGAATCGGATAGTGAGTCCAAATCTGATTCCATTGAATCTATGGAGTCGGAGTCAGATTCTAGTTCCTCTGAGTCTGGTATTTCCAGGAGTGGTAACCCGGATACTAAAGTCCTGTCCAGGTTGTGTTTTAGCTTTTCCTTTGAGTCCATTATAATTGAAGATCTAGACTTTTTGAATGGGAATGTTGTGAACTTTGCCTACTTTTCTGTGCCTTTAGTTTGTTGTAATGATCTTGATTTTCAAAATTTTGACTTAAATGAAGAGGAAGAAGTTCCTCGGGTTTTGAAAAATTTGGTTGATCATGAAGAGGAGAGGCGTGTTAAGCCCTATATAGATAAAATCGTATCAATTAACATGGGTACTGAGGAGGATCCTCGTTTGGTCCAGATCGGGTCCACGTTGTCTTTAGAGGAGCGTGAGTGTCTAATCGCTTTATTAAAAAATTTCAAAGATGTTTTCGTGTGGTCCTACGAAGACATGCCTGGAATTGATCCTGAGATTGTACAACATCGGATCCCTCTTGACCCCGAGATCCGACTAGTTAAGCAGAAACTGCACAAAGTCTACCCGGACTGGGCGTTGAAGATTAAGAAAGAAGTTACTAAATAGATTGAGGCATGGTTCTTGCTTGTATCTGAGTATTCGACGTGGTTGGCCAATATTGTTCCAGTTCCGAAGAAGGATGGCAGAATCAGAGTTTGTGTCGACTTTAACGATCTGAATAAGGCCAGTCCAAAGGATGACTTCCCTTTGCCACACATAGACGAGTTGGTAGACTTCACCGCCGGCCACGTGTTGTTATCATTCATGGATGGGTTTTCCGGGTATAACCCGAGGATAGGGAGAAGACCGCTTTCACCACTCTGTGGGGCACCTACTACTACGGAGTCATGCCATTTGGGTTGAAGAACATTGGGGCTACCTACCAGAGGGCCGCAACCACCATTCTGCATGATATGATCCATAAAGAGGTTGAAGTGTATGTGGATGACATGTTTATCAAATCCAAAGAGTGGGAAGGCCATTACACCGCACTGGAGAAATTCTTTCAACGGATTAGGGAATACAAATTGAGGTTAAACCCGCAAAAATGCACCTTTGGGGTAACAACAGGGAAGATGCTAGGATTCCTAATCACGCAGAGGTGAATTGAAGTAGATCCTTTCAAAATCAAGGCCATCTTGGAAATGCCACCACCGAGGACTAAAAAGGAGGTTCACGGCTTTCTGGGTAAAGTGTAATTTATAAGGCGGTTTATCTCAGAATTAACTTTAACTTGTGAACCACTATTTGGTCTTCTAAAGAAGGGAAAAAATTTTTAATGGGACGATCGCTGTCAGTTTGCCTTTGAGCAGGTCAAGCAGTATTTGCAAAATCCGTCTGTGTTATCACCACCAGAATCGGGGAAACTATTGATCTTGTACTTATCAGTGCTGAATTCGACTATGGGGTGCATGCTATCTCAAGAATCTGAAGCTAAAGTAGAGAAGGCCATCCACTACTTGAGCAAAAAGATGCTAGATGACTAGACCCACTACACTCACCTGGAGAAAGCTTGTCTAGCCTTGGTGTGGGCTACCAGGAAGTTGAGGCACTACTTGTTAGCTCATTCTATAGTCCTGGTTTTGAAATTAGATCCCATTAAATATCTCTTCGCGAAACTAGCGCTTACGGGTAGGCTAGCTCGTTGGTTGCTTATTCTCTCCAAATTTGATCTCAAATATGATACGCGCAAGTCAGTTAAAGAGAGAGCTGTGGCGGAATTCTGGCTAATCATCCGGTAGAAGGAGATGAAGCAGTGGAATACCTATTCCCAGAGGAAGACATTCTGCATGTAGAAGAGGAAATGTGGACAATGTACTTTGACAAGATAGCTAATCAGTACGGTTATGGGATAGATGTGTTGCTCATAACACCCGTTGATTCCCACATACCCTTAGTGTTCAAACTCCGGTTCAGAATGTCCAACAATGAAATAGAATATGAGGCATGCATAGCTGGTTTGGAAGTTGCCCTAGAACTAGGGGCAAAAAGGTTAGACGTCGTCGGAGATTCGAATTTGGTTGTCTCTCAAGCTAATGGGGATTGGAAGGTCAAAGAAGAGAACATGAAGATGTATCATCAGGCCTTAGATATTCTGATTCCTAGGTTTGAAAAACTGACGTTTGCACATTAGTTGAGAGAGAGCAACCGGTTCGCTGTTGCATTAGCAACTTTATCTTCTATGGTAGACATCCCGCTAGGAGTAAAGATGCGTCCAATCATTATTGAGCAGAAGTATATGCTTGCTTACCAGATCATCGCCGCAATAGATGAAGCGCAAGACAAAAACCCTTAGTATTACGATATTTAGAACTTTCTGAAAAAAGAGACGTATCCACTAGGGGCAAATGCCAAAGACAAATAGGAAATACGGCGTCTGGCCGTCCAATTTATCATCTGCGGAGGCAAATTATACAAAAGAGGCCATCTGGGGATGCATAAGCTATGTGTGAAGGAAGAGGAATCAAAGTGTCTTATGGAGGCTGTCCACGGCGGAGAGTGCGAAGCCCACATGAACGGTGTGATGCTGGCCCAAAAAATCCTCAAACAAAGTTATTACTGGTCAACTATGAAAGAGGATTGCATTGGTTTTGTACGGCGATGCCATAAATGTCAAATTCATGCCAATCGCATGAACATACCACCGTCTAAACTCTACAATATGACTTCACCATGGCCTTTCTCAGTTTGGAGAATTGATGTTATCGGTGCAGTCACGCCAATTGGATCGAATGGGCATGCGTTCATTCTGGTAGCAATCGACTACTTTACTAAATGGGTGGAGGCCCAGTCCTATTCTATGTTGAAAGCATCACATGTGGCTAAGTTCATTAAGAACAACATTATCTGCTGATATGGGGTTTCGAACGAGATCATTTCCGATAATGGCTCGCACTTCAAGAAAGAGGTGCTGGACTTGCTTGAGAAATATAACGTGGCTTTTCATAAGTCATCAACATATAGACCACAGACTAATGGAGCTATTGAGGCCGCCAACAAGAATATCAAGAATATCTCGCAGAAGATGGTGGAAACCTACAGGGACTGGCTGGATAAATTGCCATTCATGCTTTGGGGCTACAGAACCTCAATCTGAACATCTACAGGAGCGACCCCCTATTCTCTTGTCTATGGGATGGAGGTGGTTCTGCCAATTGAAATTGAAGTGCCATCGCTGAGAGTTATGGCTGAGTGTCAGATAGTGGAAGCAGATTGGCAACAGAGTAGATTTGAGAAACTGATGCTATTTGACGAAAGAAGACTAAGGGAAATGTATCATGTCAAGGGCTACCAACGCCGAATTGCCAAGGCTTTTAACAAGAAAGTTAAGCCCAAAAATCTTAAGGAAGGGGATATGGTGCTGAAAGACAACCGGGCTCCCATCCATGACCATAGGGGCAAGTTCAGATCCAATTGGACTGGTCTTTATATCATCAATTCAATCTAGTTAGGAGGGGCGATTATTCTCATGGACCTGGATGGCTTGGAGTTCTCACAATTGATCAATATGGACAAGTTGAATAAATACTATTCTTGAGAGGCTCGCTAGGTCGAAAACCCGAAAGGGCGACCTAGGAAAAAGTTTGAGCATGAAAAATTAGAAACAAAGAAAAACTAAGCTCGCAAGGTTGAAAACCCTAAAGGGCAACTTTGGCAAAAGTTAGAGCTCAGAAGGAGAGAGTTAATATTCGAGTGAACCTGAACCGAACTACGTAAAGCCTGATTCCTATCTTTGGGTCATGTAGGCAACTTCATCCTGAAGTTCGGTTGTAACCATTTCCAACTCAACTGTCCTATTCATTTATGTTTGATCAGGTCATCTTTCTCCATTATTAGTTAGCCCGATTGTGTGATCTTTATGTTGGTAGAAGGGCCAGTATAAAGGATGCTGTTATGGGCAGTCGTGATTTGTTGATTCGAGGCTGTACATCTTGAGGATGGGTTTTGAGTATGTTAGGTAATGACCATTTCTGGAGACGATTTTGGAAAGTTCTAATAAAAACTGATTTTTTCTCAAAATTTTACCTTTTTACAACTTGGACCATTTTGGGACCAAAAGGAAAATTTTTAGTTCTCGCAACTTCAATTTTATTGATTTCAACACAAGTACATTCTCCAACTCTCCGATTTAGATCAAAGTTGTTTTTACATCATAAAACTTGAAAAGAAAGATTAAAGCAATAAAACTAGGGGCGCAGCCAAGTCAGGTAGCTCTATGCCTTCTGCTTGCACTCGTGGAAGTTTCCACAGCTAAAGATTGCCTAACTTGTTCTTCGTCCTCAAACCAAGCTAAACACTCGCCAGGAAGGGCGTAACTGAAGCTGGGGACAGGGACCAAAAGCTCCCTCGTCCTCCAAGTAGTAAGGTATTGAGGCAGGTGTGAACCACGAATGGAAAATGAAGCCAGGTATTCCACCTCCTTATCTAGATGTGTCTGCTCATGTCCAAATTGGCGTTTGAACCGAAAGGGAAAATCGAACATGCAGTGTGTGAGGCTAATCAACTACATACTCGGCTGATGGGACATGCTGTAGCTCATCTCAGTCAAAGTAAGCCAGGGGCAACACCAAGTTATGTCAGCTGCAGATTTGCTGTACATCTAGTCACACCACAACCCTTCTGAAGGGAAATCCACCAATTGTTGGCGAAAGAAGTAAGCTCTAGCCGAGTACTCGGGGCAAGGTTCCACTACTTGCAGTTTATCCCTAAGCCATACCTGGGAAGGGATGAAAAATAAGAGAGATTAAAGAATAAAGAGGTGTATTATGAGTGTCGAGTGATGTGAGAATTATAAATTAGCAGGGTGGGAGGCAATACTTGAAGAAGTAACAAACTCCCTGCAAAGTGGGTAGTCTCTCACCGATGAAAGGCACCCAAACCCATCAAGGTTTCGGCCAGGCCTAGGCCTATGCAACTCTTACCCTCTTTTAGACATTGGGCTACTTCGATCAACCGGGTGTTGGCTCCGCCAAAACTAGGGGCAATGAGGAATTGTGCAAGCAAACATAAACAGAGAGCATGTTGCAGATAACCTCGCCAGAGAAGGTCGTCCCTATTTCCAATAGCGGGAAATCGATGAACTACGCTGTGGATGTCTAGCTCCCCATCATGGGCCAAGGACCGAGCCTCATGTATTGAAAACCCACACATCTGTCCCAAAGCCTGGGCATGGCCAAAACAAGGTTGAGGCATAATTTCTTTGTTACGCTGAGATTCCATCAATGCTTGAAATTTTTCAATCGTCGGACACATCTCCTATGATCCAAAACGAAACACATGTGTGATCGGGTTCCAGCATCGAGCAACGGCTTATAGGAACAAAAAACAAAGCAAAGTACGGCTCAGAGGAAAAAGAGCATTTAGGCCAAAATTGCGAAAGTTTACCTTTTCTGAGCCATCCAAAGTGGTTATCCAGTCTCGGAGCCTATTGTTGAGAAGAGTCTCCATCTTGAGAGTAGAATACCAATGACTTGCTATTCTGCCAGGAAAACAACTTGGGAGCACCTTTTATAGACTTTGAGAAAGGTGCAGTGCAAAACAGTTGGACAACATTGACCAACCTCATTTTTGGGCCTGTCCATGCCTCATTGAAGCCCGGCCGTGCCTATTTGGACCTGGCCGGGTCTAAATGTTGGCCTAGGTCAGTGCAATTATAGAAAAGTGCTGGCCTTTGCTTCAGTGTACTATGGCTATATTTTGAGTCCTGTCTCGAGTTATTTTCATTCTGTTTTCATGTTATCGAGTTGTATTTTATCTTTTGACCAGTTGTAAGTTATTATCCGATTCAAGAATCAATTCAAGAGCAAGCCTTCACAGTTGTTAACAGTCTTGTACAAGAGTATTATGCAAGTGTCATTCAATCATCACATATCATGTGAGAAGATCATTGCAAAAAATCTGTCTTTTTATAAACTAGTGGGTCCAACCCCGAAAATTATTTACAAAGACCAAAAAATAAAAAGAAAAGTCTTTAAAAACAAAATACATAAGTCTATCTGAAGCTGTATAGTTCTTAACTACAAAGCAAAAGGAAAAACGAAAAAGCAATAACCCATCATTGCTCTCTTCCTTCTCGGCTGCGGAGGAGGTGCATCACTGTCATCACTGGAACTGCTCAACCGTATGTCCACTGCCTCCCCATCCTCCTCAGAGGCCGTGTACTCCTCGAAAGACTCCTAAAGAGGTGAGCGCTGTCTCACTCTGCCTCTCCCTCGGTCAACTCCTCCTCTGCCCCTCACTAGGCCCCGTATCCGGTGCAACTGGCGCTGGCTCAAGCTAAAAGAAGAAAGGAAAAAGAGAGATTACAGATATCAGAAGAGACCAACAGAGTTATGAGCAGGATTGTAATGACTGTAAACTAGGGGCCAAGTATACCTCGATCCTATGGGTCGCTAGAACAGTTTGCTTCCTCCATACCATAAGAAGCAGTCGATCAATCATTTGGAGAAGGTCGCTCTCATATGCCGCAAGTACCTGCTGTAGACGTCCCCGAACGTCCCGGGGGGAGATCCCCGTTCTGTTCATTTGGGCTCACTACAGTTCGGACTCAATGTCACGGTCCTGTATCTGATCTCGCAGAGTGCAATGCAAGACCGATGAATCATCAAAGAGTCCAAATCCGGCAAATCGTTTTGGAAAATAGATTTTTAGAAAGAAGTGCCAAACATGGACTGCTTTGCCAGATACAGAGTCGCCACCTAAATATTTTATTTTGGGAAAATTTAGGAAACCCTGACTCGTTGCCTAAGGCCACGTGTCCATCATCACCAAAGTTGCCTCGGCTCGGGAACTTGGGTACGATTGGGGAAGGTGACTTCGGGAGCACCCCCGCTCGCCCGATCAAAGATCGGCCTCTACTAACCATGATATCAAGTTTTGAAAACATTATGTGTTCTTATTCCGGTTATTAGCTTAGATTTACTATGTGATGCGCACATCATACAAGTACAGACTGGATCGCCTGAATTGGAACAAAACATCTCATGTTTGTTTTGAAAACGGTCTGCTACTCGCAAGTAGGCTAAAATATGGATTTGCCACCCTCAGGTGGGCTTAGAAAACATGATGATTTGCCACTCTCAAGTGGACTTAAAACTCACAGTCAATGCATTATTCCAATTCAGATGATCCAACCTTCACCCACAGGCATTCAGGCAGTTATATCATATAAGCACGTAGTCTCATGGTAAGCATGCTATCATGGCAGTCACTCACACGCATGCAAGGATGCTAAAGCATAAACACTTACCGAGTACTCCAAGCCAAAACAAAAGCTATGTTAGAAATCCATGCATGATCCTAACTATACAGAAATGCCTAATGCAACACATGTAAAAATGCAACTACAATAGGCTCGGCTATTTTAAAATGGCATGTGAAATGCAACAGATAGCATAATGCAGTTAGTATGATGCGCCGAGCCCGGTGCATGCAATATGAATGAATGTGGGCAAACATGTTATCATAAGTATGCTAAATAAAACATGCTCTAATCTAACCATCATAAGCTAGTAAATAAAAGGGAGAAAGACGTGGGGTTGGAAGACATACACACACTCATGCACACTTATTACACAATTGCCCTCGCTCGGAGGGTCCGAAACAATAATACAGACCGAATGAATAATTAACTACTCTAGCTAATTAAATATTACAAACCCTTAACTAATTAACAAATTAATTAAACTATTTAGAGCAGTAAAATGGCCTCAGGAAGAGGGATGCATGCAAGCTCGGATTGGTTTCGCCCGGAAATCCATTGCCATGCCACTGTTGCCTCTGTTTGCACTGTCCTACACCTCTGAGGACTGTGAAAATCCTGGGGATGTCTCTGAATTGCTCTCTGATCATTTTGGAATGCCACCGGCCAAGGTATGAAATCACCGGCCATTAATAAATGTTCATCGACCATTTGTTAAGCCATCGGCTAATTATCTATGGTCGGTCGGCACAACATGTGGTCGGTCGGCCAAATGTTCCTGCAGAACATTCAAGCATGAGCAAAATGGAGTATGCATGAGGACATGGCATTACAATAGGCTCTGAAATCACATGAAGAATAATGCCAAATCAAGCAAAACATGCAAGCAAGGCATGCAATAGGGCCCAAAACCTTGAGGCTTAACAAAGAGGTTCAAACCATGATTATGTCGACCAAATCCCAAAGGACTAAAATGACTTAAAGCAGCCCTAGGGGACTCCAAAACAAGTACAAAGCATGCATAGATCATAGTCACAACATGCCCAAGAAATGGATGCAAAACAAGGGGGATTTAAGGCCACAAAGAGGGCGTTCTACTACAACCATCCCAACCACTGATGGCATGGACTAAGCAACTGAAAACAGAGTTTCAATGCATCAAAATATGCCCCAAAACCCACTGATATGACAACCCAAATGCTTAAAACAAAAGGCATGCACTATGACCTATTTCAAGGCATAAAAGAACAACTCTTCAAGGCATGAAAGGGATGATGAATGCAAGCATACAAGCATGGATTAGGGACTAAAATAGCATGAGAAGTGATTCCAAATCACTGAAACAACCCAACTAAAGCATGCTCATGACTCACACACTCAAGGCTCACAAGCTAAAATGTAAAGAGGCTATACCAAACATGGTGAACATGATTAAATCAGTACCCAACAGACCTCAAGCATGATGAAATATGACCAAAAGCTTCACAAAGCAAGGCAAAAACATGCAAGCATGATGGTCTAATGGCAAGATGCATTTCTTAGGCAAAATAGAGGAATACAAGGCAAGTATATTATGCATGCAAGGGGCCATTAATCCGACCAAAAACAGAGGTATAATATGACCAAATAACACCCAAAAACCTTTGAAATGGAGCCAAAAACAACTGAGCATGCATGCTACCCTTATGAGCCAAAAAACATGAACAAATGAGACACAAAGGGAGAGGGGTGTCCCTCCCCTATGTAAGACCTCAAAATCTCTTCTTCACCATTGAAAATTCTCTGGATTTTAGTGGTGAGAAGGCCGATGCACAAAAGTATTCAAAGCTCAAACAAAGAAGGCACAAAAGGGGCCAAACAAGGCCCTAGAGGGGGAGGTCGACCCCAAACACAAAAGAAACCTTAATGAAACATCTTAAGCATGAAAAATTAGAGTTTTTATCAGTTATACACAAAGCTCAAAACATCATGCAAAGTAGGTTAAAAGCTAGTGTAAGATTGGGAAATATAAAGCAATAGTAGAACACTTGAAGAGCAGCAAGTCCAGCCCCCCTCTTCTGATCAAAACCAGCTCTAAACTTCAAGAACAAACCCTCAAGACCTCAATAATCCAAGTATGGTGTAACACTAGGTGTCTTAGTGCAATACTAAGAACAAAACACACTTTTGAGCCCTCTAACACACACAAATGAAGAGAGAGAGAGAGTGGTGTATATATGCTATATAACTCTGATTTGCTGAACCTCTACAAAGGAGAGGAAAGGTCTCCTTATATAGAGCAAGATGAAGGCTCGAAGCTTCTAAGGGAAGCTAAACCAAAGGGTCAAGCGGGTCAAGCTTCTAAGAGAAGCTAAGGCAAAGGGTCTGAGCTTCTTGAGGAAGCTAAGACAAAGGGTCAAGCTTCCTCAAGAAGCTTGAGCCAAGGGTGCAAGCTTCTCCAAGAAGCTTGAGCAAAAAGGTGCAAAGGGTGCAATTCCTCCATACACGTGTATGGAGGACAAGTCCGTGCACTCCAGCTGGTACAACTGGTATGCACAATGCCTGAAAAAGGTAAAAAGGGGGCACCGGCCAAAAAAGGAGACCATCGGCCAACTAAATGGTCGACCGGCCAAAAGTTTGAGTCGACCGGCCAAACAAATGGTCGGTAGAGAGAAAGAAAGGCCGGTGGCCTCATGCCACGGCCGGTGGGTTTAAGGGACGGCTGACAAGCCACCTCCTACCCTTAGAAGCACAAAACACAAGTCCTTGGTCCACGACCAAGCACAAAACAGTCAAGTTGAGAGATCTCAAGGCACAGCGCGCAGCCGAGTCCTTCGGGAACTCAAAACAAACACAAACAAGGAAGATCATTGGGTGTTCAAATGATGACGTCCAAGTCTTGAGGACGGTCAAAAATGGGGTGTCTACAGTTGCCCGTTTTTGACGGAACACGAAAGTCATAACAATGATGGGAGTGAGTGTCAAAGCCCAAAGACGACCCATTTTTGACAAGGCTGAAGACTTAGACAAAGCGTGCAAGACAATAAAGATATGCGCCTGAAGGTGGGGGCAAAATGCAACTGACAATGCAAGAAACCGAACATAACTTATGATCATGCAAAGAAAGCTATAACGAAGCATGACAATGCAACAGTTTTAAGCTAGCAAACACAAATCCAACTACATTACAATGCAAAAAGGATGCAAGAGAATTGTCACGACCCAAACCCGCCCCGAGAAGGTTGGCATCGTAACCGGCCAGTAATTCTAGATTACCACAGGCCTTTCTGTACATAACATAAATAAACGGGGCTCGCGGAAGCGAACACAAAACACTAATAGTCCAAAGAGCTGTGCGTTTATATGAACATATATTTACATGCCAAAAATGTTAATTTACCCATCTACGTAACATAACATGTGATCAAAAATTCATATACAAAACATAGGCACTTGCCACTAATACAACTCAAACCAAAACTTATACGGCCTTCCAGGCCTAGCCTCAGCTCGGAGGCACCAAAACACCGGGTAGGCTTCAAAACGGCGGCTCAGCTTGGACTCCGCCTAGGCTTGACTCCCAGAATGCTCACCTATAAATACATAAATACAAACAATGAGCTAAAGCTCAGCAAGTAACATTAAAGTAAAGGGGTAGTGAACGAATTCCACATTTCATATGAATCCATAAAACATAACATTCATATACATAATCATACTCATCATAGAACATACATAATGGCATACTCCATAAAACATAACATGTGTCGACTAACGACTAGAGTAACCGGTCCCGGACACCGATTAAACACATACCGAGATCTCGTAAACTGGTCCACTTAGGACTATCTATGGATGCCATACTAGATTGCAAACTAGACATTCGTTCACAGAAAACATTTATCATTTCAAAACCATAACATAACGTGGCACTTTTAAACATAGAGCATACTAACATATCTTTACAGAAATGTTATTCACAGTGGGTTTCCAAAACCGGCTGCACGGTCTTCAAGGTTTGACCTGCAAATACCAACATTATAGCATGATTCTTAACACATAGAGTAACACACACGTAATCTCTTAATGGTGTTTTCATCTCATAACCTCATTATCATAACTGAATTAAGCCTTAGGAATGCCAAAAATGTAATAAGGATGCCCAAAATATGCATTGAAAAACTCTGTGAAATTTCTGAAAAAAAAGGTCCCCGCTCGAGCGGCAAAATCCCCGCTCGAGCGGACTGCAACTGTGACAAAAATACTGGATGTGCGAAATTCCCGCTCGAGCGGCAAAACCCCCGCTCGAGTGGACTTCGAAAATTTGGGTGAAAACCAGTCCATTCCCTGCTAAACCGTGGCCTCCATTTTTTGCAAAATCACTTTCAAAATCAATGAAAACAAGGCCCAAAATAATTGAAACACAATTTGAATTAAACATCAAACTCTTTAATAAAACTCACATGAACCACATAAAAGATCAAGCTTTGAATCAAGTTGGAAAATTATAAATATGCACATAAAAAGCTTCACTTTTCAAATCCATGGAGGTTCTCCCTCAAATGTGGAAATCATGCAAGAAAACCATGATTTTAAACATGAATTCATGATAATATGCCATATATGCTCATAAATGTTCCATAGATCAAAACACAACATAATACTTTCCATTATTCACGATTTTCCTTTCATTCCATTTCTTTGCCATGAGATCATGAAGAAATCAACCTTCTTTCAAGAAAATTAGGAGAAGATCCTTACCTTGAGTTCTTAATTGGAGAGATTTAAGCTTGTTTCCCCTTTTCCTCTTCTTTCCCTTTTGCTTCACTCTTCTCACGAATTCACTCTCTCCCTCTTTCCAGATTTTTCTTCTCTTTGTTTTTGAGTCAACAATGGTCAACATAGTCTTTATCCTTATCTATATATATATCACATAAATCAAATGGTGCCAAAAACTTGAGCCAAACAAGGCTTAACGAATCAGACGAAATTCAGTCCTCAATTTAATTTCCCAAATAGCTCTAAAAATTCCCGGTATTACATAGGCGTATTCAATTTCATTTCCTGAACCCATTATGGTCGTCAATTTCAGTCCCAAAGTTGTAGGCGCAACAGATATTTTTCCAATTCCAACAGATAATTCCCAATTAATTCATACAAATACGTAATTAATTACGGATAATTATGATATGCATTTCGGGGTCATTACAAGAATTACGTGATTCTCGCTGCGTTTCACGCAGAGAATACAATACCTATGCGGTTCGTCTAGTCACTCCAGCTTCAAATGAACCATACATATAATATCGTGCCTGAAAGAAGAAGAAACTCAACAGGTGCAATATTGTTAGCAATATGCATAACAATGCAATCTAGAGCTGCGTGACAACGCAAACCGAGTGGGAAGCATAACAATGCGACTTGGGGCAAGCATAACAATGCTATGAAGGCACAAACACATGTAAGTAAAGAACATGTGACAACGTGCACAATGTGTGAAGATGTAGACACATGTAAGTAAAGCACGCGTGACAACGCATACAATGTGAATAAAAAGGGCTTGAACACATGTAAGTAAAGCATAACGCAACAATGCATGCAATGTGTATAAAAGGGGCTTGAACACATGTAAGTAAAGCATAACGCGACAACGCATGCAATGTGTATAAAAAGGACTTGAACACATGTAAGTAAAGCATAACGCGACAACGCATGCAATGTGTATAAAAGGGACTTGAACACATGTAAGTAAAGCATAACGCAACAACGCATGCAATGTGTATAAAAGGAACTTGAACACATGTAAGTAAAGCATAACTCAACAACGCATGCAATGTGTATAAAAGGGAACTAGGGGCATATTCAACTGAAGCATGGTAAAGGCATGTTATTCATGATGTTGAGATGCGACTCCAAAGTAAGACGAGGTATCGCTCGACGCAAGACGCGTAACGAACATAATTAAAGCGACATGTGGAATTCGCAAGATATATAAAAGGATATGAGGAAGGATACTCTTTGCGCGCACCGAGCATCACACATGGAAAACATGGTTCGAGGTTAACACAAAGACCAGTTAACATTCCAAAGCGCACTTTCTGGCACTATCTCGAGTAATGAAGGTGCCAAAGCATATAATCGACCCGAACAGGGGCGCGGGAGACGTATCGATCACAAAGGGGGGGGGGCAACGGTATTAGTCCGAACACTCTGCTGCCTTGCTCTCCTTTTGCTTTACTTTCCTTTTTACTAGTAGTTTTAAGCACATTGCAATGCCTCAGGCAGGTTTTCAAAACTGCATATTTTTGCAAATGACATGATGGAAATGAAACGATTATTTTGTTCAAAAAGGTGTTACATTTGTACTTTCTACGCATCGCATCGCGTCGCATTACATAACAATGTGAATGAAATTGAACTTTGTTTGAAAATTAAGCACTTGCATCGTAATAATCAGGTAGTGAATCGACTAACAACTCAATAAGCAAAACAAAGAAGCTCGATAAGCTAACCAAGTGCTAGTACAACGCGATAAGCAAAACGAAAACTTAAAGAATGTGAAATACAACTCGATAAGCAAATGTACAACAACTCGATACATAAACAAAAATCATCATCGGAGGGCATTGGAAGTGGTGCCAGTCCCCAAATTCTCAACATGTTCAACACATAAACAGCTCAGGGAACAAGAAGGAAGACCACTGGTCACAAGGGAAATCCATCGGCCAAAAGCGGTGGTCGGTCGGCACTATTTTTGGCCGGCCGGCCATGGATGGCAAGAACCACCAGAATGCTGACAGCTATCTTCCACTCACACCTTATCCCCTACAAAAGCTTCAACTTCGTAGTTTTTCTCAATTCAACACTGGTTTGCACCAAATGGAAGAGTTTCTTGCCAAAAATCTTGCAAATTGGATTGCCAACTTGGATGGCTCGGAAAAGCTGAATTTCCGAGGTTTCGGCATAAATGCACTATTCACGCTGAGTCGCACTCCGTTACATTTTCCATTCCTCAATGCCGCGGCAAGGTTTTGGAATTCAGTAACACATGTCTTTAGCTTTGGCGGGCAAGAGGTGTGTCCTACCTTCGAAGATTTCCAAGCTTTGATGGAATCCGAGCGCAATGAAGAAATCTTGCCCTAACTTCGCTTCGGCCACGTCCAAGCCTTAGGGTGAATGTGTGGGCTTACCATGCACGACGCTTGATCTTTGATTTGTGACAGAATGCTGGATATTCTGAGTTTGATTTGTCGGTTTTCCGATGCTGGTGACCGCGGTGACCATCATTGGCAAGGCTTTCGGCGACATGCCCTTTGTTTATGCATGCTATCTCATTTCTTGCTCGCATCAGGCTCCGGAGGATCTCCCATCCGGTTGATCGAGGTTGTCCAAGGCTTAAGGGAAGGCAAAAGCTGTATTGCCATGTCATTGGCCGAGACATTGATGGGCTTGAGTGCTTTTCATCGCCGAGAGACGACCAGATTTACAGGGAGTCCACTACTGCTGCAGGTAATGTTTCCCACCTAATCTCACATATATATATTGCTCGCATCACTCGGCCCTCAAGCTCGGTTTTTCTCACAAAACCCTTTTCTCACTCTTTTCTCATCGTACATCTCTCTATTCTTTAATCTCTCATTTTTCATCCCTCCTCAGGTGTGGTTGATGGATAAGTTGCAGGTTGTGGACTCTTGCCCGACATACTCAGCTCGCGGCTACTTCTTCCGGCAACGCCTAGTCGATGCCCTGGATGAGGGATGGTGGTTCGACTGGATGTGCAATTTGTCTGCAGACCGCATTGCTTGGCGATGCCCTTGGCTCAACCTACCGGCAATGAGTTACAGCATCCCAACAGACTGGGATTCAATTGGTTGGCTTAACTCACTGTGTGTTCTACTTCCCGTTCCGGTTCCAGCGCCAATTCTGCCATGATCAGACTTGCCTGCCAAAGGGGATGGAGTACCCTGCTGCATTCCTGGTCCGAGGTGCACAGCTTGCTCGGTATGCCATGGCATGGAGAAGTAGAGAGCTCCTGGCCCCCGCTCCCACTTTCAGTTGCACTTTGTCTGATGAGTGCTTGGATTGGCTCAATGAAGAGGCACAGGAAGGGCCCACTTTGGCATCAGAGGCTTCGATCAGCTCTGGGAGGGGGGGCAGGAACACCTGACTTAGCTATGCCCCGGATTTATTGCTTTAATTAGTACTTTCAAGTTTTTCTTTATGAATGTAACCAAAAGCAACTTCAATTTGTATGCAAGAGCAAGAGGACTCTGTATTGAAATCAATAAAATTGAAGGTTGTGGGTACTGAAAGTTTCCCGCTTTGGTCCAAAAATGGTCTAAGTTGTAAAAAGATTAATTTGAACAAAATCAACTTTTATTAAAACTTGTCAAAACCATTTTCGATATGGATCAGAACGGGACATGCTTGAGATCTGTCACTGAGATGCACAACCCCGGATCCCAGCAACTGGAAAGTTGCCCCTAGTCTGAGTAGCACTGCACCGGAGATCACAACCGAAGCTCTTGAATGTTGAATAAACAAAGGTGACCGAGATGATCAAATGGACAAAGTAGATCGGGGAAAAGTTTATGGCTGAACTTCAAGATGAAGTTGCCTATGTATCCCAAAGATGGGAATCAAGCCTTACATAGTTCAGGCTTGGGTTCACTCGAGTATTTTCACTCTCCTTTTACGCTCTAACTTTTGCCAAGGCTGCCCTTTGCGGATTTTCAACCTTGCGAGCTTAGTTTTTATAATTTCTAATTTTTCATGCTCTAACTTTTGCCTAGGTCGCCCTTTCGGGTTTTCGGCCTAACGAGCCTCTCAGGGGTAATATTTCTTCAACTTGTTCATATTGATCGGCTGGGAGAACTCTAGGCCATCTAGGTCCATCAGAACCACAGCTCCACCCGACCAGATAGACTTGATGATGTAGGGACCAGTCCAATTGGGTCTGAACTTGCCCCTTGGGTGGTGGATGGGAGCTCGGTTGTCTTTGAGCACAAAATCTCCTTCCTTCAGATTCCTGGACTTAACTTTCTTGTTAAAAGACCTGGCAATTCTGCGTTGATAACCTTGAACATGGTACAGTGCTTTCAGTCTGTGCTTGTCAAAGAGCATGAGTTCTTCAAATCTGCTCTGCTGCCAATCTACTTCGGCTATCTGACACTCAACCAGCACTCTCAAAGACGGAACTTCAATCTCAATAGGTAGAATGGCCTCCATCCCATAAACTAATGAATACGGAGTCGCCCCAATAGACGTTCTAATTGAAGTTCGGTAGCCCCACAGAGCAAATGGCAACTTATCTGGCCAATCCCGGTAGGTTTCCACCATCTTCTACAGTATGTGTTTGATATTCTTGTTGGTGGCCTCGACCGCTCCATTGGTCTGCGGCCGAGAGGTGGATAACTTATGAAAAGCCACGTTGTATTTTTCCAACAAGTCAATCACTTCCTTCTTGAAGTGGGAACCGTTATCTGAAATGATTTCGTTCGGGACCCCATAGCGACAGATGATGTTATTCCTGATGAATTTTGCAACATGTAAAGCCTTCAACACCGCATAGGATTGGGCCTCAACCCACTTTGTGAAATAATTTATCGCGACCAGGATGAACTCATGCCCATTAGACCCTTTTGGAGTGACAGCCCCGATCACATCGATTCCCCAAACTGAAAATGGCCATGGCAAAGTCATATTGTACAGCTTCGACGACGGGATGTTTATGCGATTTGCATGGATATGACATTTGTGGCATCGCCGAACAAAGCCGATACAATCCTCCTCCATGGTGGACCAATAATAACCTTGTCTGAGGATCTTCCAAGCTAACATTACCCCATTCATATGCGCACCGCATTCCCCTCCATGGATGCCCTCCATCAGGCGTCTTGATTCTTCAGCTTCAACACACAGCTTATGCATTCCCAGATGACCTCTCTTATACAATTTACCTCCGCAGATGATGAACTGAACGGTCATTCTTCTGATTGCCCTTTTATCCTTGGCATTTGCCCCTGGTGGATACGTTTCTTTTTCCAAGAAGTTCTAGACATCGTAATACCAGGGGTTCTCATCTTGAACTTCATCTATAGCGGCAATCGACTCGTAAGCCGGCACTAATTTTTGGTCAATAATGACTGGACGCATCCGGACTCCGAATGGGATGTCTATCATGGAAGATAGAGTTGCTAGTGAATCTGCGAACCTATTGTTCTCCCTTAATAGATGAGCAAAGTTCAGCTTCTCAAACCGAGGAATTAACAAATCTAAGGTCTGGTGATACATTATCATCTTTTCCTCTTTGACTTTCCAATCTCCTTTTGCTTGAGATACAACAAGGTTCGAGTCCCCGATGACGTCCAACCGTTTTGCCCCTAGTTCTAGGGCTGCTTCTAAACCGGCAATGCATGCTTTATATTCTGCTTCGTTGTTCGAGACTTTGAACCGGAGTTTGAAGGCTAGAGAGATACGGGAATTGTCGGGTGCTATCAGCAACACCCCTATCCCATACCCGTACTGGTTTGACGCTCTGTCAAAGTACATCGTCCACGTTTCATCTTCGATATGCAAAATGGTCACATCTGGGAATAAATACTCAACTGCTTCACCTCCTTCCACTGGATGATTGGCTAAGAATTCTGCTACTGCTCTCCCCTTGACTGACTTGCGCATCACATATTTCAGATCGAATTCGGAAAGCAACAGAAACCAACGAGCTAGCCTACCCGTAAGTGCCGGTTTCTCGAAAAGATATTTGATGGGATCCAGTCGTGAAACCAACATTACAGAATGAGCTAACAGGTAGTGTCGCAGCTTCCTGGTAGCCCATACCAAGGCTAGGCAAGCCTTTTCCAACGGTGTGTAGCGAGTCTCATACTCCAGCATCTTCTTGCTCAGGTAGTAGATGGCTCTCTCCATTTTGTCCTCTGATTCTTGTGCGAGCATGCAGCCCATTGTAGTTTGAGTTACTGAAAGATACAAAATCAACGGTCTCCCCGGCTCCGGTGGTGACAACACGGGCGGGTTCTGTAAGTATTCCTTGATTTGTTCAAAAGCATCTTGGCATCGGTCGTCCCATTGAAATTTCTTTCCTTTCTTCAAGTGACCAAAAAGTGGTTCACAAGTCAAGGTTAATTTTGAGATAAACCATCTTATGAATTGCATTTTACCCAGAAAGCCTCGCACCTCCTTTTCAGTCCTTGGTGGTGGCATTTCTAAGATGGCCTTGATTTTGGAAGGGTCGACTTCGATACCTCTCTGTGTAATTAGAAACCCCAGCATTTTCCCTGCTGTAACACCAAACGTGTACTTCTGAGGATTCAGCCGCAACCGAAATTCTCTGATCCTTTGGAAGAATTTTCACAAGGCGGTGTAGTGGCCCTCTCTATCTTTGGACTTGACAATCATGTCGTCCATGTACACCTCAACCTCTTTGTGGATCATGTCATGCAATATTGTGGTCGCAGCCCATTGATATGTAGCTCCAGCATTTTTCAACCCAAATGGCATCACCCTGTAACAGTAAGTCCCCCACGGGGTGGTGAAAGCAGTCTTCTCCTGGTCTTCAGGTGCCATTACTATCTGATTGTAGCCTAAAAAGCCATCCATGAATGAAAGCAAAGCATGCCCTGCTGTGAAGTCCACTAACTCATCAATATGCGGCAAGGGAAAGTCGTCCTTCGGACTGGCTCTGTTCAAATCCCTGAAATCCACGCATACCCGGATCCTGCCATCCTTCTTCGGCACTGGAACAATGTTGGCCAACCAAGTCGGGTATTCGAATACCAGCAGGAACCCTGCATCAATTTGCTTGGTGACCTCTTCTTTAATCTTGAGGGCCCAGTCCGGGCGGATCCTTCTGAGTTTCTGTTTAACGGGTCGGGCCTCGGGGTCAAGAGGGATCTGGTGCTGTACAATATCAGGATCGATCCCAGGCATGTCTTCGTAGGACCACGCGAAAACATCTTTGAAATCTTTTAATAAAGCGACTAAGCGCTCGCGTTCCTCCGAAGACAACGTGGACCCAATCTGGACCAGCCGCGGGTCCTCCTCAGTACCAACATTCATAGTAGTGATTTCATCAACTAAAGGTTTAACAAATCTTTCCTACTCTTGATCAATTAATCGTTGCAAAACCGGAGAAATTTCTTCCTCATCGTTTTTATCAAAATTTTGAAAGTCCTGATTCAAGCAATAAATCAAAGGTACAGAAAAGTACTCAGAAACCACAGCCATTTCATTCTCATTAAGCACATCCAAATCGTCTGATTCTTTGGTTACAACAGACTCAAAAGAGAAAGAAAAAGACGACCTGGACAGGATTGTAGCATCCGGGTTATCACCCCCAGGAATACCGGACTCAGACTCAGTCGAGCTGGAACTTGATTCCGACTCAACAGATTCGGAGGAATCAGATTCCGGCTCACTACCTGACCCGGTGCTGCTTGACAAAAATCCCTCTTCATACTGCCAAATGAGAGAGGGTCCGATAGATGCATACAAAATGTTTGCTGGTAGGCCCACAGCCGTTTCATTCCCAATCATGGACACCGCGAAGTTATCCCCCAAGCACTTCTGTACGATCGGAGGATCTGAAAGTAGACAAGCCAGTGCTACCCCCATTTCAATTTTAGCGCTCTCGGAATCCACTTTCTCATTCTGCTCAACCTTAGCTGATGGATCTGTCTGCTCCTCGGCAACATCATCCCCAGATAACTGTTGGTCAAAGAAGATCTCAAACCCTGGCAAGCGCCTCTTCTCGACATTCAGCCACAGCTCTGGGAAGCCACAAAATGGAAAGTCCTCTCCCTCCCGGACAAAGCGTCCGTTTAGGGTACCTTGGATAGGTCAGTGCATTAGCTCAAAAGGCTTCCCCGCCTGCTTTGCTCTGGATCTCCTGACCATCTCCTTACCTTTCCTTATCCAATCCTCTTTGGTGGGCAGATAACCCAAGCCAAAGGTGTGTGGGTTGTGTGGCACTTCGGCCAACGCTGCAACGCCCTTCCGGCCGCTCTTTCCCAATCCCATCCCGGGGATGTGTTGAAGCTTGTTCATGAGGTATATTGATTGTGCGCTAACATACACCCCCTCATTAACAGCTAAGATGTTCTGCACGACTCGGGCCTCAGCTAGGGTAAAACCCGATATGAAGACATCCTCCATACCGTGCTCAATTTCCAAAACTGGCGTAGATACTTCTGGCGGTGGATGGATTGACGAATTTCCAAAAACGATGGCTACTCCCTTCCCATGGGGGTATTTCACCATTTGATGCAAGGTGGACGAAACAGCCTTTACTTGGTGCAACCACAGCCGTCCCAAGAGTAGATTGAAGGTTGCAGGAACTTCTAAGACGTGAAAGTCCACCTTATGTTGTCCCGGTCCAACCTTGGTCTGAATTTTCACTGTCCCCATTACTTCTCTACTTGTGTTATCATACGCCCGAATCACCTGGGCTGTCAGTGCAAAGTCCGCGGTCTTTAAACCGATTGCATATGTAGTCCTTGCCGGGCACACATTGATGGCGGACCCTGTGTCGACAAGCACCATGGGTATCCATTTGTTTCTACACTCCACAGAGATGTAGAGCGGCTTGTTATGGTTCGCACCCTCAGGTGGCAATTCTTTGTCGGAGAAAGTCAACATCGGGGTAGCCCCTCCTGGGAAAACTAAGCCCACCAGCTGTTCGAGCGTGGTGTCTATTGAAAGCTTGGCCTTGTCCATAGTCGATAAGACAGCTTGTCGATACACTCGCGATGCCATAAGCAGTCCCCAGATGGAGATGTCTGCCTGTATCCTTTTCAACTGCTTCAGTACAGCTTCTTCTTTGAGTTGCTTCTCTTTCTGTTTCTCCGCCTCCTTATCTTTCCCAGACGCCTCTGGCTGATCTAGATGTGGAGGCTTGAAATACCGTCCACTCCTAGTCATATGGTCGACTTCACCAATGTACCAGGTATCGTCTGGTTGATTGCTCCTCCAATCCTCATCCGTGTGGGCAAGACATATATCATCGTCCTCCCACCACATTCCACCAGTAACCGACAGACACCTGTCCGGCTCCGCTTCTATTGTCCTTGTACTCACAGTATTTTTAGTCCCCTCATGGGCTTTAGCTTTTCTGATTCTCTCAAAATCCTCAAACCTTTCCTGTTCCAACTGCGTCAGTACAACTGTATGTTCAATAATTCTTGTATTCAAAGTGCCCAGATCCCGAGCGAAATTCTTAACACCGGCGCTCTCCGGCAATGCACTTCGATTCCCGACCTTTCCGGCCACAACTGATGTCCTCACCCCTGACAGGCCCTGTTCTGGTTGGCATTCTTCCATAACATCCGGTTGATCATCCAGCCACCTGGTAACCTCTGCCGATTCCTCGAGATTCGACCAGTTGACTGCCATGTCCACTGGATCTTGTTCACTGAAACACTAGAGGTTAGCGAAGTCCCCTTCCAAAGCTGCTAAGTCATCTGACCCTTGATCAAATCCATCCCTCTGTACCATACAAAGCTCCGCCCTTTCTGGCAACTCCACACTTGGCCTAACCTGGCCTACTGACAGAATGTAGTCACTCGGACTGCATACCTTCTCAACAAAACTCCCAGATTCCTTAGATTCTGACTCAACAATCCCATTCTCCTCTGAAATCTCCCCTATTCTGTCTTCGACAGTCACCACCATTGGTTCGGGTTGGGTTCTGGAGATATCCAACATGCACAAGTTAGTGCAGTCAGGAAGGAGCACCTTCGGCTTGGGTCAGTGGGATGGGGTGATATATATGCTAGGATTGTAAGACATGACCCCAGTCTGGATAAAGTTAATTCTTTTGGGAGGTGGAGCTTGGTGGTGCGGTGGGAGAGGGTTTGTTGTGACATTGGGTTTTTCGGGAGGCACAATCACCCCATTATCAATGAGATCTTGAATCTCATGACGTAATCGGAAGCATTGGTCGGTGTCATGACCGTGCTATTGGTGAAATGCGCAATATTTGGTTGGGTTGTGGATAGGGGGAAGTTTTTCCGGCAATGGCTGCGGCTCTAGGGGCTTCAAGTGCCCTTTTCTGATTAAAACCCCCAGAGCTTTGGACAGGGGCATATATAGTGGAACGAAGGTTCTTTGGTTTTTGGGCGGGTATTTGGCTGTTTGTGTATTGCTTCCGGATGCACCGGAGAATGGCGTAGCTGCTATGGTTCTTAGAGGGGGGATGGTGGTGACCATACTCACTTCTGAGGCTCTTGTAGTTGTAGCGCCGCTCGAGCCTGTATTGGTGTTGCGGTTAAAGGTTCTCCTGGGTTGCTCTCAGTCATTGTTGATCAAGCCTTGCTTCAAGGCATCCTCAATTTGTACTCCCATCTCATGTAGATTTGAAAAGGTATGGAAAGGGAACACGATCATTTTCTGCATCAGTTTGGGTTGGAGATTGCGCACAATCATCCGAATCTGATCCTTGTCAGTGGGCCTAGTGGTCATCATCGAGGCCTTGGCCCTCCAGCGGGTTACGAATTCAGAGAAAGTCTCCTTAGGCTCCTGCCTTGTTGTCTCGAGATCACGGGTGGTAATCTCGATTTGCGTGTTATAGGAGTACTGTGCAATGAAGGCCTCGGCCATCCCATCCCAATTCCGCTTGACATCGTCTTCCAGTTTTACGTACCAGATGGCCGCCACACCCGACAGGGTTCGGCCAAATAATGAAAGCTTCTGTAGTCGGGTGAGGCCCATCGGCCTTAGTATGTCTGAAAACAGACGTAGATGCACCATGGGATCCCTGGACCCGTCGAAACGTTCGATCTGTGGCATCTTGAACCGGTTCGGCAGCGTCACAGCCGCGTCGGTATACCCGTCCTCCATGTCTGGGATGGACTTTACCCCTTGGGATTTCTTGAACAACTTCTCAAGCTTGCTCAACTTCAACACCGTAGGGTCCACCTCGAACTCAAAGGGAGAGTCCGGTTGATTGATAGGCGTAGGTGCCTTGGATAGTTGGGGTAGAATCGGGGGCGGAGGTGGCCCCGTTGGGATGTCTGTATCCTCTTGGACATTCTAGGCATTTGGTGCCTCCCCGGGTGCTGGGACTCCTGGTGGGGGAGGAACCTGCTGTGAAGCAGACGCCCCGGTCTGTTGTTGTAGTCTGGCAATAAACTCTGCCTGCTGGGCCATGATCTCGGCCTGTTGTTTGGCAAACTCATCTCGACGAACAACGTCCTGCTGCATGGTTCTCATGCTCTCCTGAAGCTGGCGCATCATTTCTTCGATCCCTGCCATACTGCCCTGATCTAGCTATATTGCGAGTATATATTCCCTCTCTGCGGGAGAAACAGGACTGTGATCCCTACTATACCTAGGCGAGGTGGACGAAGCCCTCCGTACTGACTTTCAAACTGATATGCTCTGCCTAACTGCCCTCCGTCTGGTAACTAGGGGTAGAGAATGATACATTGGTTGTCCGTCTACCAGATCCTCAGATCGATGGAGTCGACGACCTCTTGTCCAGAGTGCTTAGGGAATATCTACTTGGTCTGAAGCAATTATGCTAAACTACCCCTAGCAAAAAGATAAATAAAGCAATAATAAGAAAATAAACAACCAGAAAAACGGACAACATAATAGCGTAAATAAACACACAATACACAGTTGGGCATCACAACACGCAGTTGATAAGCTGAAATACACTATTCTCAAGTACTGATCATTGTTCCGAATCACTGGCCCCGAAAACTAAGTTTGATACCTGCAGATAACTGATTATCAAACACTGAACTGGTGCTCGCAGTTCTGATTCTCAAACTCGCAAACTGATACATGCATTCCCTGTAGAGACGCACTCTAAAAGCACATAACAGATAAGTGAGAGCCAAAACACCCCTATGTTGGGGTAGGGTTTCCCTGTCCTATATTGTCAGGAGCTAGGGTTTCACTACGCACACAGCGGTTTCAAACAACCTATAATCGGGTAAGCAACCTGTCCTAGCTTGGAATGGTCACTATGGATTCCGAATATGCACTAGGTCGAATGGTCAAAAAGGGTGCCCCGGTAAAAATCGGGGTTTGTGTTCCCATCGTGGCAGAGCTCATAACCGGTCAGCCTTATGGCACGCTTCTCGAAGCGAGCCTCCGGCAAACACTGTGACTTAGGCGCACCAATGCAAATGCAATGTAAAGAAACACATAAGTGTAGTCAAAACAAGATATCACGAGTTCGAGTCAAGCTCTCTAAACTCCTCAGCAGAGTCGCCAGAAACTGTAGACGCCCCCAAACGTCTCGGGGGGGGGGGATTCCCGTTCTGTTCATTTGGGCTCACTACAGTTCGGACTCAATGTCACGGTCCTATATCTAATCTCGCAGAGTGCAATACAAGACCGATGAATCATCAAAGAATCCAAATCTGGCAAATCATTTTGGAAAACAGATTTTTAGAAAGAAGTGCCAAACATGGACTGCTTTGCCAGATACAGAGTCGCCACCTAAATATTTTATTTTGGAGAAATTTAGGAAACCCTGACTCGTTGCCTAAGGCCACGTGTCCGTCATCACCAAAGTTGCCTCGGCTCAAGAACTTGGGTACGATTGGGGAAGGTCACTTCGTGAGCACCCCTGCTCGCCCGATCAAAGATCGACCTCTACTAACCATGATATCAAGTTTTGAAAACATTATGTATTCTTATTCCGGTTATTAGCCTAGATTTACTATGTGATGCGCACATCATACAAGTATAGACTGGATCGCCTGAATTGGAACAAAACATCTCATGTTTGTTTTGAAAACGGTCTGCTACTCGCAAGTAGGCTAACATGTGGATTTGCCACCCTCAGGTGGGCTTAGAAAACATGATGATTTGCCATTCTCAAGTGGGCTCAAAACTCACAGTCAATGCATTATTCCAATTCAGATGATCCAACCTTCACCCACAGGCATTCAAGCAGTTATATCACATAAGCACGTAGCCTCATGGTAAGCATGCTATCATGGCAGTCACTCACACGCATGCAAGGATGCTAAAGCATAAACACTTACCGAGTACTCCAAGCCAAAACAAAAGCTATGTTAGAAATCCATGCATGATCCTAACTATACAGAAATGCCTAATGCAACACATGCAAAAATGCAACTACAATAGGCTCGGCTATTCTAAAATGGCATGTGAAATGCAACAGATAGCATGTATTCAATTTGGAATTGAACATATAATGCAGTTAGTATGATGCGCCGAGCCCGGTGCATGCAATACGAATGAATGTGTGCAAACATGTTATCATAAGTATGCTAAATAAAACATGCTCTAAACTAACCATCATAAGCTAGTAAATAAAAGGGAGAAAGACGTGGGGTTGAAAGACATACACACACTCACGCACACTTATTACACAATTGCCCTCGCTCGGAGGGTCCGAAACAATAATACAGACCGAATGAATAATTAATTACTCTAGCTAATTAAATATTACAAACCCTTAACTAATTAACAAATTAATTAAACTATTTAGAGCAGTAAAATGGCCTCAGGAAGAGGGATGCATGCAAGCTCGGATTGGTTTCGCCCGGAAATCCATTGCCATGCCACTGTTGCCTCTGTTTGCACTGTCCTACACCTCTGAGGACTGTGAAAATCCTGGGGATGTCTCTGAATTGCTCTCTGATCATTTTGGAATGCCACCGGCCAAGGTATGAAATCACCGGCCATTGATAAATGTTCATCGACCATTTGTTAAGCCATCGGCTAATTATCTATGGTCGGTCGGCACAACATGTAGTCGGTCGGCCAAATGTTCCTGCAGAATCCTATTTCGACAGCAGCAGAGGACAGACAGGGCATGGCATGGAATTTTCAAGCAAATGTGTGCATATCCACTTTCTCTATCATGTTATAGACTCAAGGGAGTGTGGCCCTTGATCCTCGGGCCACCAACCACGTATCTCGATGCATGATGGCCAAAGGCACCAAGTTTGCAAATTAATGTAAATGCATGCAACAAACAAATGAGTGCTTTACAGCCTATCATGTTGAGATCAAGGACATTGGCGACCGAGGATTGAGACGTGTTTCGTCACTTTGAGTACGAACACACCTCATTCCTCATGCTTGGTTTGACACCCCAAACTAAGCAAAATGTAATGCATGTATGCAATGTGGCTCAAGTATGCAACATGGGTCAAATATGCAACATGAGGCTAAGTTAACAAGGCATGCCAAATGCAATGCAAACTAAGCATGCAAATGTACGATGTGTTACGTATGCAAGATGCAATGCAATGCAATGCAAACTAACACGTAATGCAAACAGGGTATAATGCAAGCATGTAACGAGAGGCAACATGTCAAATATGCAACTATGTACAAGGATGGACTTACATTGAGATAGGAGGCCTCAGCCATATCCCAAAACAGCGGCCAAAACACCCAAATTAAGGGGCCAAAAGGGAAGACAAATACACACATAATATTGGTCCATAAGCTAGACCGCTATGCACAACATTCAAGCATGAGCAAAATGGAGTATGCATGAGGACATGGCATTACAATAGGCTCTGAAATCACATGAAGAATAATGCCAAATCAAGCAAAACATGCAAGCAAGGCATGCAATAGGGCCCAAAACCTTGAGGCTTAACAAAGAGGTTCAAACCATGATTATGTCGACCAAATCCCAAAGGACTAAAATGACTTAAAGCAGTCCTAGGGGACTCCAAAACAAGTCCAAAGCATGCATAGATCATAGTCACAACATGCCCAAGAAATGGATGCAAAACAAGGGGGATTTAAGGCCACAAAGAGGGCGCTCTACTACGACCATCCCAACCACTGATGGCATGGACTAAGCAACTGAAAACAGAGTTTCAATGCATCAAAATATGCCCCAAAACCCACTGATATGACAACCCAAATGCTTAAAACAAAAGGCATGCACTATGACCCATTTCAAGGCATAAAAGAACAACTCTTCAAGGCATGAAAGGGGTGATGAATGCAAGCATACAAGCATGGATTAGGGACTGAAATAGCATGAGAAGTGATTCCAAATCACTGAAACAACCCAACTAAAGCATGCTCATGACTCACACACTCAAGGCTCACAAGCTAAAATGCAAAGAGGCTATACCAAACATGGTAAACATGATTAAATCAGTATCCAACAGACCTCAAGCATGATGAAATATGACCAAAAGCTTCACAAAGCAAGGCAAAAACATGCAAGCATGATGGTCTAATGGCAAGATGCATTTCTTAGGCAAAATAGAGGAATACAAGGCAAGTATATTATGCATGCAAGGGGCCATTAATCCGACCAAAAACAGAGGTATAATATGACCAAATAACACCCAAAAACCTCTGAAATGGAGCCAAAAACAACTGAGCATGCATGCTACCCTTATGAGCCAAAAAACATGAACAAATGAGACACAAAGGGAGAGGGGTGTCCCTCCCCTATGCAAGACCTCAAAATCTCTTCTTCACCATTGAAAATTCTCTGGATTTTAGTGGTGAGAAGGCCGATGCACAAAAGTATTCAAAGCTCAAACAAAGAAGGCACAAAAGGGGCCAAACAAGGCCCTAGAGGGGGAGGTCGACCCCAAACACAAAAGAAACCTTAATGAAACATCTTAAGCATGAAAAATTAGAGTTTTTATCAGTTATACACAAAGCTCAAAACATCATGCAAAGTAGGTTAAAAGCTAGTGTAAGATTGGGAAATATAAAGCAATAGTAGAACACTTGAAGAGCAGCAAGTCCAGCCCCCCTCTTCTGATCAAAACTAGCTCTAAACTTCAAGAACAAACCCTCAAGACCTCAATAATCCAAGTATGGTGTAACACTAGGTGTCTTAGTGCAATACTAAGAACAAAACACACTTTTGAGCCCTCTAACACACACAAATGAAGAGAGAGAGAGTGGTGTATATATGCTATATAACTCTCGCCCTCGTTGCTTAAGGGATACCTGCCCAGGGGTGCCAATCAACCTATGGAAGCAGATGTCAGATGTCAAAGATCTAAGCAGTATGGAAACACAGTATGGAAGCAACAGTATGAGAATGACAGTGCAGTATGGAAACAGTGTAGTATGGAAATAGAATAGTATGGAAACAGTGTAGTATGCAAACAGTGTGTAAAAGTTAAAGGTTAATATTTTGTTACCTAATCCGCAGTAATCGTGTCAAAGAAACGACAAAAGTAAGGAAAGTCTCAGTCTATGCGGTGGTATCGCTCAAATCGGGAGTTGTAGTACCGGGAGCAAGGTATTGATAACTCAATGGGCCTCACTGGGACAGGAGCCAGGGAGGTGAAATACGTGTAAATCCATAGCTGCAAGCAGAAAGACATGGATAAAGTAAATGAGCTGATGAACAGAAAATAGAATGCAAAGTTGTGCAGAATGCAAAGCTGAACAGAAAGTGAGTATGACGTGTACCTCTCAAACCTTCCAGTAGCCGTCAAGTGTATCCCCCTTTTGGCGGGATACGGAGCTCATGTAGTAGTACATGGTGGCTATGCCGGCGCTACCCTAGTCATACTTTGCCACTTGTGGTAGGTGCACCAGTGCTCCCAAGAGATATAACCCCATGGTATTTTCCCTGTTCGCAAACAGGGTAGTACCGATGAGGTACATAAGGAAGCTGCGAGTGTACTGGGCAACCTCGTCTGGAGTAGCTGGCTGAAAGTTGGAGAAGTGATCAAAGAACCAACTCTGCCTCACCATCCTGTGGCTGGTGGTGTCTGGGATCGCCTCGAGGAGCTGGCATTGTGCGGCTCTTCATTGCGTCATATTGGGATCAAATGGGACCGGGTCATCAACCTCGACCCACAAGCCAGTGAGCATCGAGAAGTCATATGGAGTCAGGGTCAGCTCCCTAATCGACGAAAAGTGAAACAAGTCAGTGGTGTCCCACGATCTTTTTACCGAGGTTCCGTAGAGCAGTAGCTCAGCCCTCATCTGTATAAGCCCCGAATAGAAAGGCCCGACGCTTGCAGCATCGACCCATGTGCAGACTTCCACGGGAAGCCTCTCATACCAGTGCCGAGGGCCGGATGTGGACTTGTAACTACCAATCCTCCTGGCTATCACCTGCAAATGAGGAATGTTATTAATATGTGTACAGTATTGACGAGTAGTTTGCTTATGAGATTCGATATATGTACAAAACAAAGGAACGATTACTTACCGTAGAGGCATCGGCAGACAAGTGCTCCATTGGCTCTCGCAGCAAGATGTCCTTATCTATCCCTGGGTTGAGGCCCTCAAATCTCAAGATACTACCTAGGGTTAGAGCATGTGTACGCGGCCAGCAGGTGGCCGAGTTGAATGGCCTATCGGCAAGGGGAGGCAAAGCGGGAGCGTCCTCGGCCTCTATATCCGCACCTAGGATGGCACTAATACCCACAGCAGGGTCAAGAATGGGAATCTCATCACTAGCCATGGGGACGTATGAAGGAAAATGAGAAAACAAGTGAGTGAGTGATTTTGAGCGAAAAACCTTAAAATTTCAAACCCTAGGAGAGAGAAAATGAAAAAGAGAGTGAAGAATCAAGGAGGTAGAGGAATAATGTGGGTAAGGTGGGAGAAACCAAGAGAAAAACTCAAACTCCACCAAATCAAATTTTGTTCGATTCAAAATGTAGAGATTTGAAAGAGGATTAAGGAAAATTTTTGCAAGGGTTAGTGGGTTGTGCAAAGAGAGGGAAAATCTAGAAAGAGAGGAGCCCGAGAGAAAGGGGAGAGAGAGTTTTGGCCTTGTGTGTGTGTGAAATGAGGGTTGATTTGTGTTTAAATCAACCGGGGTATGTAGTTTGCTCGAATTGCCTCTGGTTGCTGTCACGACTTGGCTCCATTGGAGCCCGGCTGCGCTTCATTAGGGCCCAGCCAGTCCCAAGTGCAACCCAGTTTGTTTCTTTGTTTTGTTTTGTTTGTTTGTTTTAATATTGGGCCTTGCTCTGGATTTGAGGAGAGTGAAAAGAAAAAAAGAAAGTAAGAGAAAAGAAAAAAAAAAAGAAAAAAATGGAAAAGCAAAAGTAAAACGAAAAGAGGAAAAGAACAAAAACAAAAAGAAGGAGAAGGAGAAAAAAACAAAGCAAAACTGAGAATAGAAAAAATAGAAAATGAGAGAAATTTGTTCCTTTTGTGTTGTTTTGTTCACATAAACTTGTTAATTCAAGCATTATTTTGATTATTTTGATTTTATATCTTTGATTAGTTTGTTAAAATTCATATTTGAAAGCTTCGTTAAATTCGTGTTTACGTTTTGTACCTAACTTCATGTTTGCATTTTGTACCTTGGTTCGCGTTTTAATTTTGCACCCTGAATTGGGCTATCTCAGAGGGCTTTATGTTTTGAGGCCTTCCAATCTCGTTGTGTCATGTTTTGAATTGTTTGCCCCTTTTATTGATCCCACATTTCCTCCTCTAGCGTGCGACGTGTGAGGATTGTTCAACTCAGTTAAAAATAACAGGTGTGCCTGTTTGTTCACACCACCTTTCCTCCTCTTGCGTGCGACGTGTGAGGATTGTTTACCTTGGTCAAAAACAACAGGTGCGCCTGTTTGTTCACACCACCTTTCCTCTCCTTGCGTATGACGAGTGAGGATTGTTTACCTTGGTTAAAAACAACAGATGCGCCTATTTGTTCACACTACCTTTCTTCCTCTCACGTGCGATGTGTGAGGATTGTTTACCTTGGTTAAAAACAATAGGTGCACCTGTTTGTTTATACCATCTTTCCTCTTCTCGCGTGCGACGCATGAGGATTGTTTACCTTGGCTAAAAACAATAGGTGCGCTTGTTTTTTCACACCACCTTTCCTCCTATCGTGTGCGACGCATGAGGATTGTTTACTTTGGTTAAAAACAACTGGTGCGCCTATTTATTCACATCACCTTTCCTCCTCTCGCGTGCGATGCGTGAGGATTGTTCAACTCGGTTAAAAACAACAAGTGCACCTGTTTATTCACACCACCTTTCCTCCTCTTGCGTGCGATGTGTGAGGATTGCTTACCTTGGTTAAAAACAATAGGTGCGCCTATTTCTTCACACCACCTTTCCTCCTCTCGTGTACTATGCGTAAGGATCGTCCAACTCGGTTAAAAATGGCAGGTGCGCCTTGTAGACACCCCATTTTTGACTGTCCGTAAGACTCAAACACGTGGTTCAATGCACTTCATAATGAAAGTTGAATTGTGAATTCGCAGCGATTCGGAATCAGTCAGGCTTCCGAAATAACCTCACATCTTCCTCATTTACCTTGTTTGAACTCATGAGTTTCATTTTTGGACCATTGCTCACCCTGAGCTGAGTTTGAACCAAAAAAACAGGGGAGGCCATCAAGGCCCGGCCATGCATTGGTGATGGCCGGCCGGCTGACCTTCGATGGCGATAAACACTGTTCTGGGCGGGAGGCCGCCAACTGTCCATTTTTAAAGATATTTATCACCTTTTCAGCTCAAATTCTATAAAACCGAAGCTCTAGGATTGTTTTGAGGGTTGAAAAAAATATCAAGAAGAGATATATACACCTTAAAGCCCCTTCACTCCTCCTTCTTCCATTGCAAGTCACCTTGAAGCTAACCTTGCTTGCTTACACCACCATTACACACCATATACAACCTTGTCTTACCACCCTAAAGCTTTGGTTAATCTTGAGGAAGTGTAATTCAAGCTTGAGATTGCATTGAAACCAAGTTTGAAACTTCAAGAACAAGTTTGCTTCTTGGAAGGTATAAGCTTGTTCTCTTTTCTTGCTTTCATTTCTATCCTTTACTTCATCATTCTTGCTGTTTTGGTTGTTTTTGAGTTTGTTTGAAGTGTTGAAGTTGGGTTTGAAGGGTTACCAAAAGGGTAGAGAGAGCTTGCTCTTTCTACACCTTTATTCATAACTCAAACTCTTCTAATTTTCACTCTTTTTCTTTGGTATTCATACTGATTTTTAGGGGTTTGAAAAGGCTAAAAGCCATGTTTTGAAGCTTCAAAAATGGAGGGGTTAGCCACCCCTCCTCACCCTTGTTTACTAACCTTAATGGTCATCTTTGTTGTCTAGCTTTTTAACCCCTTTTCATGAATGTTTCACCTTTAATTTGTATGTATTTAGGACTATTTTAAGGTTGTCTAAGCTTTTCCAATTGGGTCATGCCTTGTTAGATACACTTGAGGTCTTATAGTTGGCATACTTGTTGTTTAATATGCTTTCTTAGTTCATTTTACATGCTTTGGGGCCTAAATTTGCTAATCAACCAATCAATCTATATCTTTCATTCGTGAGAATGGTTTTAACCAATTGAGGTTGCTCAATGCATGTAAGGGAGACCTACACTTAATGGCTTAATCTCTTCGGAGATTCATCATCAACGGTGTAGTCTCCTTCTTATGTTTTGGGAGGACCTCTTATTTGACATCACTTCTCGTTTAGAGGACTTTAACATCACATTTGGACAAATGGATTAATGAATGGCAAGGCCTAAAACAATTGATTTAAAATTTGGATCAACATACCTAAAGAAAAATGGTTTAAATAACTTGAACTTGGCCGGACGTTATGCCAAGTTCCTTGTGTCAGGGTCATCAAGTATTAATTCATGGTGTTTTTTGATGTCCTTGAAACATTGCAACTTCCCTTTTTGAGTTTATTCCATGACAAAAGGGAGGGGTGGTCCATTTGCATTACGTTCATTGATTTTTGGTCCAAAATGACATTCCAGATCGTCAAGTGATCATTTCGCTCATTGATGGTTTGGAATCAATCCCAACCTTCTCTTGAGGTTTTCCTGTGACAGAGAAAGAATGAAAGACAAACAGAGCTTGAAAATGCTTTATCTGCACTGATTTCACCTCAAAGAACAGAAACATAGTTTACACCAAATCAATGCACAGCCGGCCCTCTGTAGGCTCGGCCGGCCATCATCAATGCACGACCGGCTCTTGGTGTGTGGCCAGCAGTGCAGTTTTGCAGAAACAGAAGCAGTGGCTGAAGGTGAAACAAAGGCAGTTTGGGACAGACATAGCAGCCTTCAGGCGATGCAGATGCAACCTCCATCCACCTTCCTTGGTTTCCATATCAAATGCGTTTGGTTATTTAATTGTTTCATTAGCACATCAAATTGTGTTATAATATTTAATTAGTCTAATTAGTTGTAGCTAATTAGTTGATGTTGCAATATTTAATTAGCTCAGATAGTTAATTGTAATAATTAATTAACTTAGAATAGCTAGTTAATTCATTTCAAGTGTTGTAATAATTAGTTTAATTAGCTTAATTAGCTTAGCTTAGCTTAATTAGCTAGTTAGTTTATTTATTAGGACCCTCTTTCACGTGTGTGTGTATGTTTTTCAACCCCACGTATTTCTCCCTTTTATTTAATTGCTTTTGATGGTTAGATTAGGGACATGTTTCAATTAGCATACCTTATGCTTGCATCCATTCATTTTGTATTGCATGCACCGAGGCTCGACGCATTATTTAAACTGCATTGTCGTTTCAATTACTTCTTTGAAATATGTGTTTAATCGCATGTTATCAAATCGATTCAGATGCCATATTAGTAGCCAAGCCTATTAATTGCATATTGCATGAGTTGCATTAAGCATTTTTGCATAGTTAGGAATCATGCATAGTTTTCTAACCTATATCTTCCTAGCTTGGAGTACTAGGTGAGTTTTTATGCTTTAGCATACTTGCATGAATGTGAATGTTGCCATGATTAGCATGCTTACCATGAGGCTATGTGCTTAAATGTTAAACTGCATGAATGCCTGTGGATGAAGGCTTGTTGTTTGAATTTGAACAGTTCAACAAATGTGTGTTTTAAGCCCACTTTGTTGAGTGGCAAATTATGTTTTAAGCCCACTATGTTTGGTGGCAAATCCGCAAACTTTAAGCCCACTTTTCGCAAACAAACATGAGTTGAATTGTTCCAAATTGAGCCAACTAGTCTATACTTGATTGTGCGCATCACATAGTAAAGCTAGCTTAATAACTAGAACAAGAGCACATAATGTTTATAAAATATCATATCATGATTAGTAGAGGCCGATCTTTGATCGGGCGAACGGGGGTGCTCAATTTATGACCTTCCCCTCTTGTACCTAAGTTCCCAACCAGAGGCAACTTTGGTGATGACGGACACGTGGCCTTTGGCACAAGTCATGGGTTTCCTAAATTTTCCAAAATATAAAATATTTAGGTGGCGACTCTGTATCTGGCAAAGCAGTCCAATTTTGGCATTTTTGATACTAAAATCAATTTTCCAAAACGATTTTTCGGATTTGGACTCTTTGGTGTTTATCAGTTTCACATTGTACTTATGGAATTAGATTCAGAATCGAGGGAGTTCGAACTGTAGGGCTTCATTTCGAGCCTTCCGAAAGGGGACGCGAAAAAGCCGAGCTACACGCCTATTTGTACACACCACTTTTCCTCTTTTCGTGTGTGACGCATTAAGATCTCGAGTTACTCAGTTAGAAACGTCAGGTACACTTAGGGTTCACACCACCCTCCGCCCTTTTTGTGTGAGACGCAGTTTGGAATGGAGCTTTTCACCCTCTCTACGTGCGATGTACTCTGGCTTGTATCTTTTTCACCCTTTCTACGCCAGGCGTAGTTAGGTTTGCATTTTCTTGCATCCTCTCTACATGAGATGTAATTTGATTTGTGCTCTCTTTGTCCTTCCCGTGGGAGACGTGGTTATTTACTCGTTTCTTTCCACATGAGACACGGGTTAGTTTGTTTTGCTTGGATTTATGCTTTTGTTCAAGTGTTGTATTCCTGTTATCGCTTGTTGCATTGTTTCATCGCTTGTTAGCATATGTATGAATGTTTCATTGCATTGTTTCATTACATGATCATAAGTTATGATTCCTGTATGTCATTTTGCATTTTGCCCTTGAACTACATAGGTTTGATTCCTTGCAAAGGGATACGTAGGAAACCTTCAGGTTCAACCTTTGGTGTTTGTATGTTAGTTTATTTTTTTCTTGCCCAAGTCTTACGGTCACGTCAAATGGGTCGTCTCTAGGCTTTGACATTCATTGACGTCATTTTATGACTTTGAGCTCTGTTAAAGAGGGGTAACTATAGACACCCCATTTTTGACCACCCGTAAGACTTAAACGCTTGGTCCAGTGCGCTCGATGATGAAAACTGTATTGTGTGATTCGAGTTCTCGGTGAAGGAATCCATGGTCGAGCCCCGAAATAATCCCAAAACCTTCCTACTTGTCTCATTCTTACCTCAGAGGTTCATTTTTAAACATTGTGCTACCTTATACTGAGTTTGAAATAGGGGAGTGGGGCAGCACAGTAGGGCCTGACCGTACCCCATTGGGAGCCGGCCGTGGCTATTCGGGCCTGGTCATGCCTCGATGGCGATACACACTGTTCTGGGTGAGAGCCCGCCAGTTGTCTTTTTTTTGAAGATATTTTTGACCTGTTTTGCTCAAATTCTATAAAAATGAGGTTATACCTCTGTTTTGAAGGCTGAAAATTTTCAAAAGAACATATACACACAAGAGAGAGCTCCTTCTTCCTATACAAGTCATCTTTGAGCCAACCTATCTCTCTTGATCAATATCCATACACCATACATCACCTTAGATCATAACCTTAGAACTTTGGTTGAGGCTTGAGCATCTTAATTCAAGCTTGAAAGTGTGCTTGAACCAAGTTTGTGTTACAAACAAGAGCTTACTTCTTTGAGAGGTATAAGCTCATCATCGTCTTTTTTACTTCTTGTTCTATCTCTTGCTATCTACTTCTTGTGTTTTTATGTTGTCTTGAATCCATTTCAAGTGTTTAAACTTGGGTTTGGATAGCTACCAAAGGGTAGAGAAGGTTAACAGCTCCTCTTACACCTTACTTCTTTGAGAGGTATAAGCTCATTACCTTCTTTTTTACTTCTTGTTCTATCTCTTACTATCTACTTCTTGTGTTTTTATGTTGTCTTGAATCCATTTCAAGTGTTTAAACTTGGGTTTGGATAGCTACCAAAGGGTAGAGAAGGTTAACAGCTCCTCTTACACCTTATTTCTTTGAGAGGTATAAGCTCATCACCTTCTCTTTTACTTCTTGTTCTATCTCTTGCTATCTACTTCTTGTGTTTTTATGTTGTCTTGAATCCATTTCAAGTGTTTAAACTTGGGTTTGGATAGCTACCAAAGGGTAGAGAAGGTTAACAGCTCATTTTACACCTTATTTCATAGCTCAAGCCTTTATTTTTACACTCTCTTCTTTGCCTTTTAAACTGATTTTTAGAGCTTGGAAAAAGGCTAAAAAAATACGGTTTGAAGTCTCAAAAATGGAGAGGTTAGCCACCTCTCCTTGTTTTTTGTTCACTAGTTTTGCTTTGCCTTATTCTTGCCTACCATTTTATGCTCTCTAACGTGATTTTCGGTCTTTGTTTTTAGCATATTAGGGGTTGTTTTAAGGCTGTTGCAATTTATTTAATTACTATATGCTTGAATATCAAAGCTTGTTGCATTGTAACTCTTCACATCTGGCTTGTTATGTTGTATTATGCATGTTTCGGTAGCTTTTCTATGATTAATTAAGAATCAATCTCGCAATCGTGTCTGCAATCTCCCTTCTTTCTTCTTTTCTTCTTGTTTGAGAGTTATTTCAATCGGTTGATGGTTATTCAAAATATGAGCTAGACACCTATGCTCAATGGCTTATTCTCTATGGAGGTTCATTGTCAAAGGCATGGTCTCTCTTTTCTATTTAGGAGTATCTCTCGCTTGACGTTCTTCTCATTTAGTGGACTTAACCATCACCTTGGACAAATGGATTAAAGAATGGACAAGATTAAAGAAATTGGCTTAAAATTGGATCAACCTGCGTAAAGAAAATGAATATGGTCGTTTGGGCTCAGCCGGACATTATGCCGAGTCTATTGTGTCAAGAGTCGTCACATGTCAATTCATGGTGTTTTGACGACCCTTGAAGTGTCTTTACTTCCCGTTTTGAGCTCACTCCATGATAAAGGGGAGAGGTTGGTGTTGATTCATTGCATTCATTGATTTTTGTCCAAATCGTGGCCGAAGTCATCAAGCAAGCAACTTGCTCATTGATGGTTTTGGAAACGACTTCATCATTCTCTTGAGGCTTTCCATGACAGAGAAGTGTAAGAGGGACAAACAGAGCTAAGAAAACTCTGTTTGCACTGTTTTCACCTCAGAGCACAAAAATAGAGTTTTGCACAAAATTAAGGCACGCCAGCCTTATTTAGGCCCAGCCAGACTTCATTGGGGGCCGGCCAGGCTCGAATGTTTAGTAAACAGAGTATTTTGCAGAAACAGAGGGCAGTGGCTGAAGGTGAAATAGGGCAAATTCCAAGGAAGACAAATAGAGTTGCTTCTGAAAACTATCACATGCATGCCATCCTCATGCTTTTTAGTTCTATCAAATGTTGTAAATTAATGCTGCCATTATCATTATAATTAAAATATAATTAGCAGTACTGTAATGATTATGAATATTTATTGTTGAGTAAGTTAGATAGTTAGTTTTATTGTTCATCCTTGTTGTAATAAATTAGGTAGCTAGCTTATTTCTTATTATTAGTCTTTGTTAGCTTAGCTAATTAGTTGTTTATTCATTCATTTGGTTTTGTAATAGTTAGTTTAATTTGAACACTTGGACATTCATTCGGATCCTCTTGCATGATGGCAAAAATGTAATAACGTGCATGTCTTCTAACCCCCATTTCTTTCTTCCTTTTATTTACCCGCTTATAATGGTAGTGTAGAGCATCATGTTTCTTAGCATTTCTCATGTTTGCATACACTCGTCTCACATACATTTAGGTTCGGCTCATCATACTAACCAATGTCTATTTTACTTTCATTGTTTGAATACGTGATTTATTACATGTCTTTGAATTGGATCATATACCATGCTCATAACCGAGCCTATAAAAGTGGCATAAATGTGTGCGTTGCATTAGTCACGTTGTATAGTTTAGGAACATGCATGTTTTCTAATCATTTTTCTCTATTTGGCTTGCCTTGGAGTACTGGGTGAGCACTTATTCTTTTAACATATCACATTGAATGTTTGTGTTGCTATATCGAACATGCTTTCCATGAGGCTAAGTGCATAATTGATATACTTGTTTGAATGCCCATGGATGAAGGCTAATTGCGAAAATTGTGATAACTTGATAAATGTACAACCAAGCTCACTTTTTTCAAGTGACAAGTATCAAAAACAATTTTCAAACAAACATGAAATCAAAGCGTTCCAACTTTTGCAAATTGGTCTATACTTGTGTACAACACATAGTAATGTTAGTCTAATAATCGGAACAAGAACATATAATGTAAATAAGAATCACATCATGATTAGTAGAGGCCGATCTTTGATCAGGCGAGTGGGGAACTTAATTCATGACCTTCCCCTCTCGTACCTAAGTTCCCGGGCTGAGACACTTTGGTGATGACGAATAAGTGGCGTTTGGCACGAGTCATCGGTTTCCTAAATTTTCTAAAAATATTTAGGTGGTGACTCTGAAATCTGGTAATGCAATCTATTTTTGGCATTTTTTATTCAAATTGATTTTCCAAAAGACTTGTTGGAGTTGGACTCTTTTTGTGTTTTCACTATTTCACATTGCACTTGTGAAATCAGGTTCAGAAGCACAAGAGTCCAAACTATAGGGCTAGTCATATCTGAAAGGAGCACGAAAAGCAAGCTACAGTTAGCCTCTGAACTTGTCTGCACTAGTTAAGAGCTTATTAAAATCTCCCATGATCATCCAAGGGGAGTTATGGTTTTCTGCAAAAAGCATGAGATTATCCCATAAATCTCTCCTAAGATGAAAATATGGGCTAACATAAATGGTAGAAAGCAACCAAGTTTAAGAGGAAAAAAGAACCTAGATGCATGCATGGATTTCTTGCTGGGTAACCAAGAGAATGTCACAATGAACCTCGAGATCATTCCATAACAACCAAATACCACCAGCAAAACCAACCGATTCATAGATGTGTGATTTCGCAAAGCCAAGACTTTCAGAAATCATTCTACCCCTATCGTAACCAATACGAGTTTCAGTTAACACCACCAAGTGAGGATAGTGCTTCTCCATGAGATCATGGAAATGTCACCGAAAGTGTGGGTTTGCCATGCCCTGACAATTCCATAGGTGGACCTTCATAGGAGGTTGAAAAAGAGGGAGTGGAGGAAGTGCAAACTCCTCTATGTTCAGCATCTCCTCCTCAGGAATGATCCATTTTAGGCCCAACACTTCTGTTTCATGATATTTTTGGATTAGGTTGACTGCGTATTCGAGGACCAGATTGTTGTGCGAGGTGTAGGTGTCTACGATACCGCACATGCATTGAAGAGTCAAATTGGTTTTGATTAATGCCACAAAGTTGAGGTGACCTCTGAGTACGAACTTCCTTGGAGAGTCCATCACAATGTTGATCAGATCTGGTGGAGGGTGAGCATAGAGGAATGTTTCCAAGAGTAGAGGTTACTGAATAGGCTAGAGGTTCAGGAGAAGGCTAAGGGATGTTATGATGATCTGATTTTTTTGGGACTTGGCCAGGGTGATTTGAGAAATGGAGGTAAGGGGTGGAGATGAAGGTTACAACCCCTACTTGGTGGTGGAGAAAGTGATGGAGAACAAGTAGAAAATGGGAGTTACTACCAATAAACCAAGGGCCTTCATTCAATACTTTGGTGATATCCGCTTCGGGTGTTAAAACTTGAAAAGATAGAAATGATTCCCAAGGTCAATACCATGGAGAGCACTCAAGGGTTTCCAGATACTGTTCAATTTATCGATAAGAAAAAGAATAGCCCACCCTTCTTCTCACAAGTTTGACAATGAGAGAAGTATGCCAAGGATTGCAAATACAATCGCTGAAGCCTTGTCACTAAATGGTTTAGCGACCAAATAAATTATGGCCGCTTATTGGTTGTTGAATGTTAAAACTTTTGGCGACCAATCAAGTTTTGGGTCGCTAAAAAAATTATTCACACAGACTTTCAACAACAAAAACAAAGTGTCACCAAAAGTAAATTTACAACTAAAAAATCTATGACCAAAATTCATTATTTATAATTTTTTTTACAATTTCCCTGTTCAATACATAATTCATAAACATATACATATAAGCAAAATATAATTCAGATTAACACACTTGTACAAAACATCCAAAATATAAACTTAACTCAAAAGTAGTAGCATATTAAACATAAGCAAAATTATCAAATCGAAAACATCCAACATAAGTACAAATCCCTTAGAATCCCAAACTTCAAACATGTAATTCCAAAAAAACTTCCAAGCTTGCAAATTCATAACAAAAACCTATGACAAAATATATCCAAAAATTCAAAATGTAATCCTTGATGTTTCCCAAACTATGTTCCATCCATTGCCAATCTGTCAAACATATGAAAAAAAAAAATTGCAATATTAAAATGTTAATAATAAAGTTCTTGGTCTCAAAACATTGGTTTCACATTATAGATGAATAAATTAGGAGCAAATTTTCATACGGTGAATTACAAGATTTCAATATACCAAAACCAAAAAGAAATACATGGTTCACCAATTAAAACTTGGCATATATGAACTAATTACAAGTAATATTTCTACAAGAAAGTATGTAAATCAGTCTCATATTGTCCAACCAAAATCTAGCTCAAATTCTGTCATAATGGAATACTGATCAAATACAATCTAGTATGATGTACTGATATCCTAAACTACTACAAAAATGCTTAAAGATCACACTTAAGGAAATTAAAACATGACACTTTTAATGGAAAAAAAAAAAAGAGAGAGAGTATAATTAGAAGCTACTCATCAAAACAAAGAGCAAAATAATGTCAACTCCCAATTTTTCCAACATAGATTAAGAAAATGTCAAATAGCATACATGAATAACACTAAACCAACCACCATCCACAAGGTAAAACCAACAGAAAATAGTTTAAAAGTAAAAAATGTTTGAAATTAACATCTTGTACATATATTCACAACAAGAGTATCAACTTAACAATGGTCAAAAGTCATGCAAACAAAAAGCATTGAAGAAGCATCTTGTTTTGTATGTCTCAATAGTGATGTTAGAAATTGGGCACCCATGTGACATGTGGCATGACCCGTGACCCTTTTGAACCTTATCCATATAAGTTTGAATTTGAATTTAAAACTTATTTGGATAACCACTCATGATATCTATATCTATCATATCAACTATAATATGGATAGATGATATATTTATCCTATATATCTGATATGATATATGGGATATGAGAGAATGAAACAACGTATGTTTTTTCCCATACTGACTCTCTCCCATTAAAACAATAATCAAGCCTTTTGCACTGTGACTTGTGTGGGTGATACTCATATTATGGTATCACTCCACTACTGAGAGCTCGTTGTTTGCATTTTTTAAGCACGTGATTTACCCACAAGATTCTTCGCTTCAGGTTCTATCACTTAAGGTATGATCTGATATTTTTACCCGCGGCGTTATACTTGATTTACATTTGTATCAGAGCCTTAATAGGTATTTTCGTGCTTATTTTTATGCATTAAAATAGGTGTATAATTTTTTATAAATATATACACGATATATGCATGAAAATTAATAATTTTTCTAAACTTTCTCCGATCAACCTGGAATTACATATGTTGTAATATATTTCATTTAGAATAAATCTGCCAAGTTTCATAAAAATCCAACGATAGGATTTTGAAAAAAAATGGAGATTCATATTTAATTTTTCGTAACTTTAACTGCATGCTGGTTTTACATGCTTTGTTTTTATGTTATGAAAATTATATATTTGGAATCTTTGTTGCGATACCTTCGAAACGGTATATTATGGGCTTGATTCCGACTTACGGTTGAGGAAAAAACTCAAACCCTAATTTGAGGCGAGACTTGAACAAAATGGAGAAGAAGACAAAATTGATGCGCGCTGATGTCAGCATGATGTGCGTTGATGTCATCATGACACACAAGCTGCGAAAGGCAGCTGCGTTTAGGCCCTGTTTGTTTTGTTTTAATTTTAAAACTACGTTAATTGCTTCTAAATTATTCGTTATAATTCTTATTGAAGCATGGCTTATACCGTTGGGTTCATAATTAATTTTTATACAAGATATTAAAGTTTCATATTTTTATGTTAAATTGCTTTTGGGGGAGCATGACTTGGATTTTGGACCAAAAGACACCCCGGAAGGCAGCACGTGATCCTCACGCGCCAGATGACGCCGTCAGCGATTGCCACGTGCCACCATGCGCCACGCGCGCTTCTCACGCACTTCCACGCGCTGCCACGCACGCGTTGTCTACGTCGTTCACGCGTGCGACTTGCGCTCTTCCACGCGTGCGTAAAGCTGCGTCGTTTTGAGCCGCACCACGTGCGCTGCCACGCTCGAGCCGTGCGCCGAGCCGAGCCGCGCCGTTTTTCGCGCCGACTTGGCTGGTTTGGTGGCTGGGTGTAGGGATCTGTTTGTTTTTTTTTTTTTAATCCGGAATTGCGTTAAATAATCATAAGTAATTCGTTATAGCTTTGTTTTAATCGTGGTTGGTATTGTTGGACTCAGAATTAAATTTTTTATCTTCTGTAAAATTTTCAAAATTTTATGAAAATAAAAAATAATTTTCCTGAAATAATAATTCGTTATTTTTGCTTTAAAATGTTTCTGGTGTTGCATGATTAAGTTTCTGGAGCTGAAATTTTTACTGTAGACCACTGTAATGGTTTACTATATACTGGTATGATTGTTGCATTTTCTCAGATTCTAAAATATTTATTTATGATTTCATGTGTGTTTATTAATTATTTAAAATTTCAGAAAATACCAGAAAATTTCAGAAGTGATAGACTTTCTGTTATGGCATAATTTGAATATTAAATGTAGCATATTGTTGTTTTTTTGCCTAGAATTTCTAATATGTTGTGATTTGAATAGCATGATTAATTTTTTATTTGTTTAAATTCCATTATTAATTGTAACATAGCATGAGTTGATTGTGAATCTACATTATGATGCTATTGTATGGAATTAGAATATTTTATCATGCTTTTAGACATGCCATAGTCAGTGGGAGGTTGTTCGGTTGAGAGAAATCTTTGTAGATTTACTTCCGAAAACTAATATTTTGCGTATAAATTAAATTAAATTTTAGATAATTGTCACATGTGGCGCAAGAGATGATTACGAGCATAGCGGATTTTCGATCTTGCGACTTGTGTAATATTGTCAATATTTAATTTAGATTTTTGCGGCAAAATTATATTATGCTAATTAAATTAATCCCAATGTGAATTTCTCTCTAAATTGACTTAGCTTATGGAAGTTAATTTGGTTGACCTAGACTTAGTAGAGATGTTCAAATGTGAACAATGTAATCCTATTCTTCAGATGAGCAAAAGTCTTGGAGACTTTAGGTCAAACCTTAATTGAGCCAAAGTAAGGAAACATGACTCAAAGTCACTGTGGTTTTTATTGCCTTGTTTGGCATAATAAAAACTAATGTGTGCGCTATGGTTAGCGGCACGCTACGGTTAGCGGCACGCTACGTAGTTTTGATTGGCGAGTTTTGGGGCTATGAAATTAGTAAGCCCTCAATAGATCTGTATATGATCTTGACTATTGACCTGTGCAGATTGACTTTGTAATTTGACTTGTAAATAATGTTACATCATGGGATGAAGTAACATTCAAGAGTCACGTCATCTAAGAAATGCAAGCTTAAATAAATTAGTTATTAAGTGTAAGACGAGTAGCCAGTATGAGCAGTGTTTTGCTCTCTACCCAATTATTGGGAGTGGATGAAGAAAAAATTTCATGCACTATAATAGTGTGTGTTGAAATATCACGTGAAGTTAAAAGATTAGTGCTTAGAAGCTGCAAAATCTATTAACACTAAGTGAAAAGATTTGCGCTTAGTGGCTGCAAAATCTATTAGCATTGCCAACTTGTCTAAGTCTGGACACTTACTATTTCTACACTTGAGTGTGGGACATGAAAAGTGCTTCTTTGTATAATTCCTTACCTAGGCTAAAGCTTTTGAATGACGTTTACCACTAAGCGCAAACGTTGCAACATAGTAATGAAAAGGTCAAGGCCGACAAGGTTGTTATGACTCTAAGAATTTGACGCATCACTTGTGAGAGCATTGTGTTGAATTAGACTCTTTAGCCTAATTCACGCTTAAGTTACTTCAGGAGCTGTCATAGTTGATAGCTTATTCTCTCTTTTTTGTGGATAGTAGAATTAATTGCAAGTAACTATGAAGCGAGAAATAGAAATGGCAAGAGGAGTATCGTCATCTTTCAACTAGATGCATTAAAGTGTATAGAGAATAAAATTGACTTGAAGGTGCAGGGGATTAGCACTTACTAGTTAAATTTACGACTTAGGCGCACTTGATATCTCCATGACATCCTTTTATGACCTAGTGAATATGAATTAGTTGTAGTTGGGCCTAAACCTTTAAAACTTGCCTTCGAGAACTCACACATTAGGATGATTGGAATTAGTTTATGACGTTGGTCATGAATCAGTGGTTTATTATACTTAATCATATTAATGAGATGATGACATGATGGTTTGAGTAGGCCTGCTCGAGCCCACTCGCTTGTGATATCCTGCTCTCATGTAACTTTGTTCGCAATGGTTGCGCACAAGTAAGTAGGAAAGTCGTTAAAGATTATTTGTATTGGCGCATTTGGTCCACTATGATATTTGTGATTGGATATGTGTAAGGGTATGATAGCTAGCCCCAAATCTCGACACATTTATAGATTACAATACGCATCTTAGTCAAGACTATTTGATCTCCCATAAGTCAAAAAGTTTTGAAATGATTTTTGATATTGCACATATGAGGTCGAGATCAATTAGATAACAGCTTTCGTGCTTTTAGTTTTGACTAAGGTGGCGAGTATCTATTTGAGTTATTTTAGAAAACTCTGTGAAGAGAAATGGATGCTTAGAAAATTGATTATTCCTAGTACTCAACAACACAATAGTGTAGTAGAGATAAGGAATTAAGTATTGTTAATGTTAGGTAGGTGATGGCGCAAAATGTTTCCCAATTGGGAATTGCACTAGTTTGTTGCCTGTATCTCTAACTAAGTGCCCTCCATATCAGATTTTAGACTCCATTTTGAGTAATGGGTTAGCGAAGAGCCATCTATGGACGATCTGTAACCGTTAAGTAGCTTATCTTTATTTTACTTCTCATAAGGTTGCGAAGTTAAGACCTAGGGTTCCATAGTGCATTATTGTATGCTGTCATGTAAACCCTCCGGGTCATGTGCATATAGGTAAGCAGCTTTGTGGTAGTGTAATTAAGTCACGTAAAGTTTTCTTAGTAAAGGTGACGTGAATAGAGTTTTGGAACTCTATAAGATAGAGAATTCTAAGTATAGCGCTTTTATATAGCTTAGTTGAGAATGAAAAGAAATTTCCAATATCCTAGGGACAGTGGGAGTGATGTGCCTACTAATGGATTACTCCATTAGAGAAGAATACTCTACATTCTTAGTTGCGTGGTAGCGAATGTGAAAATTTTCCACATCATCACTAGATGATTGAGAGGGAAACATTCATGATTGCTCCACAAGATGATAAAGAGCCTAGGATAATGCCAAAGGCTCTAGTCCCCTATTTTTAGAAAGTGGATCAATGTTACGCAGTTGAAGACAAAGTCTTTGAGGATTAACCATTTCTATAATTTGGTTGACTTTCTATTATGACGCTAAACTGTTCTAAAGTTATGCGCATTTTGGATAGTCATTGTTGAGGCATAAGGCTCGCTAGATATCGAAAAGTCGCACCATTGAGAAAAGTGTAGACCATGAGAAGACTTCCTCATAGGGAGTGAGGTTATTTTGACTTAGGCTATGATTGACATAAGTTCAGAACATTGATTTGTGGACATTGTGACCCAACTTCTCCTTGGAGAATTGGATAAGTAGATCCGTAGGGATTTACCTTCTGCTTTTATGGTGAAAACTTAGGAGCGTAATAAGGTTGCTAGTTCCAATAAATCTTTTACAGCCTAAAACAGTTATCCAAATAATGGTTCTTAGATTTCGTCAAGCCATGATAGGCCAACGATGATCGATGAAGACCACTGAGGCATGATCAATGGTTCAAAAAGAAGTTTTTCCTTACTTAGTCATTATGAGCCAGGAATTTATAAGGTTGTCGCCACCTAGGGTGGGCAGTCCTCTGTTTTAGATATGATGGACATGGGTGATGTAATTTATATGCTCGGATGTACGATCCTTAAGGATTGTTTTGGGAGAATTCCCGGTTTGTCTTTGATGACTTATATAAGGAATATCCTAGAATGATTCTAGACGCAAAATTGCAAACCCATTGACGTACCTATCGGTAAAAGTCAGAGCCTTAGCTATTGAGTGAATCCTCGGATTGTATTTGGGAGAAAGAGATGACCTATATTCCTTGATCTTTTTTTGTTGTGGGAGCCTGAAGTACGCTATGTGGGCGTATTCGGCATGATAAGTGTTATCTTTGGTAAATGGTCAACTGAGTAGTTTAGACATTGACCTTGCTCATTAGACTGTGGATAGAATGCTTTACTAGTAGTATATTAATTTGCTCCTTGAAAGATTCTCGGCGCTAGTTGGGCGCATCTTGAATGAACGCAGATTGGTCATCAAAATATATTTAGAGAGGTAATTGCGCAAGAGGTAGTGATCTTGAACCACTTCATGTGAGGCACACATGGAGGATTCCGTTGTATAGTCTTATCGCAAGAGGTGCTGATAAGGCTTATGCTTGGAATCTAGAATTACGCAGACTATGGTCGTGTTTTTTAAAATTGATCACTTATTTGTTGTGAGATGATAGGATGTTGACACTATTATGGTTTGTATCATAATGGTTAGCAGATGATGATGTCAGCAGGCAAGATTGGCTCACTCATACGAGCAATCGCCCTTGGCGCTAGGGAGCGAGCAAGGATGAGACTAGTGGTTTATTTTTATTTAGAGCCAAGAGAGGCTTAAGTTATCCACTATGTATGTCGCCTTGGTTACAACCAAGATGAGGTTGTGTTAAGGACCAAACATGGATGTTAGTACCCACTTTCCATGTTGTGCCTGTTATGATTAGCCAGATGCGAGATCTCATTTGGCGCCTGGAAGGCGAGCAAAGAGAGAATTCGGGTTAGGCGCTAGAAAGCAACTAGACTAAGATCTGTTCGGTGTATCGAGTATGACGTCACTCTTTTTTTTTTTGGAAGAGTTACTCCACCGTAACATGTATTTATATTATATGTGCTCGGCGACCGAGTAATGAGGTGAGGGAATGGATCCCTGTTTCCTCACCGTGTGAGTCTTACGTGTCATTATTGATATGATTTTCATTTATGTACCATTTTGTGACTTTTGACTATGTCTTAAGGTAAGGGGTTGATGTTCTGCTACTTTAGTATGTTGCCTGAGGTCATGTATGATTCGGCCTTAAGGGACATCACTAGGAAAGCGGTCAATCCTAAACTAAATGGCATGAGGGCAAAGGGAAGATCATCTAGTATTACACCACTGTTGTATATTCACTGCCGGCAACTCACGTCGTAAGAGATTGAGCATGAGAGGCGGATTGAGTGTGAATATATTGTAAGAATTGAGAGCGTCAAACATGCTATTTTGAGGGATTAGAGATGCTTTTTGGACCAGTGTAATTAGATGGGTCTGGGGTATATGAGACACTATTTCTATTCTTTTTGGGTTGATGTATCTATGCTGGCTCATTTTGAGTTTCTAGTATAGAGCTCCCACATGCAGGTGTTCTCAGCGGTCGCACAGTGCATTGGCTAGTATGAGATTGTTTATTTTTTTGGGAGATTGAGATAGAGATGTGGCAGTGTCATACCAACTCATGTGCGAGTGGGAGATGTTAGAAATTGGGTGCCCATGTGACATGTGGCATGACCTATGACCCTTTTGAACCTTATCCATATAAGTTTGAATTTGAATTCAAAACTTATTTGGATAACCACTCATGATATCTATATCTATCATATCAACTGATATGGATAGATGATATATTTATCCTATATATCTGATGCGATATATGGGATATGGGATAATGAAACAACGTATGTTTTTTCCCATACTGACTCTCTCCCATTAAAACAACAATCAAGCTTTTTGCACTGTGACTTGTGTGGGTGATACTCATATTGTGGTATCACTCCACTGCTGAGAGTTCGTTGTTCGCATTTTTTAAGCACGTGATTTACCCACAAGATTCTTTGCTTCAGGTTCTTTAAGGTATGATTTGATATTTTTACCCGCTGCGTTATACTTGGTTTACAAGTGAAAATAAAATGGCTAACACAACTATTTGCTAATCTTGAATGCAACTATGTAAAATGAAATGGCTAACCTATGAAATGAAATGAATATGGAAACGAATAACCAAGTCCAATGGTGGGCCTGCATGTATTTGTATAAGTAAATGCATGCATTCCAAGATTCAAAGAAGAAAACCAACAACAAAATATGGAGCATAATCATATTACTTCTCAACACTTGCAATCTTTGGAGGTATAAAACCAAACCAAGAAACAATAGGGGAAAGAATTTATGAACAAGTAGAAATATTGTCTCAATTGAAAAGAATTTTAATTCCATGCATTAATATATCCAACATTAAAATGTCCTATAGTATATCATTTATAATTAAGCCGTAGATTACATTGAAGAAAATAACAGTAATTGATGCGTGTACTGCTTGAATGCATAATGTACCAGAACAAAATCATTCATGCCTTCAGTATTTTAGCAAAACCTTCAAGAAAGTCAACCAATCAATAATACTAATAGCAACTTTACATAATCAAGACACAAGCCACTAATAGCAATCAATAATATTGTCTTGTTATTAGTGGTATGTCTATTAAATTAATTTCCCCCCTTGGTACTTCCATTGTTCAAATCACATCATCCATCGTTAAGTTTTCAAAAAAGCTAAAAATCATGCTCTAAATGATAAAAATCCAATAAAAAAAAAAAAACCTACATTAGGGACACAAATGTAGAACCAGGTTTACAAATAGTATAGTATGCAATTTTTTGCACATCATTACATTCACAGATATAAAGGCAACCACACAACAATTAACTACAGGTATACTATCATTTGTGCATTGCTTCTTTTCTCTTTATTGTGTGTTGCTTCTCTTATGAGATTATATATATTTTGGGTAGTCAAAACGAAAGGAAAAGAATTTTTTGTGCAGTCCCCATAGCAACTGTATAATATCAAAGGCAAATCAAAGCAAAATAATGAGGTTTGTCAAAAGGATACAAATGGTGGGTCCTTAACATCTATTAACACGAAGGCTCTAAGAAATCAGAACGGTAAATAGAGGAAACCATTATAAAACCTAACCAAATAGTTTGACATCTAAAGAGTAATGGTAGTGAGTGTAATGTGTCTACAGGCAGATTCTCAATGTGTGTCCATAATATGCTATCAAAGACTAATATAAATCTTCAACAACAATACCTTCAGCTTACTAATAGCACGCAAGCAATCATCCTTGGACAGCTTCACGAGCACTCTTTCGCCTCTGACAAAGCAATTTACAGAGTTCCTCCAAGTTAATCCAACCCCCATTATGGGGTCTAGTAGCCAAACAAAGATCAACAATTTGCACCCCTGTCTAGCCAAGTTAATTCATGTCAAGTTTAAACATTACAAAGTGTTATACTGTAGCCAAGAAGTCATGACTTAAACATAATTGACAAAAAATGGATTAATGACGAAATTCAAAAATCATGCACATCATGCCTATGTAGATTATGTATAACAATTTGACCTAGTTTCCCTAAAACAAAGACCTGCTAAAATACAGTAACCTGAACCCATGAATCTTGAAGATTAATTTCCACAGGCAACAACATTAAGAATTGCTGACCTTTTAACCATTCAATTCAACAACATGAAATCCATACCTTAATATAGAATAAATCAGTTGAAGTCATCTGACAATTAAGAATTCACCAGCAAACGGACCATATATTTAACTCATGAGTATGTATTTTCTAGATAATATGTAATTCCGTTGGTAAGCATGAGTAAAGGTGTCAAAGCCTCCAGATATTAGAATGCAAAGATAAGGTTGAGTTCTCCAATTTATACGGGGGGAAAAATGATAGAAATTTCCACCAAGTGAACCATGTGCACTAGCAACCAGTGGCGGAGCCAGGAATTTAATATAGGAGGTTAGCTATTAATTATAATCTCAAAATTTTTCTTTCCCAATCAATAACAATAACATAATAATAATTTTTTGAGCTAATATTAAACATTAAAAATTAATATTCATTACAAAAAGTTTTTAATTTTAAACTTTTACGATTGACCCTGACGAGATTTCATCTTTTGAAATTTTTCCATGATAGTATCATTGTCAATGCCGTCAAAAATATCTCTCTCAATGTAGACAACCAAGCTATCATTCATCCATTCATTACCCATTTAGTTCTGCAACCGATTCTTCACAAACTCAAATGATTGAATTGAGTCCAATAATAAATTTGTCAATGCTCGTTGTTCTGAATTTGAACCATCCTCCGAAATCATTTCAAGCACATCAATCATTGTTGAAAACATACTAGCCAAGCTGACTAAAGTACCATAGCGTGAACCCCAACGTGTATCACCAGCATGTTTAAGATTAGTTTCTCGATTTAAGCCTTGCCCACTAGATAGCTCTCCAGTAATAAGTGTCTCAGTAACTTTTGCAGCTTGCTTCTCCCTAATAATATCTCAGCGTTTACATGATGCTCCAACAACATTCACCACATTAGAAACCAAAGTGAAAAGTAAAGCAATTTGATTATGATTCTTTGCCACGGCTACAAGTGCCAATTGCAATTGATGAGCAAAACAATGAACATAATATGCACAAGGATTCTCTTTCAGTATAAGTGTTTTAAGACCATTGAACTCACCCTGCATATTACTAGCCCCATCATATCCTTGACCCCGCAGTCTGGAAATACTCAATTCAAGTCTGGAGAATAAATTTTCCACAGCTTGTTTGAGTGAGAGAGCATTCGTATTAGCAACATGCTCAATACCAAAAAAGCGCTCAATCACTTGGCCTTTTTTGTCAACATATCGTATTATAACTGCCATTTGCTCCTTGATTGATATGTCACGGGCTTCATCAATCAAAATAGAAGAAAGTGCATCACCAAGATCTCTAATAATCACATTGATAGTTTCAAATGCGACCACATTTATAATGTCTTTTTGAATATCAGGAGATGTCAACTTAAGATTTTGTGGAGCATTGCTCAATGCAACCATTTTGACATCTTCATTATGATTAGCAAGAAACTTGAAAAGTTCAAGAAAATTTTCCTGGTTACTTGAATTTTTAGATTCATCATGCCCATGAAACGCAAGTCCTTGTCTTAAAAGAAATTTGACACAATCAACGAATGCATTCAAACAAGTTCGATACTCAATTCAAGCTTGATCAGATTGTTTGAAAAAAATCATTTGAATATGTTGGTTTTAGTTTAACAAGTCTTGACATTTACTCAAAGCTTGATTATGAGCACTATTGGGACCTCCAACATGAGTTTGAATTTTTCCTTTTTTCTTCCAATTTGAGAAACCCTCACCAACAAAAGAATCACCACCAGCTTGATCTCCAATATTGGGTTTGAAAAGATAACAACATAAACAAAATGCTGCATCTTTTGCTACGCTATACTCCAACCAATTAGAAAATTCACTAAACCAAACCTAATTAAATCACTGGAGCTTTTGTCCAATGATTTTTGTGGAAAATTATGATCACGAGGTTGACAATGACCTTTTTGTAGATTTGCTCTACGAATTTGTTCTCGATCATTAGCATTATAGTCCATAATCCGAGGCCGTAGTCCTGGATCTGTAGGAAAGTCTACTAAGTTGATTTCTATGCAATTTTGTTTTGCGGAAGAATAATTATCATCTTCTTCTTGAGGAAGAGATGACTCCAATTTTGATTTTCTTTTGAAATATTTCTCCATGACTGTTTGAAAAAACTAAAAATCAAAATAAAAATTCATAATCAAAATCACAAACCTCCACAAATCAAAAAATAAAATTTAGCACAAATCACAACAAATCAAAATTTCAAATTTTAGCACAAATTATAACAAATCAAAATCCTTAATTTAATTATTAATCACTGCAAATTAATATTTTTAATTTTAGCACAAATAAAATCCCTAATTTTAGCACAAACAACAACAAACCAAAATCCCTAATTTTAATATAAATCACCACCAATTAAGATTCATAATTTTAGCATATCAAAATCTCTTATTTTAACATAAATAATAACAAATAAAAAAATTTTACAAATCAAAACTTAACAAATAACTATAAATTAATACTTATAATTTTTATTTAAAAGTTAAAAAAAAAAAAAAAAAAAAAAAAAAGGTTACCTATAAACAATGAAGAGAAGACGCCAAGATTGTGGTATAGTCCCAAATCTGTGTTGTATGATCCTAATCTAGTGAATCACGAGTCGTTAAATTGCAAAGCAATAAAGGGAGATAAAGAAGACAAAGAAAATACGAAGATACTTAACAAGTATTGTGAATAAATAAAAAAATAAAGAATTCCATACACTCTTAAGGTTTTAGAGTTTTAACCTTACCATAATTAGAGTTGTGTGTATTTACCCAAAAAAAGTTTTGTATCAGTATTTGGTTGGGATTGGGATTAAAAAAAGAAAAAGTGCGTATGGTGTGTGTCAATGTGGTGAGCATGACCCAACCCAACAATAACAACGTGGGCACTATATGTAAGAGTAATATCCAAAAAAAAAAAAAAAATTGAAAAGTCAGGAGGGGCACGTGGCCCCCTGAGCCCAACCTCCCTCCGCTATTGAGTGTAACGATATGAATGAAAATTATATGCAAATGAACAGTTAGCTTGTATTCATAGTTGATTCTGAAGCCTTTTAACAATATTTAAAGAGATTTACAATGGTAACGTTTGATTGTTAATACGTATTGACTCAATATTCCCGCTATCACTATAGAGCAATTGATGTTAATATGCCTCGTAATACTGCTATTAAAAATCATATCACGTTAGACTGCATACAAAAAAATTGTAAATAAATAAAAAATCTATATTCTTCTAAATTTCTCAGTCTTGTTGAGCTGCCGTTTAATATGATACAGTGCAGTGACCATGGTCAGACATTGATATTGAAAGCTTTGATAATTATAACTTTTCTAAAATTGTAAAACTATGGCATTCTAAAGTTTTCTATATAAACTAGTTGGACAGTAATGGTCACTTTTGTTTCAATAAATCTCTGAACCAGGAAAAATATTCAAAAATTGTCTCAGAATTTTAGATTAATTGTGTAAATGTTTGGGATGGGTTAAACTAAAATAGTCTATAAAACAAAATATCTCATCACATATTGCTCTCTCTACTTTTTTATAATTTTATTTATTTATTTATAAAAAACCAATTAAAATAATAAATTCCCAAACAAGTTCTTGTAGGTCCATCTAGTGAATGAATCTTTGTCTTAAATTTATATTAATAATAAATTTCTTGATTTTTTTTTGAGCAAAATTCACTATATTCCCTTGTGGTTTTGCCTAGGAGCACTTTACCCCCAATGGTTCAAATATAGACAGAAAATTCCCTTATGGTTTTGGATTAAAGTGTTACGGTTAGTTTTTCTGTTAAAGATAATAGAAGGTGTGTCACACTATCTCCAATTGAGAGTGGGGAATGCAAAGAGTAAGTGTGGGAGCTAAAAAATATTAGTTTATTGGGGGAAACCCAAACAAGTCATGACAATGGGCCCAACCCAAACAAAGAAGCCCATGGGACAAGCATCACACCGTTATCTATAAAAGGAGGACATCCAAATAAATAGAGGTATGTCTTATCTCTCTGCAACAAAGCACACAGACACTCTTCAGTTCTTCATCTTTTTTCTTTGATTCAAGAGTCTAACTTTATCATCGGAGTGTTCTCAGCCGGCAACCCCGGCTGGGTGGCACTAATCATGTTTATTTTCGTAGATCTATGGGGCAAAGCTTATCTCTTCGTTGGATCTATTCGACAATCTATGTGAGAGGATTTTTTGGGTCTCACAATTGGGACTGTCTATGGGAAGAAGCTAAAGAATTCAATGAAAAGAAAAGCAAACACTACCTGTGGGGACATAATTTTTGAACGACAACACGTGGCCGAAGTGGCACCAAAGTGCCAGCTGAGGTGCCACGTGTCCTGTTCATGATGCCGAGATAATCTCAGCTAGGCCGAGGTTGAGATTATCTGCGAAGATACCGAAATCCGGGATAAGCAGATTAGGGACAAGAGTCCTAGAATGAGAGAGGACTTCAGTTTGGGTAAAGATAAAACTCTTACAGAGTTTGTCCCAATCTAACTGGGAGTCCAGGATTAGCATTGAGCCAGAGTCCATTGAAGCTAGGCTTCTATTAGGATCAAGTCAGTGTTGGCTATAAAAGAGAGGCACCCTCATGGGTTTAAGGTACACTTTTTGTATTCTGAATAGCGAGTTAAGCACTTTTGCTATCTTTGAGAGATAACTGACTTGATCGTCGAAGTACCCCCGGGTGGACGAACCACCGTCGGAGTCTTGTCTTTCTGTGACAGGTCGTTCGGGCTTAATCTATTCTGCCGATGTTCTCCAACTGAGTACCTGTTTGGCAGTGTGATCGGAAATTGACACACACAATTTGGTGCCGTCTGTGGGAAAGAAAGGAGAATAGATGGCCAACGACGGACACAAGGAGAAGATCGGGGACGACATCCCTACTGGGAGCGGTAAGCACATTGACCCTAACATGGAGAAGGGTGACTGCAACGAAGAAACTCAGGATCAGAATCCCGGAGAGAAGGATGTCAGCCAAGAAGGCGACGTACCAAAGAAGTCAAATCGAGGCGGGTATTATAAGGAGAATGACCTCCAGGTATGGAAAGATAGATGCCTGCGGATGGATGGTGAGACGAAGGAAATGGCAAACAAATTGGTGGACCTACAAGCGGTCGTCAATTTCATGATACAGAACAACGTCATGCAGCCACCGTTCCCATTACAAGATACGTTGATTCCAGCGGCCAAGAAAGATGCCTGAAAAGGGGGGCAGAAAACAGTTCTTGTAGTCCCACAGCACGACAGGACCAAGGGACATTCTCACCGGCCTTCACGGGAGGACAGGCATAGAGAATCAATGAGAAGAGAATCCCAGAAGACATGTCGAACCAAAGAAGCCTACACCAAAGAACATCGGGATGTTCAATGGAAAGAACTCTATTTCGACACGACCAATGGAGGGAGGTCCAAAAGGACTCATAATGACACTAGAAGTAGTGCACCAAAAAGGCTGAACTCTGGAGATAGCCGAGCTCCTGGACGGACCAAGGAGAAGGACCAAGGAGGATATGAAGGATTACCTCCAGAGGAAGCGACAAGATGCCGAGGTGACTGCTCCGGTCAAATCGAGAACGTCGTTTTCGGTAGAAACGGATAAATTCGAAGCCCCAAAAAGGTTCAATATGCCGAGATTCCAGATATACGACGGTAAGTCGGACCCCAACTTTCACGTCAGCTTGTACCTGAACTCGATGGCACTATACACTAGGAATGAGCCATTGCTTTGCAAGGTGCTCCCCTCGTCTTTCGGGGAAGTTGCATTAGACTGGTTTCACAAGTTGCCGAAAGGAACTGTGAAAACCTGGGAAGGCCTGGCCGAGATGTTCGTGGCCAGATTTGTGACAAACAAACTACAGCCATTAAGGGTGGACTCCCTAATGGCTCTGAGAATCAGTGAGGATGAAAGCCTTAGGCCTATGCCAAGTGGTACTATGAGGTGTTCAACCGAATACCAAGGTGCAACTAAGAGGTGGCAGTCGTTTCTTTTAAGAACGGCTTGAACGATGATTGTCTGCTTTGAAAATCATTGGCAAAGACACTGCCAAAAAGTATGGAGGAACTAATGGCCAGAATTGAGAAGTATGCGAGGGCCGAGGAAGATACGCCGGGGACAAAGGCGTCGAAACAAGAGAAGAGAAACGGCTAGTCGAAGCGAGGCCGAGGTAACACTGGGTACAACAAATAAGAGACGGGATTAAGGGCTGCACAGGCAGTCACAACCGTATTCCGAATCCCAGTTTACAAAGTCTTGGAGAAAATCCGAAATCAGCCCTATTACAGAGCACCAGTAAGGGTTTTGGGTGAATTTATTGGAAGAAGTCTTGGCAAGCAATGTGTTTACCACAATGAAGATGGGCATCTGACTCAGGGGTGCAGAGCCTTGAAGACATATTTGGAAGACCTGGTAAGACAAGGTCATTTAAGGGACCTCGTAGACGAGGCCAAGACAAGGGAAAAGCAAGTAAGACTGCCTCAGGCACCGGCAGCACCACCTCCTCCAGCACCACAACCGTAATCAAGTGGACCTCGAGTGATCAATGTGATTCACTCGAAGGTCAATGAGAACAAAATACGTGGGGAGACTCAGAATGTAAAACACTTGCAGCATGTGTACCAAGTCCGGCAGAAAAGAGCTAGGGCAAACAAGTGCCAGGGACCAGTGGTATCCTTTACTGAAAACGACCTAGAGATGGTGTAGCATCCACACAACGATGCCTTGGGAATATCCCTTCAGATTGGAGAATGCCAAGTGAAGCGCATCTTAATTGAGCAGGGCAGCTCTTGTGACATCATGTATGTCAGGTGTTATAAGGAGCTTGTCCTTCACCAAGATGATCTGGAGTAGTCCAATGGCCTAATGGTTGGGTTCAATGGAACACCAACATGGCCCCTGGGAGCGGTAAGTTTAGAGGTGCAGGCTGGCACCAAGAAGATAAAAATAGAGTTTACCATAATTGACACCCCCTCCCCTTACAATGCTATCCTGGGAAGGCCATGGCTGCATGTAATGGGGGTTGTTCCCTCAACATTGCACCAGTTGTTGCGATTCCTAACAGAACAAGGAATTGAGGAAGTCAGAGGGGATCAAGTGCAGGCAAAGAATTGCTCCATGGCAGCAATGAAATCCACTTGCAACATACGAGAAGCAGAAGCAGCAGAGATTGAAAATAAGGACATGGAGGTCCTTGAGGACGTCGGCAAGGAACCAGCCGAGAAAAGCGAGGAAGCCCTAAAGAAGATCCTGGTCTAGTAAGGGGATGAGGAGCGCTTCTTCCTTCTCGGCTCAAGCTTGGCCGAGGAGGAGGAAAAGGAATTAGAGGCATTCTTGAGAGCAAACCTTGAGGTGTTTGCCTGGACACCGTACGAGATACCTGGCATCAACCCCGAGGTCACTTGCCATAAACTGAATGTGGACATGTCGGCTAAACCTGTCATCCAGCGAGCAAGAAGGCCGATGCTGATGCATGTTGAGGCAGTAGAAAAGGAAGTGGATAAACTTTTGGAGGCTAGAGCCATTCGAGAGGTAAATTACACGACATGGTTATCAAAGACGGTGGTTGTGAAGAAAAAGAATGGGGAAGTGGAGGGTTTGCATGGACTTCACCAGCCTAAACAAGGTTTGTCCCAAAGACTATTTCCCACTATCCAAGATTGACCAATTGGTGGATGCAACTTCAGGGCATGAAAGGATGAGCTTCCTGGACGCCTATAGGGGGTACCATCAGATAGCTATGTACCCCCCAGTTGAGAAAAAGACTGCATTTATCACCCCAAAAGGGTTGTATTGCTATAGAGTGATGCCTTTTGGGTTGAAAAATGCAGGAGCAACTTACCAGAGACTGGTGACCAAGATATCCAGGCATCTAATAAGTAGAACAATGGAGGTATACATAGATGACATAGTCGTGAAGACCAAGGAACCTGAGAATCATCTGGAAGACTTAAAGGCAGTTTTTGACATCCTTAGAACATATCAGCTCCGACTCAATGCATTGAAGTGCGCATTTGGAGTTGGGTCTGGTAAGTTCTTAGGATACTTGATTACCAAAAGGGGCATTGAGGCTAGCTCGGATCAGATCAAGCCTATCTTAGAATTAAAGAGCCCAACATCGACAAACCAAGTGCAGATGTTGACTGGAAGGGCTGCAGCCCCGAATAGATTCATAAACAGAAGCTCTGACAAATGTAAACCTTTCTTCAGCTTAGTGAAGAAAGCCACAGACTTCTTATGGACAGAAGAGTGCGAAGTTGCCTTGGCCGACTTGAAGAAGTATTTGACCACAACTCCAGTTCTCTAAAATCCAGTACCTGGAGAGGAGCTATTCTTATACTTGGCAATTTCAGAGTATGCAGTGAATACAGTAGTAATCAGAGAAGAAAATAGAGGGCAAAGGGCAGTTTAGTATGTGAGTAAAACCTTAGCTGATGCTGAGACCAGATATCTACCCTTGGAGAAGCTAACACTGGCTTTAGTAATGGCTTCCAAGAAGCTGAATCATTACTTTCAAGCCTACAAAATTGTGGTGTTAATTGAGCATCCCTTGAAGTCCTTGTTACAGCAGGGAGATCTGATAGGCAAAATAACCAGATAGACAGTGGTGTTGGGCCAATATGACTTGGAATTTAGACCCAGAACAGTAATCAAAGGCCAAGTTTTGGCCGACTTCGTGGCCGAGTTCACACTAGGCGCCATCATACATCGGGCTCCGTTGAGCCGAGGTATATGATGTCCAAGTGAACAAGCAGAAACCTAGCTGGGGATAGCAGAACAAAGGAAGGAAGAGAAACTCAGGCCATGCAGTATTTACATCGGCGACTCCTTCCAACTATTTGTTGATGGGAGTTCAAACCGACAAGGAGCAGGGGCAGGAGTAGTGCTAGTATCGGCAGATGGGCAGATACTAGAATAATCCATTCGTTTGGGGTTTAAAGTCTCAAACAATGAAGCAAAGTATGAAGCACTGATCGCAGGATTAAAGCTAGCAGCAACAATGGAAGCTGACGAGGTAATAGTCTTCTATGACTCCCAGCTTATTGTCAACCACGCAACAGGCAAATATGCAGCCCGAGATGAAAGGATGTCAGCCTATGTAAAGGAGGTGGGCAAACTAGTAGCCTTATTCCAGAATTGCCGACTATAGTAGGTTAGTCGGGATGAGAACAGCCATGTTGATGCTCTGGCCAACCTGGCTAGTGCAATGAAACTTGGAGAGGCAAGGGTGATAATGGTTGATTACTTGACAGGTCCAAGCATAGAACCATTGAATACAGAGCATGAAGTAATGTGTGTAGAGATGGGACCAAGTTGGATGGATGCGATAATAGTATTTCTTAGAGATGGGAAACTACCGATGATCACAAAAAGGCACACAAGATCAGGCTAAAGTCGGCAAGGTTCAGTCTAACAGCAGAGGGACACCTCTACAGAAGATCTTTTACTGGACCCCTTTTGAGGTGTGTGCATCCTTCACAAGTTGAAGGCTTTCTATATGAAATATACGAAGGAGTATATGGAAGCCATGCTGGGGGCAGGTCACTTGCTCATAGGGCCATTACCCAGGGGTACTGGTGGCCATACATGCAGAAAGATACTGAAGCTTATGTCAAGAAGTTTGAGAAGTGCCAGAGGTTTGCACCTTTGATACGTCAACCAGTAATGGACTTGAACCTAGTGTCCAGCCCTTGGCTATTTGCCCAATGGGGCATGGATCTTGTTGGACAACTGCCTCAATCAACTTGATAAAAGAAGTTTCTGCTAGTGGAAACAGATTACTTCACCAAGTAGGTAGAAGCTGAACCCCTTGCAAAAATTCAGGACGTTGATGTGAAGAACTTCATATAGAAGAACATCATCACCAGGTTTGGGATCCCAAGGGCAATAATAGCAGACAATGGTACGCAATTTGACAGTAAGCTAATCAAGAACTTCTGTGCAAAGTACAAAATCAAGAATTATTACTCTACTCCAAGCTTTCCTCAAAGTAATGGTCAAGCAAAAGCCTCCAATAAGGTTATCTTGGATGGCATCAAGAAGAAGCTGGAAGCAGCAAACGGAAAGTGGGTGGAAGAGTTGCCTAATGTACTCTGGGCATATCGGACTACACCAAGAAGATCAACTGGGGAGTCCCCATTTGCCATGGCCTATGGCACAGAAGCAGTTGTTCCACTGGAGGTCGGCATCGTAGGGATTAGAACCCAGGGAGTGGAAAATGGGACCAATAAGACATTCTTGACCCGAGATTTGGATCTGTTAGAAGAAAGAAGGGAGAAAGCAGCAATTCAGCTGGGGGCATACCAGCAGCAACTTGCTAAGGCTTATAATAAGAAGGTCAACCCAAGAGAGTTCCAAGTTGGGGACCTCGTCCTGAGAAAGGTTGTCGGCAACAAGAAGGATCCCAAAGAGGGCAAGCCTGGCCCAAATTGGGAGGGACCTTATAGAATCTTCTTGGTCCTGGGCAATGATGCATATCGGCTTAAAGACAGTGAAGGCAAAGAGTTGCCAAGACCCTGGAATACTTGCAATCTGAAGTTTTTCTGTCATTAGATTTTTTGTTTTTTAAGTTTCTTGTTATTAGCCGAAGTAATAATAAAGTCTTAGCTTGATTTTTAAACTTGTGTAGTATGACTGACCAGTCACTTGGCAGTGTTTCTGATTGAAACATGACGAATAACTTAGACTTATTATATGGCAGAGTTGAATTATATTTGCATATAATAGAGTTAAACTAAGTTGGCGATGTTTTTGATTAAAACATGACGAATAACTTAGACTTATTATATGGCAGAGTTGAATTATACCTGCATATAATAGAGTTGAACTAAGTAAGTTGGCGATGTTTCTGATTGAAACATGACGAATAACTTAGACTTATTATATGGCAGAGTTGAATTATACTTGCATATAATAGAGTTGAACTAAGTTGAATTAACCTAGACTTGCCATATCGGCAGAGTCACACACAGATTGAAACTAAGTATATAGATTAAACAGAGAGACCAAGGTTCGTAACCTCGGCTAGTCTTTGTTTGAATCTCACCTCGGCAATGAGGTCAAAGCCACATGCTTAATGAGAACCCAAGTGGAACTTAAGTTCACATTAGGGGACAAACAGCTGGAAGAATGATGCTTGGGAGTTGGAATTTACAAGCTAAAGACTGTTTTAACACTTGTTGAAATTTTAAGAAAAATTTACAAGTTGAAGTTAAGCCGAGGTCATGTTAAAGGAAGGTTGGTTTAACACTTGTTGAAATTTTAAGAAAAAATTTACAAGTTGAAGTTAAGCTAAGATTATGTTGAAAGAAGTATCTACGTACTTGCCGAGATTACCATGTTGCCAAGACTTGGAAGATATTTGAAGATAGAAATCTTGCTAAGTAAAAGTAAAGTGGCAGGTTTTATATAGCACTTGTGAAAATATTTTTTACAATGTTTTCAAGTGTTAAGCCAAGGCTGAGATAAGCAAGATTGGAAGTTTTGTCCGAGGTATGTTAATCCGAGGAGACTATACAAAGAAATGCATAAACTGAAGACATGCAAAATATTCTAAGTATGGAAGCAGTAAAGCATACAAACATACAATCACATTGAAAGAAGAAATTAGAGAATGCATTCAGATGAGGAAAGAAGGCACTTCGGCCTGACATTGAAGAATAATTGTTCAGATTACTAAAAGGCACATCGGCCAAATAAAGAGCTAAATATTGTTCAAAAAGAAAAAAGTACTAAGTACAGAGGAAAAGTTTCAAGATTAGACTATTCGGCATCATCAGCTGGATCGGTTTGGGGCTCAGAAGACATCTGAGAACTCTTCTCGACAGCCTTCTCAGCCGCAAGCTTGGCATTGATCTCTTGGAGAGTCTGGTCGATGCTCTTCTCGGCGATAGGCGCGTCAAATGTTGTCTTCTCAGGAGTGGTATCTTTTGAGACCTCATCCTCCTCCTCCTAAGTCAAGTCCAAGACTTGCTCATTCAGAGCTGAGGACTTGGCCCCAGCATCCACAGCCTTTTTGGACTTTTCGGACTCAGCTTCGTCCTCGGATTGGCTTGGAGTGGGTGGAAATGGCAGGACGAGGTTGCTAGCATTCTTAAGAGGAGAGTCCTCGGGGACAACTAACTCCTTCAGAGCAGCCATCTAACCAAGGGTGAAACCCTTGTTGCATACCTGCTTCACTTGTTTTTTGTAGTCTTCTTTGACATCGGCTGCCCCCTCGGCATACGTTTTCTCATCCGCCACTTTGATCTCAGCGTCCTTTGTGGCCAAGGCAGCAATGAGCTCGGCCTGGGCTTCAGCGGTCTTTGCCTCGGCCTCTTTTTTCTCAGCCTCGAGGACCTTAGCAATGGCCTCAGCAGCTCCCGCCCTCTCTTCAGCCTCGTCTTAGGATTGTTTTGCTGCCTTGGCCTGATCCATCAGAGTCTTCATCTTGGTCTTAGCTCTGTTGACTATCTTCAGCAAACTAGCAGCCTCCTTGGTCTTATTGACCAACTTCTTCTTGATGTCAAAAGCCTGCATCGCGAAGGAGTGGGCATACTAGATTGCCTAGAAGAAATAGGAGGAAAAACAAGAGTTAGTAAAAAACTCTAAGTATGGAAAAACACAGAATGAAAAGTACCAAGTGTTAGGGGCTTACTTGTACGGAGTGCTGCAACATCATAGCGAAGTTTTCATGTTCGCTGACCTCGGCGGTGCGTTCAAGGTCTTTTGGAAGGAGCAAGGCAGTAGAGAGGGTAACATTGACTTCAAGGTTAGTCGCGCTATCGTTGACTCTGACTGGCTTGTCCTCAATAGTGATTGGAGGGGCCTAGGGGGCATCAGATTTCATAGACCCTGAGGTTGTTGCAGACTCTGACCTCAGCTTCTTTGACCTGGTTGATTCAAAGGGAGCAGCCTCGGCGGGCCTCTTTTCGGTGGCGGAGGCACTTTTTTCTGCCTCGGCTATTTTGGAGATTAGCAAAGTGTCCTCAGAGTCGATCTGAGTTATCGTTGCCTTAGGTTGGGCTTTCTTCAGTCTTTTTGGCTTTGGCTTTGGCTTTGGCTGAGACTGGGATGGTGAAGGTTGTACGGTGACAATGTTGGGGATGTCGGCTAGAAGGTCGTCTGCTATAGCCTTCTTACGACCCATCTCGACGGCGGCTACAGTTCAACGTCGGCGTTTGCATTGAGAAGGTGGGATTAGTTGTGGAGCCGAGGTTGATGGTTGTTCTGCTGGATTAGAGGTTGATCCCTGATCTGGCTGAGGTGATGAAGTTGTAGCAGGAGTTGTTGCTGAAGGAGGAGACTTTCTTTTTCTTGGGACGTCGGGTAGAACAGATTTGTATGTTGGGATATAGTTGAGCAGGAAATGGGCTTTTCGCTGATCAACTGGTAGACCCAACAGCTTCTTAAAATCCTTGCTGGGATAGAAGTTCTTACGGAAGTCCTTTGGAGGTTGAGGAAGAACTGCAAAATAAAACATACAGACATTAGAATATACAAAAATATCAAAGTAAGAAAGACTTGAGAAGCAAGTAAAAGTAACACTTGGCTCTTACTGTCTCCCTCTCTGAACAATGTACAGCTTAAAGGGTAGAGGTGAAGGTTGTTATCTGGAAGGAACTCCTAGTTGCCCAAGACGATGAAATAATCGTCCCCGGTGCCCTTGTTGGAATCAAGGAGGTTGGCGATGAGTTTGTATGCCGTCGACCTCGGCTTAAGGTAGTAAATGTAGCCTTTTTCTGACTTAAGGCCACACATGGTGTAGCAGTACTAGATGTCAGCTAGAGTTACCCTAGCATTTTCTCGGCTAGCTAAGGCGATAATACCGTTGATGACTCTGTAAGAGTTAATGGCTAATTGCATTGGGTTGAGTTTATAATAGTGAAGGACTTCTCGAAAGAGAATATCAAGAGGGAGCCTAAGTCCACACTCTATGAAGGCTACGACTGGAAAAGGCATGATGGAGTCCTCCTCCCCAGCCAACCTGAGGTGAACATCGGCAGGGATGGCGAACTCCTGCCTGAAATATTCTAGCTTAATTGGTGTGTCTACCTTCCACATTCACATATCCATGACGTCGGTTTAAGGGGAAAGTGTTGGATTGCAAAAGGAAGTGGTTTGTTTGGGTTTAAAGGACCTCGGCAAAACCTAAACGAATGTTGGGGCAAGGGTTCTTGAGGATCTAAAGAGAATTTGTTTCAATTTTTCCTAAAGTTTGTAAGTTCTAGAACAAGTCCCAAACCTAAAACTATGGAAACAAGAATTGAGGGTAAGAATCTGGAAATGACAACAAGAAAACATGGCAAAAAGAATGATTCAAAAGCCAGAAGAAATTCAAGAACATTAGAAGTAGAGATATACAAAGCCAAGTTCAGTGGCAGAGTAACGAGTATGTGTTTGGTTCAGAACCCAGAAAGTAAAATCAAGAACATCAAGTATGTGTGTGCGTGTGTATACCCCAAAACAGATAAAGCAGAACATGTTTAAGCATACGAAGGGTAAAATTTGAAACACAGACAGAAACAGGAGCATATGAATGTATTCATCAAGGCAAATAAACAGAGGCAACAGAGTATGAAACTAAAGAGGGGGAAAATAGTATCTCACCAAAGAAAATGAAGCCGGTGTAAAGTTCGCCGGGGTCAGACGATGGCAACAATCGGAGAAGAGCAGCAAAAACTTCGCCGAAGGAGGTGAACGGAGTGGTTGCAGAGCTTAAGAGCTTGAAACAATGGAAGATTTGGGAGTAGAGACAGAGAACTTGCACGAAAACGGTGGTGAAAAAGTGAAAAGACGGAGAGAGGGGGATGATTTTGATCAAACACGCAAAATGGCGGCAAAATGGCAATTAGTGTGCCTAGGACGACGTGCTTGTCAGACGGCGCACGCAAATGCAATACGAATTAATGGCTCGTGTCAGGTACGGCTCAGTAGGGGAAAGACGCGTGGCAAAAATGGTTAAAATACTATGCATGACGACTCATACGTGTGTTGAAACTCTTGGAGTTCTTGATTTAATGGAGCAGGACCTCGGCTAAGGGGACGATCTCGGCTGAGAAACTTGAACAAACTTGGTTATTAGTTCTGAAGCATTGATGAAAACAGACTAAGTCTTGGTCGTGTTGAGCCGACGAATGATGACCTCGATAATGAAGGACAAAGCGAGCTTAGCCGACGTGCTAAATGGAATAAACGATATAGGTCCCATCACCTCAGAATGCAGAGGTAATAGAACCTAGGGGGCAGTTGTGGGGACATAATTTTTGAATGACAACACGTGGCCAAGGTGGCACCGAAGTGTCAGCCGAGGTGCCACGTGTCCTGTTCATGACGCTGAGATAATCTCGGCTAGGCCGAGGTCGAGATTATCTATGAAGATACTGGAATCCGGGATAAGCGGCTAAGGGACAAGAGTCCTAAAATGAGAGAGGACTTCAGTTTGGGTAAAGATAAGACTCTTAGAGAGTTTATCCCAATCTAACTGGGAGTCCAGGATTAACATTGAGCTAGAGTCCATTGAAGCTAGGCTTCTATTGGGATCAGGTCAGTGTTGGCTATAAAAGAAAGGCACCCTCGTGGGTCTAAGGTACGCTTTTTGTATTCTGAATAGTAAGTTAAGCACTTTTGCTATCTTTGAGAGATAACTGACTTGATCATCGGAGTGCCTCCGGGTGGACGAACCACCGCCGGAATCTTATCTTTCTGTGACAGGTTGTTCGGGCTTAATCTATTCTGCCGGTGTTCTCTAGCTGAGTACTTGTTTGGCAGTGTGGTCGGAATTAACACACACACTACCTTTAAGGTGCTCGGACCAATGTACTGTAAGTAAATCTGATCTAACCACAAAGGTTAGTGATCTTGCTTTATACAAAATCAAATTCTATCTAATCTTTTTTTAGGAAAAGTGGACTCACGGCTGGGTCTTTCTCTTTTTTCTATATGTTTATTGCTAAAAATCAACTTTAATATATATATACATTTATGCTCACAAATTGTGTCTAACCTTTGTTGAATATAGAGACTTGACCAAGTTTACAGATATATGTACGTATCCATTTTTGCTTCCTAAAAGTTAGAAAAACAAGATCAAGTTTGTAGATCTACAGAGACTTGACATTCTAGAAAAGGTTTCGGCAACACACAAGGTCAAGACGAATTGCCGAAGAAATGTTTCGGCAATCAAAGTTGCCCAACTCACTGGCCAACAAAACTTTAACAAGATTAAATTGAGCTACCGAAAAGGTGCTTCGGCAAACCAAAGAACTAAGAAGAGTTACCAAACAAGTGCTTCGGCAAATGAAAGAGCCAAGTTGCCGATCAAGTGACTCGGCAAGCCGACCATCCACCTATTCCAGCTGAAATATTTGTTATGGGGAATTCGAAGACTTAACATTGCAGCAAATTAACATTGAGCAAGTCATTGCCTCCGACCAAGAGCAAGATCTTCCGAGAAAAACAATCAAAGGGGCTTGTAAGCCATTTAGCAATGGATCTACCGATCAAGAACAAAGAGACCAATGGACAGGACGAGCACCATTACGCCCTCACCGAACAAGCACGACTCTTTTTTCGAGTAGAAATGATGTCGCCGAGTCAACGTCGTTATGCTAAGGACGTTAAAACAACATTCAATTCACCATTCTTCCCGCCGAGATGAGGTTCAGAAGCATCATTTGCCAAGAGAATTTCACTTCAATCAACAAAAAAATAAAAAATAATGAATAAAAACAACAAACATAAAATAAAATAAAATTCAATAGCCTTGAGGAAACCAATTACCCAAGTTCCAATTATGTTTCATCCATCTCGACAACGAAAAGCTTACTCGTCAATGTAGACGTGCCCGAACGTCCCGAGCTTCGCGCGCGAAATTGGCGCGAAATCCGGTTTGTTCATTAGCATACTACAGTTCGGACACAAATGTCCCAGTTCTGAATCTAATCCCACAAAGTGCAATGCAAGACCGATAAATCACCAAAGAGTCCAAATCCGGCAAATCGTTTTGGAAAACTGATTTTTGTAAAGAAGTGCCAAACATGGACTGCTTTGCCAGATACAGAGTCGCCACCTAAATATTTTATTTTGGGGGAAATTTAGGAAACCCTGACTTGTGCCTAAAGCCACGTGTCTGTCATCACCAAAGTTGCCTTGGCTCGGGAACTTGGGTACGAGAGGGGAAGGTCATGCAATGAGCACCCCCGCTCGCCCTATCAAAGGATCGACCTTTACTAACATGATATTTTGTTTTTAAAAACACATGTGTTCTTATTCCGGTTATTAGCTAGCTTTACTATGTGATGCGCACAACACACAAGTATAGACTAGATCACCTAAATTGGAACAAAACATCTCATGTTTGTTTGTTTGAAAATGGTTTGAAGGTGCTACTCGCAAGTAGGCTAAGATGTGGATTTGCCACCCTCAAGTGGGCTTAAGAAAACATGATTTTGCCACTCTCGAGTGGGCTTAAAACTCGCATTTAGATGAATTGTTCCAATTCAAGTAATCCAACCTTCACCCACAAGCATTCAGGCAGTTATATCATTTAAGCAAATAGCCTCATGGCAAGCATGCTATACATGGCAAGCATGCTATACATGGCAACACTTACACACATGCAAGGATGCTAAAGCAGAAAAGCTTACCTAGTACTCCGAGCCAAAACAATAGCTAGTTAGTAATCAATGCATGATCCTAGCTATGTTAAGATGGCTAATGCAACACATGCAAAATGCAACTAGAAATAGGCTCGGCTATTCTAAGATGGCATATGAGATGCAACTTGATAATCATGTATTCAAATCGGAATTGAAATACAATGCGGTTTGTATGATGCGCCGAGCCCGGTGCATGCAATACAGATGAATGGATGTAAACATGCAAGCATAAGGATGCTAATCTAAACATGTCCTAAAACTAACCATCGAAAGCAGTTAAGTAAAGGGGAGAAAGACGTGGGATTGGAAGACATGCACACACGCATGCATACTTATTACAACAATGTGCCCTCTCGATGGAGGGTCTGAATAAATAATACAAGCTAACTAATTAACTAACTAACAAGCTAATTAATTATTACAAAACCCTTAACTAATTAAGCAAATTAATTAAGTTACAAAACAGTTAAAACGGCCTCGAGAAGAGGGACAAATGCATGCTAGATCGGCTTCACTCGGAAATCCGTTGCCATGCCTCATGTTGCCTCTGTTTGCACTGTTTTACACCTCTGAAAACTGTGAAAACCTCTGTGAAGCTTCTAAACCACCTCATGGAGATGTTGAGAGCTCATCGGCCAAATGGTATGGTCATCGGACAAGAAATATGGGTCATTGACCAACTATGATGTTATCGGCCAAAAATTATTAGCCAATCGGCACTGCAGATAGCCGATCGGCCATACCTTCCTGCAAACTGCTCCTTTTGCTGCAGTAGAGGACAAACAAGGGCATGGCAATACATTTGCAAGGCAATGTTGTGCAACTACACCCCTTATCATGTTTGAGACTCAAAGAAGTGTAGTGCTCAACCATCGAGCCATCAATCACGCATTTCGATGCATGATGGTCAAAGAGGCCGAATTGCACACATCAATATGGAATAAATGCACAAAAACACACAAATGCCTCACACTCTATCATATTGGATCAAGAATGTCGGCGACCGAGGATTGAGGCACGTTTCGTCACTTCAAGTACGAAACGTCCCTCGGTCCTCGTGTTTGGTTTGACACCCCAAACCAAACACAATGCAATGCATGCAACATGGAAAAGCTATGCAATGCAACATAAGCATGCCAAATACAATAAGACTCAAGCATGCACATAAGGCTAAGGTAACAAGCATGCCAAATGCAATGCAACCTAAACAAGCATGTGACAAAATGCAAACTAGCAAGTATGCAAAATGCCACCTAAACATACAAACATGCATGAAATGCAAAGATGGACAAGCATGCAAATGTCATGCAACTCAAGCATGCAAGCATGATGTGAAGTAGTAACTTTGAACAACATGGTAAATGGACTTAAACTAAAGATGGATAGACCTCAGTCATGCCCAAAATCAGTGGCCATTAGTGCTAAAATGATGGTATGAAAAGCATGAAAAGGCAAGACAAGCATGCATGCCAATTGGCTCAAGGACTAAGGCATAAAGATGCAACTTTTAAGCACACTTAAAGAGTGTCAAGCATGGATATGTGACAACACTACATGCTCTGAAATGATGTCAAGAATGATGCCAAATCACACACAATGCAAGTATGGCTTGCAAGAAAGCTCAAAGCTTGAAACTAACAAAGGGACTTAAATCATGGCCATGCAAAGCAAGCCCCAAAGGGCCAAGGACACCCAAAACAGTCCCAAGGCAGGTCCATACAAGACCAAAAACAAGCTTGAACCTAGCCAACACAAGCTAGAACAAGAGTCCAAAAGGCATGAGGCATGCAAGGCTAACAAGGGGTGTTACACTACACCTATTACAACCAAGCATGGCTTGACTTAACCAATGAAAATCAGAGTTATGGCATATCAAAATAAGCCCAAAAACCCACTGAGATGGCATCTTAAAGACCTAAGCATAGAGGCATGCACAATGACCCACTCTTAAGGCATAAAACACCAACTTTTCAAAACATTGAAAGGATGACAAATGCAAGCGTATGGCTACACTACATGGACTGAAATCACATATGAAATGATGCCAAATCATGAAAATGGTCCAAGCAATGCATGCTAATGACTTGGACACTCAAAGCTAACAAGCTAGATTGAACCATGGCTATACAAAACAATGCAAGCATGACCAAGACAATGCAAATCAGAGCTAGAGCATGATAAACCAAGGGTAAAAGCTCCTTTGAGTTGAGCCAAAATATGCAAGGATGATGGTCCAAATGCAAGGTGCATATTAAGGCAATAGAGAGGATTGCAAGACAAGTGCATGGTGCATGCAAGAGGCTATTAAACCAACTTAAAACAAAGGTATAGCATGGCAAAATAACACCAAATACATGCTAAAATGAAGCCAAAACATGCTAAGCAAACATGCTACCAATATGGACCATTTATACTAGCATATGAGACACAAGGAGAGAGGTGTGTCCCTCTCCTATTCAAGACTTCAAAACCACTTCTCCACCACTGAAAATCCTCTGGATTTCAGTGGTAGAAAGGTTAAAACAAGATGGTTCCAAAGCTCAAAAAGAAAGGCACAAAACAAGGCCCAAGAGGGGGTAGACAACCCCCAACCAAAAAGTGACCTTAAACAATCATCTCAAGCACACAAAATCAGAACTTTTTACAGTTTAGAGTTAAGCTTAAAACAATATGCAAGTAGGTCTAAAAGCTTAAGCCAAAATGGGGGATTAAAATGTGGTTTACTCACCCTTGAAGAACACCTTCAAGAACACCACTCTAGCACCTTTCTCTAATCAAAACCAGTCCAAGAACTCCACAACCAACTCCTAAGGACCTCAGCAACCAAAGGATGGTGTATTGCTAGGTGTTTGTGTGCAATAGTGTGAAGATATTACACTTTTGGGCACAAACAAAGGCTAAACAAAAGAGAGAGGTAAAATATAGAGAGAGATACATATATATTTTCTATATCAACTTTTTGAACCTCTGGAAAGGGAGGGGAGGCTCCCTTCTTATAGAATTTCAATTCTCAAGCTTGTTCAACAAGCTTGAGTCTTGAATGCAATCCCTCTATACACGTATATGGAGGATGAGAATTGTGCACACCAACTGTCACAGCTGGCAGAAAATATCTGCAAAAAGCAGATGGAAAGGTCTCGGCTCAAAAATATGGTCGATCGACCAAAAAAGAGTGCCGATCGGCCACCACTTTTAGCCAATGACAAGAAAACAACCGATGGCACCATGCCTTAGCCAATGAGTTGAGGGGATGGCCAACAAGCCACCCTCTCCCCTCAGAAGCAAAAGCACAAGTCCTTGGTCCACAACCAAGCACAAAACAGACAAGTTGAGAGATCCTAAGGCAAGACGCGCAGCCGAGACCTTCGGGAACTCAAAACGAACACGAGCATGGATGATCATCGAGTGTTCAAACGATGACGTTCAAGTCTTGAGGATGGTCAAAAATGGGGTGTCTACAGTCAACATTACATACCAGCATTATTCGGCAACATTGCTTACTCGGCAACATTACTCGGCCACACATAGGTTAATCGGCAATGCTGCGATAATGCCAAATCGCTACCAACTTTTTGAATTCATACAGCCGCTCGATTGTTTTTGGACGCTTAGCACCACAACTCCATTGCCACGCTCATTAGTAATGATATTCATCACTAACGGTCCAAGTATATATCCTTAATCATGTTGGCTACAACCACGACGCGGTGAACAAATTTAGTCGTTCTCTCTTTGGAGTCACATCTCAGCAACATGCTCCATAGCATTGGACATTCTCATAACACAAACTACAATTATTAATTTATCTCCCTCTTCGACAAAAATCTCATGATTTAATTCTCGGAAGCACAACAACATTGGTCGGCGCTACTATCTCGACATCTCGGCTTCAAATTGGTGAAGATTTCAGAGGTGCCGAAATCAACATCTAAATATACTAGAAGGTTCATGTCGGCTTGAAGAGTCTAGACCCACCAATTGGAATGACCAAAAATTAACCGATGTCAGCCAATAGTTGCACAACAGACCAAATTTTCAAAAAAATTGAAATTTTTGAAGTTTTTGAAATCAAGTTTTGCACATACCGGTGTGAAGTACTCATTGAGAGGAGTCCACCACAACAAGCCACATCAAAATTGGACTTAAAATGAAGGAGATATAAGGGCTCAAAGTCACGCATTTGAATCTAAACAATTCTTCCTTTCGCGCTATGTTGCATGAAGCAGATGACATAAGGATTTATCGTGCGCTTCTCGACCCAAAGGGCTCCATTGTATCTTACCGCATTCGGGTTAATCAGATGGTTCGATAACTTCGAAGATGCCTACCCTTTAGTTTTTCGACGCGCAAAATCCATTTTTGGAATCCAATTTTGCCAATTTTGAGTCTCACATTAGGATCCTTGAATCGGCTAATCGGGGACGTTCAATGCTCGATCAACGGTCATATTGTGTTTGATTGACATGCAGTTTCAACATCAATCTCATGAAGCTAGGCCACAATCATCATCTTCGATGATCTTTCATTCATCACCTTGGCCATACACCACCAACTGGGGCAGTACCCACAATTTGGATATTTTTTATTTTCAGCTCCGCAACATGAATCTATGTCGACCGAGGTCTAATCATGACGATCCAATAGTCATTTCCAGTTATTTAGAGCATTCTGGACGCATCTGTATAGTCAAATTTTACCCCAAATTTGCAGATTTTAGCAACTAATAAATATTTAGTAACTTCCACTACAACAATTTGCACTTTTGGCAACCAAATTTGACCCGACTAAATTTTTTCTTGGTCGGCAATGTTTTGCATTACAGCTACTAAAATTTTTTAGTAGCCATATATTACTTATTGGCGACTAAGAAAAATTTTGGTCACTAAATATAACGTAATAGGTGACCAAAAAAATTTTAGTCAGCGTTAGTCTAGATTTTAGGCTACTAATTCTTGTTTTAGTCGGCGTACACAACCATTTGCCGACTACAAAAATTTTAGTTGCCAAACAATAGGCAAATATATTGGGTTACTCTTTGCCGACCAAAGCATTTCGTTGGAAAATATAAACCATCAATGACTAAAAAATTGTAGTCGTTGTATACTTAGTTTTTGTCGACGAAAACAATACCTAGTAGCCAAATTACACAAAAAGCTACAAAAGATTTTTTTCGTTATTGAGTTATATTTGCCAACAAATTATAATTTAGTCGCTAAAGGTGTGAAAAAAAATTTTGGTGCCCTCTCCTCTTTGTTTTTTTTTTTTTTTTTGGAACCGCTCCCCTCTTTGTTTCACACAAGCACTTTTGTCTTTATTTTGTCTCACACACACACATACCAGTCACCACCAAACCTGACGCCCGCTAACCACTGATGGTCACCACCCCACCGTCGCTCCACACCGTCGCACTTCGCCACTACCATCGCCGCTGCCGCAAATCACAGGTTTTTGTCTCTCCCTCCCCCTCTCTCTCTCTCCCTCTCTCTCTCTCTATCATGACCCGAACCTGCCCCTATAGATTAAGGTCATAACCGGCAAGTAATCATGAGATTACCTACGGCCTCAAACCTGATATCAATTAACTATTAATAATATGGGGCCAGATGCGGAAGCAAGCTTAAAAATTTTGTCCAATGAGCTATGCTTACATGGCATATCAAAACATTTCACATATACTTAATAATAACTCACACCACATATCAGCAGTTTTCATCTTGTATACCCTGGATCCTTCAAACACATAGCCAACCACGCTAAAAGCTTATACACATAAATGGATCTATCATGACCAATATAAATAGCAAAAGAAATACAAAAGATCATAAACAAAGCCTCTTGCGTGAGGCACCTGGGCTGACTTCCACAAAACTCGAGTTCCTTTCTTAAATTCCACTAAGGCTGGGGTTGAACGTCCCTTTGCTCACCTACATACATATAAATAAGAGTGAGCTCACGCCCAGTGAATAATATCAAAATAAAGAGGTTAATGAATGAGATTCGTTCATAAATGAGTCATACTTATAATATACACATTTGAACCACTATTCTCATTCACATCAGATTTACAAATCTCAACAAAGCAAAACGACCTCGGGTCCGACACATCATATCCATATGTAAAACGATCTCAGGTCCAATTCTTATATAAGACAAAATGACCTTGGGTCCATCTATACAAACGACCTTTGGTCCAACCGACTCTTTATTCAAAACGACCTTTGGTCCAATTCGAACATATCAAACAGCCCCGGGCCCAATTCAAACATATTAGGTGTATCAAACAGCCTCAGGCGCATTCTCTTTATATTCATATCTATCCGTATTTCATATTCATGATCATGATCCTTTTCATTCAAACGGCCTTGGGCCCATTACGCTCATGTTCAAATGGCCTTTGGCCCATCACGGTATTCAAACGGCCTTTGGCCCATCATCATTATATTCAAATGGCCTTTGGCCCATCTTTATTTTCAAACATATCAAATGGCAAACGGCCTTAGGCCTAATTCGGGCATATCAAACGTATCAAGGGGCAAACGGCCTTAGGCCTAATTCAGATATATCAAACGTATCAAGCGGCAAACGGCCTTAGACCCAATTCTGATATATCAAACGTATCAAATGGCAACCGGCCTTATACAAAATTAGGCATATAGAATACTCATTCATATTTCGAATAAACAAATCCATGAAGCTTATACAGAAGTAGCATTTAGAAAGTAACATACTTGAAAATATCTTTACTAAGATATTACTCACTATGTTTTGCTGGTGGATTTGCCCTTGTGCTTGACCCTACACATTTCATAAACATAATGGGTTACAAACGATTCAATCCGTTCATAACTCATACATCCCTCTTAGGCTTCTTTCTTATTCTTTTAACTCATTTACAATGCTTAATATATGCCTAAGAGTACTTAGAAATGAAAGAGAACGGAAAATGAAACACAAAACATCTTTACAAAATTTCTGAAACAGGGCTCCCCGCTCGAGCATGGATTCTGCCGCTCGAGCGGACCCCTTTTGGTCTGTAAAAGTACTGGTCGCCTTATTTTTACGCTCGAGCTTGACTTCGGGCGCTCAAGCTTGAGAGTCGAAACATGTGACTTACGCTCAAGCGTGACTCTCCCCGCTCGAGCGGACATCAAGGCCTGTAAAAGTACTGGGTGTTCACATTTCACGCTCGAGCGGCCATTACCCCGCTCGAGCGGGATTGACGAATTCTGGGTTTTTCCAGCAACCAATTTGAGCTTCAAACTTGCATTCAAATTAACATAGCTTGCATTTTATAACCCATAACTCTCATACACAACTACTAACATGATACAAACACCAATTTACTACATTATGAAGCTCAAATCTTATGAATCAATCACATGCAAACCCAAATTATGCCAAACTTACTTCCAATACATTAAATTCATGCATTCAAAACTCACACCTCTATGAATTGCTCTTGCATGTGGGATATAACCTCTATTCTCAAGTTAAATGGTGAAGAAATGATCAAAAGCATGAACTTCAATCAAAATTCAATATGGATTATACACTTTATGCTCAAATATGCAAATTCAGAGCAATTTCTTACATGCATGCATTCATTAACTCCAAATTCATCAATTACCACTCAATTCTTGCTCTTGGTCACATATTCTCTTTGAATTCATATAGTTACAACCTCAAACTCATGAATTAAGGGTTGATTACTTACCTAGGAGCTTCAATTCTTCCAATTATAGCCAAATCTTGAGCTAATCCTCTTAATTTCTTGAATTCTCTTGCAATATCTTCAAGAATGGCTCTTTTCTCTCTCTAAATTCGGTTCACCCTCTCTCTCTAGAGTGTAGAATCTGATTTGGGCTCCAAAAATATGAGCTTAAGCATATATGGCTCATTTATATAGGCTTTCCTTAATCACACTTAATTAGAACTAATCAATAGTGCTTAATTAATTCGATTTAAACTAATTAGTTCATTCCAAATCAGTTTTCAATTAAATTTCACCATAGGTTCTAAAAATTACGATAATTACAATGGCGTAGTTAATTTCGGTTTTGGTGGCCGATAAGGCCTTCAATTTTCAGTTCAAAATACAGATTCTAACAGATTTTCCTACGGTGAACAGATACAAAGCCAAAATCACATATAATCATACAGTTAACACCCAAATTCAAATTAAGCACATAATTACAGACATAATCATGATTAATTAACATAACACAGGATAAGGTTATCACACACTCTCTCCCCCTTTTTCTATTTCCCCATTTCTCACACTTGATCTAGGGTTTTTTATATGATTTTTTTTTAGTTTAATTTTGTATTGATTTCTTAAATGGGTTTAGTTGAAGTGTTTGATTCTATGAAATTATGTTCTCCTTGATGTCAAAAATGGGTTTGATTTTAGTTTTATGGGTTTCACAGAGAAAAAATTTTGATGTCAAAAATCAAAATCAATGAACAATCTGAAAGGAAGTGAAGGTTAATTATAGAAATAAGATAAATTCCAAAAAGTTCCTTGAAGGTTAATTACAAAAATAAGATAAATTCCAGGAAGTTCCTTTAAGTTCCTGGAACAAAAAACATCAAAAAATAGGAATCGTAAGGTCTTAAATTAATGGAGTGACTAATTTAAGGGCTTTAGAGTACTTTACAACTAAGCTTGAAGAGCTTCCTCTACCGCTTGTTGGTGTTTCAACCTCAACAGTGAAGAACAAAGGGATGGCTAATTACAAACAAGGACAGTATGCTGATGCCATAAAGTGGCTTTCTTGGGCTGTGATTCTTCTTGAGAAGACTGGTGATGGTGTTGCTTCCATGGAGGTCTTATCCAACAGGGCTTCATGTTACAAAGAAGTTGGGAAATATAAAAAGGCTATGGCAGATTGTACAATGGTATATAATAATTCTTTTTTGGTTAAGAATTTCTTAAATTCTACTTGAAAGGTTGAAAATTTATATTTAATCAATTCATCTAGTGTAAAGATTATAGCCTATGAATTAGTTCAAATTGTTCCTTAACATGCTACTATTAATTTGATGGCTTAAAAGTTACTAAGAGTCATATAGTTTTGAGAGTTGTTTGAAGGATTGATGTGTTTGGTTGCAGTGACAAACAAGAATCATGTGAAAATTGTGATTTTTTACTTGAATTTTCACATGGGTGAAACTACACCTCAGCCAAAAAAGAAAAAAATCTATGAAATCCCTTTACAAATCTGATAACTATTTTTGGACATAGAAATTATCTTCAAATGCTATATGAAACTAATGGGTGTAATCTTTGTTTTGTAGATAGCTTTTGGCATAGACATGTGGATTTTCCATTTTTGTGTACGGAGGATAATTTACACTTTTGAATAATCCCGCTTTTTTTTCGTCTTTTACTTTTTGTATGGAATTTGGATGAATCATACCTATAACTTTTGGCGGGATACAAAATACTTTTGACGTCAAACAAATATTTAATACCATGGTATATAGATGACCTTTTGTCATGGTATAAATTACTATGGTAATTTGTACCATGCCAAATGGCCATTTCGCATAGTATTAAATATATTTTTGTGTATGGAGGACATTGTTTTTGTATGCTTATTTGTTCTGTATGAAATTATTATTTCTAATTGGAATATATACTTGGTTTGTATAGAATTTATCATTAAAAGTTATTCTTTTTTGTTAGATGGTTGAAAGTGAAATACGTGTCGTGGAATGAGTGATAATATATACGTATTGTTCTGTTTTTATACATGTTACAGGCAGTGGCGGAGCCACATAGGGCTTAGGGGGGTCACATGCCCCCCCTGAGTTTTGGGAATTTTTTTTTTTAACATAATGAAAATATTTTAAATAAAAAAATTTATAAAAATATTATTTAAAGCGAAATGTCAATGACATTTTTAAAATTATGAGAACAATAATGATTATTTTGATTAAAAACAAAGAGACTATGATAAGTCATATTATTATCTATAAAAATTTCAATATAATGGTGATATCTATTATTATTGACATGCAAACATAATTAATTTCAATGAAGATATAGAATTTATTGGATTATTTATTACATTTGACATGTGGAGTTTATCCTTCATGTGTTTCTTTCTATTCATAATTAAAATGACCACTATATAAATTATAATCAAGCAACACATCTTCAATTATAAAAAATGAAAAAAAAAAAATAATTACAATAGGTCATAACTAATATCAGAATGAGTTATAACTAACTATTAATTGATATATAGTCATAACCAAAATAACAATCACAAGAATTATAACTAAAGACCACGAAAATCATAATTGCGACATATGATAGACACTTTTTTTGCTGTTTGTTTAATAGAATCTCTACTAAAATATATCATTTCTGTCTCAACGTATCTTCTTTTTTAATTTTCTAATCCACCTATAAAATAGTTACTCCCCAATATTTGCATAAAATTTAATCTCAAATCGTTTAATTTAAAATTTGCATTTATCCAAATGAACTCTTAACATTTAAGTTTAGTAATATCTCATTGTTGTTTATTATGGAAAAACAAAATTTAATATTGTCATTAATTTATGCACCTTCTTCACTGAATTCCTGGTTACACCACTGGTTACAGGTTGCGTGGGATGCATACAGGTTGTGGACAAATTAATTAAAATTAAAAAAAAAAAAACATAAAATGATGCTTTTGGTGACTAAACAATTGGTAGCCGAAAAATGGAGTTAAGTATTTTTAGTGACTAAATAGTTAGTAGCTAAAAAATAATTAAATGGAAACAAATTTTGTGACGACTAAATATTTAGTAAACATTTAAAAAAGAGTTTAGGTGACTAATGATTTAGTAGCAAAAAAAAAAAAAAAAGGAAAAACACTTTTTGTGACTAAATATTTAATGGCCAAAACATAAAAATTATATGATAGGTGACTAAAACTTTAATAGCTAAACAAAAAAAGTAGACTTTAGGTGACTAAACTATTTTGTAGCTAAACCACAAATTGGACTTTAGACAACTAAACATTTAGTAGCTAAAAAAAGTTAGATGAACCAAAAAAACAACATTCACAACTAAACCTTTGGTCGCCCTAGATGATTCAATTTTTGGTGACAAAAATTTTAGTAGTTGAAACTGTGATATTAAATTAAATTGTGAGCTTTTGGCGACTAAAAGATTAGTCGCCAATTTAGCCTATCAACGACTAAAGATTTTTTTTGTCGCCAATTTAGCCTATCAACGACTAAAGATTTTTTTTGTCGCCAATACCTTTACTTTTTGGCTACTAAAAAATTAATCGTCAATTTAGAACTTTCGGCGACTAAATATTTTTTAGTCACTAATACCTTCCCCGACAATCTTCCCGCGACAAAGCCACGACCAAAATATTTAGTCGGGAAAACTTTTTGGCTACTAAAATTTGACTTTTGGCAAATAAAAATTTAGTCACCAAAAGTGTAATTTCTTGTAGTGTTCCCGACCACTTGACAGCCTGAATCATTTCACCCCAACGCTAAACCCGCCCACCAAAATGCATAATGGAGCAATTTTGGCTAGTCCATTTCAAATTCCCTTCGAATAACAAATTTCATTCGAAAGCAATGTGGCAAATATATGTTGTATATAATGCAGGATTAGCTTACTTCGACTTGGTACAACCACAATTTCATACTAGCTCAAGGGCAAGAAATCAACTTTACAATTTGCTTCAACTTGCTCTACTCGGCGATTTCTTACAAAGGAGCAATGCTATTTTTTAATACTCTACCGCTGGAGTAAGTTTTTCAGCTTTCTACTTTTTTGTGCCTAACAAGTCTAAAATGTGAGTTTTTCAAAACTTTTGATAATTTTTTGGCTAGACATATGTCACATTTTTAGTTCTGTGGCCAATCTTTTTGTTTAGGACTTAGGCCTTGATTGAGGTTTGATTTTTTTAGTAATTTTTTAAATTTTAATTGTATAAAAAAAATAAATAAATAAAAGAAGTTGAATTATTGATATGTATGACTTGCATGTTTGAGTAGTTTTTTTTTTTTTTTAAATTAAATAATTTGACTTATCAAGTTTTTTTTTTTTTTTTTTTTTTTTTTTTTTAGTAGTCAAAAAATCAAATTGCGTATTATAAATCAAACAGCTCTCTATATGTTTACTAGCTAAATGCTAGCCAGGCAAATTTTCACTTATGGTGTGTTTGGTTGAGATATTTGAGGAGTGATTTAGAAAGAGAAAGGGAAAAGATATGTGAAATTATGTGAAATATATATATTTTATTCACATTTTACTTACTTTTTTCATTTTCTTTTTCAAATCTCTCCCTAAATCTCTCAATCAAACACAGCATTAGTAATTATGTAACAATTGTAACATTTCGAGTTCAAACCTTACAGATAGAAATTTGATACAGTTATCCCTGCCACTATTAACAACAAACATTTAACCCATGTGCAAGAAAAATAAATAAATAAATAAAAATAAATGCTAGTTAGGCCTGTGGTCCCAAATTTTTTGGGGCATGTACTGCTGGTGCATTCTCACTGCCAGCCAGCCCCCCCCCCCCCCCCCCCCCCCCTTCATATTTCATCACAGTAGCAATGAGTTCCACATCTCCCGTAGTTTCTGCTTCCTCTCTCTCTCTCTCTCTCTCTCTTAACTCTCTGACAAAAAAAAAACCAAAAAAAAAATGGTACAATCAAAGAAGTACAGAGGTGTCAGGCAACGCCACTGGGGTTCTTGGGTCGCTGAGATTCGCCATCCTTTACTGTAATCACCTCTCTCCGTCTATTTTTACCATATATATCTACTATATATTTGTATGTTACACATTCTTGACAATTTTTCTCACTTCACTTCCCTTTTTTTTTTTTCTTTTTTGTGAATTTATATTTTGTATTTGCAGGAAGAAGAGGGTGTGGTTGGGCACTTTCCAGACCGCTGAAGAGGCGGCGCGTGCCTACGACGAGGCTGCCACTCTCATGAGCGGCCGAAACGCCAAAACAAACTTTCCGATCACCACCGCCAGCCAATCCACCGATGACACGTGCCCAGCATCGTGGACAGTAATGTCGTCGGTGTTGAGCACGAAGCTTCGGAAGTGCTGTAAGTCTCCGTCGCCATCTCTCACTTGCCTGAGGCTTGACCCGGATAACTCCCACATCGGAGTTTGGCAAAAGCGGGCCGGGTCACGTTCCGACTCTAACTGGGTCATGATGGTGGACCTTGACAACAAAACCGATCCAGCACCGCCGGAACAGGACATGCCAGCGGTGGAGAAGACGCCAGAAGAGTCGCCGCTGTTGGCGGCGGAAATGGGAGATGGATTGGGGAAAGAGGACAGGATGACTTTGCAAATGATAGAGGTGCTCTTGAACAGGAATTGATGACCAAGTATTACCGATAATTTTTTTAGAGTCAATCCATACTTTGTTTGTCCCATTGCGATATTGGACTGATCAGGAATTTGTGAAATCTCTAATCTAATTTCGATAAATTTTAATTGGTTTTTTGAAATGGTTTTTGAAATTGTAGTTCGTTTTTAGATTGGAAAATTAAAAATTTCTAATTTATGGATCGGTTCCAAATTGAATTCACTAATTTTGAATTTAAACTGATCTAGACCATATATAAATAACTTATATTTATATTATACGTTGTCCTGCATAATATTTTCTCTTATTCCATATAAAACTTAAATAGAAACTTAAATCTGCATAGTATTTTCTTTTATTGTTTTTGTTTGGTGATTTTTAGTTTTAATTTGTAATAGTCTAAATACTATAGTGGAACCAGTTTTCTTATGATTGTTTAAATTATAAAATAGTATGTCACTATTATGGAAAGATATGTTCTTGTTGTGGAACTAATATGATGCTATATTTATGTTTTTATGAAATTAAAATGTACTATTTTTTTTATTATTTAATTATAAAAATTCGTAATTCTAAACCGATCCAATCTGTATTTAAATAAATTGGTTTGGATTAATTTTACAATTTAAACAAATTGAATTAATCTTAATTTTTTAAAAACTATAAATAACAAATTAATCCTAATTTTATCTCAATTCAAATCAATTCGAAATATACTCATCCTATTGAGATATTCGTAAGTGGACCTGGAAATTGGTCTGTCGGTTCAAATGGGCCGAGTATCAAATTTAAAAAAAATAAAATAAAAAAAAATAAGTGATCCGTAGACATGGGAGCTAGTTAAAGCCTCGTTTGCCAAACTAATATTTTAGTTAAAAAGTTATTAAAAAAAGTCAAAAAGTCTATAATCTATATTAAAAAGTCAAAAATTTTCTTTTCTCTTTACTTTTTGTACATTTTTTCGTAAAAAATTTAAAAATAACTCTAAATATATTAATTTTTTATATCATATTTTAATCAAAAAATTAAAAAATTAATAAAATAACTTATTTCCAAACCACACCCGACTATCTTCCTTGCGCAGTCACTGTCAAGTGCCGTGTTTGTGTTTTTAGTTCAGACCAAAAAGTTGTTGCGTGTGACTCTTTGTATGCGAAAATTAATAGTTACCGGTAAAAATGTCATTGTATTATCAAAAAGAAGAAAGTATTGTTTTATATTGAAATGTCAAAAAAATAATCATTTAATAATAAATTATCATTCAATCAATTTCTTAATATATTAGACCATCTCCAACGGTGAACCAAACTCAGTACCAAATTTAAATTTTGATGAAAAAGTCCCTTTTTCATGCTCCAACCGTTGCACCAGATTGATATCAAAATGAGATTTCAGCAAAAAAATCATCAAACTGAGAACGAGACACAGATTTGGTGAAATCACTGTTACTGACCGTTGAAAAAGGGACACCGGTCAACCAACCGGTTGCCCGGCCGGTTGACCAACCGGTCGCCCGGTTCTCTTTGAAATACATGAATTCAAACCGGTCAAAAACAGTTCAAACAGTTAAAAAAAAAAAAATTTGCCTTTGCCGGTCGACCGGTTGGTCAACCGGCCGGTCGATCACCCGGTCGACCACCTCCCCAATTTCACTTTGATGCTCACCGTTGGAGCGCCTCGTATCAAATTGAGAAAATCGTTCTTTTCTTCTTCAAATTTGATGAAAAAAGAAGTGCAGCGTTGGAGATGCTCTTACTGAATTTAAAAAATAAATTTAAAATATAAATTTATATATTATTTTTTATTTATAATATATATATATATATAAAAGTTCTATCATTGTGATTATGCGGGATCTAGAAATAAATGAATTAGGTTCCATCATAACCTTTTTATATGCATGGTTATAAATATCTATTAATCTGTACTGTTGTTTTGATATTCATATATTTTGATGGAAGAATAATTTACTAGCAGAAAAAAAAAAAAGGAAACAAAAAAAATTAACGAAAAATAATGAGATAATAATATTCTTGATACTAGAAGTCATACTAATGAACTATATAACTATGGTTTAAAATTTGGGGTACTTACCAATCAGTCTGATTAACTAGACTTATTTACTTATAGGTCCTAACTAATAAATTTAACACTATAAAAATAAGAGATTGATAAATTTATATTTATCACTATAAATTTATTCATAAAAACAAAGAAACTGATAAATTTATCACTATAAATTTATTCATAAAAATAAAAGACTGATAAATTTATCTTTATCACTTAATAAATTTATTAATAGGACTTAATGGGTAATAAGTCTCAAAAATAGGACCTATTGATAATTTATCCTTAAAATTTTGTATAAACTTTTTATTTGTATAACACTAATCAATCAGTGTATCGATAGGAATGAAAATTATATGCAAATGAACGGTTATTTTAAGAGATTATAATGGTAACATTTGATTGTCAATACGTATTGACTCAATATTCCTACTATCATTATACAGAGATTAATATTAATATGCCTCGTAATACTGCTATTAAAAATAATATCACGTTAGACTGCATACAAAAAATTGTAAATAAATAAAAAAAAATCTAGGGAAAATTATTTAAATAGTCCCTATAGTTTATATGATGTGTCAATTTAGTCCTTATAGTTTCAATTTGTTCGATTTTACCTCTTAATTTAACGGATTGTGTCATTTTAGTCCAATAAATAACGGTTGTTAAGTTAATTTAACATAAAGTCAAACAATGTGTCAATTTGGTCCCTGTATTTTTCACAAAGTGTTAATTTAGTCCCTGTCAAAATCGAGAAAATTGAAACTACTGGGACCAAATTGTCACATCGTGTAAAGTACAAAGACCATATTGACACATTGTTTGACCTTCCATTAAATTAACTTAACAATCATAATTTATTGGACTAAAATGACATAATCTATTAAATTAAGAGATAAAATCAAACAAATTAAAACTACAAAAACTAAATTGACATATCGTATAAATTAGAAAGACTATTTGTATAATTCACTCAAAAATCTATGTTCTAAATTTCTCAGCCGTGTTGAGCTGCCGTGTAATATGATACGGTGCAGTGACCATGGTCAGACATTGATATTGAGAGCTTTGATAATTCTAACTTTTCTAAAATTGTAAAACTATGACATTCTAAAGTTTTCTATATAAACTAGTTGGACAGTAATGGTCACTTTTATTTCAATAAATCTCTGAACCAAGAAAAATATTCAGAAATTGTCTCAAAATTTTAGATTAACTGTGTAAATGTTTGGGATGCGTTAAACTAAAATAGTCTATAAAACAAAATATCTCATCATATTGCTCTCTCTACTTTTTTATAATTTTATTTATTTATTTATTTATAAAAAACCAATTAAAATGACAAATTCCCAAACAAGTTCTTGTAGGTCCATCTTGTGAATGAATCTTTGTCTTAAATTTATATTATGAATAAATTTCTTGATTTTTTTGAGGAAAATTCACTTTATCCCATTGTGGTTTTGCCTAAGAGCACTTTACCCCCCAATGGTCCAAATATCAACAGAGAATTCCCTTATGATTTTGGATTAAAGTGCTATGGTTAGTTTTTTCGTTAAAGATAATAGAAAGTGTGCCACAATATCTCCAATTTAGAGTGAGGAATGCAAAAGAGAAAGTGTGGGAGCTAAAAAACATCAGCTTATTGGGGGTGACCCAAACAAGTCATGACAATGGGCCCAGCCCAAACAAGGAAGTCCATGGGATAAATATCACACCCTCACCTATAAAAGGAGGACATCCAAAGGAATAGAGGTATGTCGTATCTCTTTGCAACAAAGCACACAAACACTCTTCAGTTCTTCATCTTTTCTCTTTGATTCAAGAGTCTAACTTTATCATCGGAGTGTTCTTGACCGACAACCCTGGCTGGATGGCGTCAACCATGTTTATTTTCACAGATCTACGGGGCAATGCTTATCTCTTTGTTGGATCTATTTGACAATCTATGTGAGAGGATTTTTTGGGTCTCACAATTAGGGCCGTCTGTAGGAAGGAGCTAAAGAATTTAATGAAGAGAAGAGCAAACACCATCCTTAAGGTGCTCGGACTAGTGTACTGTAAGTAAATCTGATCTAACCACAAAGGTTAGTAATCTTGCTTTATACAAAATCAAATTCTATCCAATCTCTTTTTAAGAAAAGTGGACTCACGGCTGGGTCTTTCTCTTTTTTCTATATGTTTATTGCTAAAAATCAACTTTAATATATATATATACACATTTATGCTCACAAATTGTGTCTAACTTTTGTTGAATACAGAGACTTGACCAAGTTTATAGATATATGTGCGTATCTATTTTTGCTTCCTAAAAGTTAGAAAAACAAGATCAAGTTTGTAGATCTACAAAGACTTGACAGTCTAGAAGAGGTTTCGGCAACACACAAGGCCAAGACGAATTGCTGAAGAAATGTTTTTGCAATCAAAGTCGCCCAACTCACCGGCCAATGAAACTTTAACAAGATTAAACCGAGCTACCGAAGAGGTGCTTCGGCAAACCAAAGAACTCAGAAGAGTTTCCAACCAAGTGCTTTGGAAAACAAAAGAGCTAAGTTGCCGATCAAGTGACTCGGCAAGCCGACCATCCGCCTATTCCAGCCGAAATATTTGTTATGGGGTATTCAAAGACTTAACATTGTAGCAAATTAACATTAAGCAAGTCATTGCCTCTGACCAAGAGCAAGATCTGCCGAGCAAAACAATCAAAGAGGCGAGTAAGCTATTTAGCAATGGCTCTGCTGATCAAGAACAAAGAGACCAATGGACAGGACGAGCACCATTATGCCCTTACCGAACAAGCACGCATACTCTTTGCCGAGTAGAAATGATGTTGCCGAGTCAACATCGTTATGCTAAGGACATTAAAACAACATTCAATTCACCATTCTTCCCGCCAAGATGAGGTTCAGAAGCATCATTTGCCAAGAGAATTTCACTCCAATCAGCAAAAAAATAAAAAATAATGAATAAAAACAACAAACAAAAAATAAATAAAATAAAATAAAATCCAACAGCCTTGAGGAAACCAATTACTCAAGTTCCAATTACATTTCATCCATCTCGACAATGAAAAGCTTATTAGGCAACATTACTTAGCAGCATTATTCGGCAACAGTGCTTACTCGGCAACATTACTTGGCCACACATAGGTCAATCGGCAATGCTGCAATAATGCCAAATCGTACCAACTTGTTGAATTCATACAGCCGCTCAACTGTTTTTGGACGCTTAGCACCACAACTCCATTTCAACACTCATCAGTAATGATATTCATCACTAACAGTGCAAGTATATATCCTTAATCATGTTGTCTACAATTGCGACGCTGTGAACAAATTTAGTCGTTCTCTCTTTGGAGTCACATCTCGGCAACATGCTCCATAGCATTGGACATTCTCAGAACACAAACTATAATTATTAATTCATCTCCCTCTTCAACAAAAATCTCATGATTTAATTCTCGGAAGCACAACAACATTGCTCGGCGCTACTATCTCGGCATAGAACTAACATCTCGGCTTCAAATTGGTAAAGATTTCAAAGGTGCCAAAATCAACATCTAAATATACTAGAAGGTTCATGTCGACTTGAAGAGTCCAGACCCACCAATTAGAGGGACCAAAAATTAACCGATGTCAGCCGATAGTTGCGTAACATACCAAATTTCAAAAAACAAAAAAATTTGAAGATTTCGAAAACAAGTTTTGCACGTACCAGTGTGAAGTACTCATTGAGATGAGTTCACCATAACAAGTCGCATCAAAATCGGACTTAAAATGAAGGAGATATAAAGGCTCAAAGTCACGCGTTTGAATCTGAACAATTCTGCCTTTCACGCTGTGTTGCATGAAGGGCTTCTCGGCCCAAAGGGCTCCATTGTATCTTACCGCGTTCGGGTTAATCAGATGCTCCGATAACTTCGAGGATGCCTACCCTCTAGTTTTTCGCTAAGTAGAATCCATTTTTGGAATCCAATTTTGCCAATTATGAGTCTCACATTGGGATTCTCAAACCAGCTAATTGGGGACGTTCAATGCTCGATCAACGATCAGATTGTGTTTGATCGGCATGCTGTTTCAACATCAGTCTCATGAAGCTAGGCCACAATCATCTATCTTCGCCGATCTTTCATTCATCACCTTTGCCATATACCGCCAACTCGGGCAAGACTTATACTTTGGATTTTTTTACTTTCGGCTCCGCAACATGAATCTACACTAACCAAGGTCCAATCACGACAATCCAATAGTCATTTCCATTTATTTAGAGCATTCTGGAACCATTTGTACGATCAAATTTTGACAATTTCATACCCTAGATTTGTAGATTTTAGCAACTAATAAATATTTGGTGACTTTCACTACAACAATTTGCAATTTTGGCGACCAAATTTATCCCTACTGAATTTTTTCTTGGTCTGCAATGTTTTGCATTACAGCTACTAAAATTTTTTAGTAGCCATATATCAGTTATTGGCGACTAAGAAAAATTTTGGTCACTAAATATAACATAATAGGTGACTAAATTTTTTTTAGTCCGTCTTAGTCTAAATTTTAGGCTACTAATTCTTGTTTTAGTTGGCGTACACAACCATTTGCCAACTACAAAAATTTTAGTCGCCAAACAATAGGCAAATATATTGGGTTACTCTTTGCTGACCAAAGCATTTTGTCGGAAAATATAAACCATCAGTGGCTAAAAAATTGTAGTTGTTGTATACTTAGTTTTTGTCAACAAAAACAATACTTAGTAGCCAAATTACACAAACAGCTACAAAAGACTTTTTCGTTATTCAGTTATATTTGCCGACAAATCATAATTTAGTCGCTAAATGTACGAAAATTTTTTTGGCGCCCTCTTCTCTTTGTTTTTTTTTTTTTTTTTTTGAACCACTCCCCTCTTTGTTTCACACAAACACTTTTGTCCTTATTTTGTCTTACACACACACATACCAGTCACCACCAAACCTGACGCCCGCTCACCACTAATGGTCACCACCCCACCGTCGCTCTACACTGTCGTACGTCACCACTGCCACTGCTGCAAATCTCCAACGTCGCTGCCGCAAATTACAGTTTCTCTCTCTCTCTCTCTCTCTCTCTCTCTCTCTCTCTCTCTCTGTGTGTTTCTTTTTCTATTTCCCCATTTCTCACACTTGATCTAGGGTTTTATATGATTTTTTTTAGTTTAATTTTGTGTTGATTTCTTAAATGGGTTTAGTTGAAGTGTTTGATTTCTATGAAATTATGTTCTCCTTGATGTTGAAAATGGGTTTGATTTTAGTTTTATGGGTTTCATAGAGAAAAAATTTTTGATGTCAAAAATCAAAATCAATGAACAATCTAAAAGGAGGTGAAGGTTAATTATAGAAATAAGATAAATTCCAAAAAGTTCCTTGAAGGTTAATTACAAAAATAAGATAAATTCCAGGAAGTTCCTTGAAGTTCCTGGAACCAAAAATATCAAAAAATAAGAATCATAACGTCTTAAATTAATAGAGTGACTAATTTAAGGGCTTCAGAGTACTTTACAACTGAGCTTGAAGAGCTTCCTCCACCGCTTGTTGGTGTTTCAGCCTCAGCTGCGAAGAACAAGGGGATGGATAATTACAAACAGGGGTCGTATGCTGATGCCATAAAGTGGCTTTCTTGGGCTGTGATTCTTTTTGAGAAGACTGGTGATGGTGCTGCTTCCATGGAGGTCTTATCCAGCAGGCTTCGTGTTACAAAGAAGTTGGGGAGTATAAAAGTCTATAGCAGATTATACAAACGTATATAATAATTCTTTTGTGGTGAAGAATTTCTTAAATTCTACTTGCAAGGTTGAAAATTTATATTTAATCAACTCATCTAGTGTAAAGATTATAGCCTATGAATTAGTTCAAATTGTTCCTTAACATGTTACTGTTAATTTGATGGCTTAAAAGTTACTAAAAGTCATATAGTTTGGAGAGCTGTTTGAAGGATTGATGGGTTTGGTTGCAGTGACAAACAAGAATCATGTGAAAATTGTGATTTTTTACTTGAATTTTCACAGGGATGAAACTACACATTAGCCAAAAAAGAAAAAAATCTATGAAATCCCTTTGCAAATCTAATAACTTTTTTTTGGCATAGAAATTATCTTCAAATGCTATATGGAACTTGTTACCCAAAAGACAACCTAAGAGGGGGGTGAATTAGGTTTTTACAAATAAAAATAATAATACCCTAACAAAAATTATGACTAGCACAATACATAAATATAGTTAATGAAATAAAAATAATTAAAACAAGTGTTCTAACAACTATGTCAGTTAATGATTTTAGCACAGTGAAAATGTGAAATATAGTTATGGCAATTTAAATAAAATAAAGAGATAAGAGAGAGAGAGAGAGAGAGAGAGAGAGAGAGAGGCAAACAAATTTATAGTGGTTCGGCTTCAACTCGGCTTACGCCCACTCCTCAAGTTTCACTTGAGATTTTCCACTATACTCTAGCTTTACAGGGTGCTAGCAACCTTTTCACAGGTGGAGCAATCCTCCACAGATTTTACACAGGCTTTCTAAGTTAAGAACACTTAGTGTACTACACTCTTACAAGGTTAAAAAAAAAAGGTGTTTTTGCTTTCATAGAAAGCTACAAGAATTATCTCTCAAAGATAGATATAAAAATGAAGCTCTGGTTTTTCTGTAAACCTTACACAGGAAAGATGGGCTTAAAGCTATACGTCTCAGTGTATAATTTCTGAAAGATGATGTAAACAAAAATTGAAGAACACTTCTCAGAGAATAGATGTGAGTGATTATAGATCAAATAATATTTTCTGGTTTTTTTTTTTTTTGTAACTTGTTTACATTAGAGGCTTTGGTATATATAATGAAACTTCTAGCCGTTTATAGTCGTTGTACTCCATCATTATTAATTTGAATATCTTCCACTTGAACCTTTTGGCCTGCTGCTGTGCTATCCTATTTGAACCTTTGTGTTTGGGCTGTTTAAACCTCTGGTTTGAGCATTATTTTTTGGTTGAAATGAACTTCTAATTTAAGAAAATATTAAATACATTCTAATAACATTTAGGATAAAAGTTTAGGTGAGAAATAATGTGGCAAAATAAATTTTGATTCTATTTTTTTCTTTCAAATAAATTAAAACATAATTAAATAAATCATTAAAATAAATGTTGATTCTATTTTTCTCTTTCAAATAAATCATCAAAATAAATTTTGATTTTATTTTTCTCTTCCAAATAAATTAAAACATAATTAAATAAATCATCAAAATAAATAAGTCTAACAATCTCCCCCTTTTCGATGATGGCACACAATGATGTTTTGATTTGATTTTGGAGTAAAAAAAGCTCATTCTCAAGTCATGCTCCCTGAATTCATTTCTAAATACATAGGTTAGCACATGTGTAATAAATAAGCTTTAATTAGAGATATGATATGAGACTAAGATATCAAACTACAAATACATAACATCATAACAAAATAATACCATAATACATAACATCATAATTTTCTCCCCCCGGGACATTATCAAAAAGAAATCATGGCTCAGAATTTGGAGAAGGAGGAGGAAAATGATAGTGATAAATGGCATCGAAAAATAGATAATCAAAACATATATATACAAATATATATGATTCACCCGCGTCTCTCTTTTTCGTCAAAAATCGCGTCGGACACACGGCCTCGCTTTTGCGTCAGCCAACCGACAAAAGCGAAACGGGTCAATCAGCCGCCTCGACTCTCTCTCCCTCTTGTCTTCGTCTTCTCCGTCTTCTTCTTAATCACTCTCTTCTCCTTCTTCTTCCCCATTCGCTTCCATCCCTTTCTTCTTCTTCATGAGAGAGATAGATCACAGAGACTAAGCAGAGCAGAAAGGCTACCAAAAACAACCCTCCTTTCGATTACATCTCTATCTCCCACTACATAACCTCGTCCCATCCCCTTACTCTCTTTCCGAACCTGAATGATCCCGTAAGCACTGTTGGGCCGATTGCCCCGGCTCCTACTCTTCCCAACCTTCCTATGATGTCGATTGAGCAAATAATGGCAGCTCAAACAGACATTGAAGCCAATCATTTCACACTAACGTCCTGTATGGAGACAGTGACTGCAGTCACAAAATTGGCTCACCGACTGCAGAACAAGACGAGTGAGCTCCACCAGGTCAACACCCAACTCTTGCTGCTCCAGCGCATGTACACGGATGCGCAAGCAGAGATTTGCGCACTGAGGGCCGGAAATAAAGAGGTTAAACGAAAGACTACCTCCATGGCCCGATTTGGAGCAACGTCGTTCTTGGCCTTTGATAGTCAGCGGGGAGTCGTCGCTCTCGACGAAAGCACGGGGCAGGGCCTTCAAGGGCCGCCCAATGTGATAAAAAGAAGAAGAGAGCAGTGGAAGAGGCAAGTAAGTGAGGTCGGTCAATGGCCGGAAAAATGAAGGGAATTTTTTTTTTTTTTTTTATGTAAATATGTATATTGTGATTTGTGTTTGTTTTTATGTTTAATGTAATTACTTGAAGATGAAATTAAAGTGCAAAAAATAATAAATAAAAATTAAGCCTCAGGGAAAAACAAAAAATAAATAAATAAAAAATAATGAAAAAAAAAGAAGAAAAAAATAATAAAGGAAATGAAGCCTATTAGTAAAATAAAATAAAATAAAATAAGATATTAAGCCTAATAGCAATAAAAAAAAAGAAAAATAAATAAATTAAAATTATACTTAATGGGACGTCGGTGTTGCTGGAAGGGTAAAAAAAATACTATGAGGGTTTTAAAGAAAATCAATGTATACAAAGTTAATTTTACCTAAAGATACAAAACCCAAAAAAAATTACACAGTTGAGAATAGCAAACTATTAAGGATAATAAATGTATGAAGGACTTGAGAGCATTCAATTGATATAAATGTTTTCATATCAATGTAGCAATACACATATATCATTTTAACAAAAATTCAAGTTTCACAGTCATAACAAAACTTTTTAAGTAGAAATCGACATTCCAAGCTCACCATGAATAAAATTGAAGCGATCCTCGCTTAGGGGTTTTGTGAAAATATCCGCCAATTGCTTGTCGGTGTTTACAAATTCAAGTACAATCTCCCATTTTTGAACATGATCTCTTAAAAAATGATGTCAAATTTCAATATGTTTTATTCGTGAGTGTTGAATTAGATTTTTGCTTAAATTGATGGCACTAGTATTATCACATTTAATAGGGATATGATCATAATGCAGATCAAAGTCCTCCAATTGTTGTTTCATCCAAAGTATTTGGGCACAACAACTTCCAGAAGCTATATATTCAGCTTCGGCCGTTGATAAAACAATAGAATTTTGCTTTTTGCTAAACCAAGATACTAATGAGTTACCAAGAAAGTGACAAGTGCCACTGGTGCTTTTTCTATCAAGTTTGCATCCGGAAAAGTCGGCATCCGAGTAACTAATTAAACAAATGTAACACCTCTAGGATAAAACAGTCCCAAACTTTGAGTGCCAACAAGATATCTAAAAATTCTTTTAACAGCACTAAGATGTGATTCTTTAGGATTTGATTGATATCTAGCACACATACAAACACTAAACATAATATCAGGTATACATGCGGTTAAATAAAGAAGTGAGCCGATCATACCTCGATGTTTTGTTTGATAAATGGACTTACTTTTTTCATCCTTGTCTAACTTAATGGATGTGCTCATAGGAGTTCCAGCTATTTTTGAGTCAAATATACCAAATTTTTTGAGTAATTTTTTTGTGTACTTAGCTTGATTGATAAAAATTCCTTCCTTACATTGTTTGATTTGAAACCCAAGGAAATAATTTAGCTCCCCATCATGCTCATCTCAAACTCACCTTGCATACACTTAGCAAATTCCTTACATAAGGTTTCATTAGTAGCCCCAAATATAATATCATCCACATATATTTGCACAATAAGTAAATCATCATTTTTAGTTTTAACAAAAATGTTGTGTCAATCGTTCCTCTAGAAAAATTATTTTTCAATCAAAAATTTACTTAATCATTCATACCATGCACGAGGTGCTTGTTTCAAACCATAAAAAGCTTTTGATAGTTTAAAAACATGATTTGGAAAAGCATGATCTTCAAAACTTTGGGGATGTTTAACATAAATTTCCTCATTTATAAAACCATTAAGAAAGTCACTTTTTACATCGATTTGATAAAGTTTGAAATCTCTAAAACATGCAAATGCAAGTAACATGCGAATGGCTTCTAATCTAGCAACCAGAGCAGATGTTTCATTGAAATCAATACCTTTTTCTTGATTGTATCCTTGTGTAACAAGTCTAGCCTTGTTTCTTATAATTGTGCCGAATTCATCAAGCTTGTTTTGAAAGATCCATTTGGTACCGATAATGGTATGATCTTTAGGTTTTGGCACAAGTTCTCACACTTTGTTTCTCTCAAATTGGTTAAGCTCTTCATGCATAGCTCTCATCCAATATTCATCGAATTCAGCTTCTTGAAAGTTTTTAGGCTCAATCTGTGAGAGAAAAGCCAAGTTACTACAAATGTTTCTAAGTGAAGAGCGAGTTTCAATACCTTTTGTAAGGTCATCTAGGATTAAATCCTTATGATGATTATGAACAAACTTCTATTCTCTTGGCAAATCATCATTGTTTCCTCCTTCTTCTTGATGTGAGAGAATAGGTTTTTCAATCTGTTTGTTCAACTTACATGATTGGTTCTGTTCTTTGTAGATACTTGAATCTTTCACATTTGGTTCCAAATCTATATTATCACTAACAATTTGCTTTTGAGCAGATATGTTAGTTTTCTCAAATGCCACATGTATAAATTCTTCCACTACAAGAGTTCTTTTATTAAAAACACAATAAGCTTTGCTAGTTAAGGAATAGCTAAGAAAAATTGCTTCATCAGATTTTGAATCAAATTTACCTAATTTATCCTTACCATTATTATGCACAAAACATTTACAACAAAAAATATGCAAGTGACTAATGTTGGGCTTTCTATCATGCTAAAGTTCATAAGGAGTCTTTTTGAGAATAGGTTTAATTAATGCATGATTTAAAATATAGCATGCAGTGTGAACGGTTTCCGCCCAAAAATATTTAGGAAGATTATTTTCGCAAAGTATTGTTCTACTCATCTCTTCTAAAGTTCTATTCTTCCTTTCTACTACACTATTTTGTTGAGGGGTTCTAGGTGCTGAAAAATTATGTCCAATATCATGCTCATTACAAAACAATTCAAATTTCTCATTTTCAAGTTCTCTACCATGGTCAGTTCGAATATTAGTAATAAGAAATCCTTTTTCATTTTGAATTCTACGACAGAGTTTTGTGAAAGAAGAAAATGTTTCATCTTTGTGTGCTAAAAACGTAACCCATGTAAATCTTGAGTAATCATCAACAATAACAAGAAAATAATATTTACCACCTAGACTAGATGTCCTTGAGGGACCAAATAAATCCATATGTAGTAGTTGTAAAGGTCTAGTTGTGGAAATGTAAAATTTTGATTTAAACGATGTTTTAGTTTGTTTTCCTTGTTGACAAGCACTACAAAGATGATCTTTTTCAAATTTAATTTTTAGAAGTCCAATGACCAAATTCTTTCTCAAAAGTTTAGCAATTAAATCTATATGAGCATGACCAACTATTTTCATTATTAACGTATAGACATTTAACATCACTAGCATAGAGATCATTGAGATAAAAAACATAAACATTATCGTAACGATTACCAACGAATAAAGCTTTATGATCATTTGTGCTTTCAATTGTATAATGTGATTTATTAAAAATAACTCGATTACCTTTATCACATAATTGACTAATACTAAGTAGATTATACTTAAGCCCATCAACATATAAACATTTTCAATAGAAGGGTTAGGTGAAATACCGATGCTACTAATACCGATGATTTTTCTTTTCTTGTTGTCTCCAAAAGTAACAAAGCCTCCATATTTGGATAACAGTGTAGTAAAGAAGGATTTTATCTCTGGTCATGTGTCTGGAACATCCACTATCAAGGTACCACTTCCCTTCTTTAGTTTTGGACTTAAAGCAAACCTACAAGATGACAATCAAGTGTTGGTTTTTGGTACCCATAGTTTCTTGGGTCCTTCTTGATTAGTTTTGTTAGATCCCTTAACAATCCAAATCTTTTTAATTCCCATGTTTATATTATTTTTGAATGAACAAGAAGATATATAATGGCCTTTCTTTCTACAATAATAACAAGTAATATGAGGGTGAGTTATAAGAGGTGCATTTTCAAAAATTGTATTGAGATTCTTTTGTTTTTTAATAGGGTCATATCCAATGCCCGCTTTATCGAAAACACATCTTTGATTTACAAGAAGCATATTGAGATTATTTCTACCTTTTACAAAATTTTCAAGTGTTTTTGTTAAATCATCAATATTGTTTTTTAAAGTAGTTTTCTCATTGGAGATAGTATCAAAATCATTTTTCAAAATAATTTTTTCTTTGTTTAATTCTTCTACATTAATAGATAAAGATGCAACAGATTTCTTCAACACATTGTTTTTGGCACAAGCTTTTCTAAATTCATCTTGTAATTCATGGAATGCACTTTCAAGTTCTTTATAAAGAGTAGTTACCTCATCTTGAGTAGAGTCTTCATCTTCAAGAACCATGAGACATAAGTTGGCTACTTCATTTTTAATTTTATTACTTGAGCTTTCATCTTCACTTTCTTCCCAAGCAGCTACCATGGCCTTTTTGTTTCTTTTGTAGTCTTTTCTATGATTCTTCAATTTTGGACAATCCATCTTCATATGTCCAGGATTTTTGCACTCATAGAAAATAATAGGCTCTTTCTTGTTATCTTTGTTGCACTCTTTCTTAAAAGGTCTTCTTCCTCCATAATTGTTTTTCTTGAAGTGCTTTTTGAGATTTCTACTAAACATGGCATAGCTTTCATCCTCACTGGAGTTTTCATGTTCTTCTTCATTCGATGAGGCTTTGAATGCAATTCCACTTTTCTTTTTGTTTTCATATCCTTATGTCCTTTCATGATGATCTCATGAGTCATAAGAGAACCCATAAGCTTATCCAATCCAAGTGTGGAGAGATTTTTGGCTTCTATAATGGCTGTGACCTTGGTAAACACCTAAGAATTTTTCTCACCAACTCACTGTTAGTATAAGTTTTACCAAGAGATTTCAAAGAGTTTACAATTTCAGCAAATCTAGTAAACATACTTGAAATAGATTCATCAGAGTTCATTTTAAACAATTCATAACTATGAACAAGCATATTAGTACGAGATTGCTTCACTTGGTTTGTACCTTCATATGTTACCTCAAGTTTTTCCCAAATTTCTTTTGCCGAATCACAACTAGAAATTATATTATACTCCTTAGAATCTAATCCACAAATAAGGGTGAGTTTGGCTTTTGCATTGGCTTGCAATAATTTATGATCTCTCTCATCACATTCATCTTCAGTTTTAGGTACACTAATATTATCTACTAATTTGGTAGGAATTTTTGGACCTTTGGTGACAATAATCCACATGGCATAATCAGTGGCTTGTAGGTATAGGGTCATTGTCAAACAATGGTGGCGTATTTGTGGCTTGTCCTTCAGCTAAAGTTGCCATGGATCGAAACTACCAGATGGTTAACTCTAAAACAAGAGTCTAGGCTATGATACCAATTATTATCCAAAAGACAACCTAAGAGGGGGGGCAAATTAGGTTCTTACAAATAAAAATAATAATACCATAATAAAAATTATGACTAGCACAATAGATAATATAGTTAATGGAAGAAAAATAATTAAAAAAAATGTTCTAACAACTATGTCAGTTAATGATTTTAGCGCAGTAAAAATGTGAAATGTAGTTATGACAATTTAAATAAAATAAAGAGATAAGAGAGAGAGAGAGACAAACAAATTTATAGTTGTTCGGTTTCAACTCGGCCTACGTTTACTCCTCAAGATTCACTTGAGATTTTTCACTATACTCTAGTTTCACAGAGTGCTAGCAACCTTTTCACAGATGGAGCAATCCTCCACAGATTTTACACAGGCTTTCTAAGTCAAGAACATTGAGTGTAGTACATTCTTACAAGGTTGAAAAGAAGATGTTTTTGCTTTCACAGAAAACTACAAGAATTATCTCTCAAAGATAGATATAAAAATGAAGCTTTGGTTTTTCTGTAAACCTCACACAGGAAAGATGGGCTTAAAGCTATACATCTCAGTATATAATTTGTAAAAAAGGATGTAAACAAAAATTGAAGAACACTTCTCAGGGAATTTTTCAGAGAATAGATGTGAGTGATTATAGATCAAAGAATATTTTTTGATTTTTTTTGTAACTTGTTTACATTAAAAGCTTTGGTATATATAATGAAATTTACAGCCGTTTATAGCCGTTGTACTCCATCATTACTAATTTGAATATCTTCCATTTGAACCTTTTGGCCTGCTGCTGTGCTGGGCTGTTTGAACCTTTGTTTTGGCCTGTTTGAACCTTTGGTTTGGGCATTATTTTTTCGTTGAAATGAACTCCTAATTTAAGCAAATATTAAATACATTCTAACAACATTTAGGATAAAAGTTTAGGTGAGAAATAATGTGGTAAAATAAATTTTGATTCTATTTTTTTCTTTTAAATAAATTAAAACATAATTAAATAAATCATCAAAATAAATATTGATTCTATTTTTCTCTTTCAAATAAATCATCAAAATAAATTTTGATTCTATTTTTCTCTTCCAAATAAATTAAAACATAATTAAATAAATCATCAAAATAAATGTTGATTCTATTTTTCTCTTTTAAATAAATTAAAACATAATTAAATAAATCATCAAAATAAATAAGTCTAACAGAACTAAAGAGTATAATTTTTGTTTTGTAGATGGCTTTTGGTATAGACATGTGGATTTTCCATTTTTGTGTACAGAGGATAATTTACACTTTTGAATAATTCCGTTTTTTTGTCGTCTTCTGTTTTTTGTGTGGAATTTGGATGAATCGTACATATAACTTTTGGCAGGATACATAATACTTTTGACGTCAAACAAATATTTAATGTCGTGGTGTATAGATTACCTTTTGTCGTGGTATAGATTACCATGGTAATTTATACCATGTCAAATGGCCATTTTGCATAGTAGTAAATATATTTTTATGTATGGAGGACATTATTTTTGTATGCTTATTTGTTTGGTATGAAATTATTATTTCCAATTGGAATATATACTTGGTTTGTATAGAATTTAATATTAAAAGTTATTCTTTTTTGTTAGATGGTTGTAAGTGAAATACGTCTTGTGGAATGGGTGATAATATATACGTATTGTTTTGTTTTTATACTTGTTACAAGTTGCGTGGGATACATACATGTTATGGACAAATTAATTAAAATAAAAAAAACAAAAACAAAAAAAACATAAAATGATGTTTTTGTCGACAAAACAATTGGTAGCCGAAAAATAGAGTTGAGTATTTTTAGCGACTAAATAGTTAGTAGCTAAAAAAGAATTAAATGGAAACAAATCTTTTGGCGAATAAATATTTAGCAGACATTTAAAAAAGAGTTTAGGTGACTATTGATTTAGTAGCCAAAAAACAGAAAAGAAAAAGAAAAACACTTTTGGTGATTTAGTAGCCAAAACATAAAAATTATATGATAGGCGACTAAAACTTTAGTAGCTAAACAAAAAAAGTAGACTTTAGGTGACTAAATTATTTTGTAGCTAAACAACAAATTAGAATTTAGGCAACTAAACATTTAGTAGCTAAAAAAAGTTAGATAAACCAAAAAAACAAAATTCGCGACTAAAACTTTGGTTGTCCTAGATGATTCAAGTTTTGGCGACAAAAATTTGAGTAGTTGAAAATGTGATATTAAATTAAATTGTAAGCTTTTGGCAACTAAAAGATTAGTCGCCAATTTAGCCTATCAACGACTAAAGATTTTTTTTGTCGCCAATACCTTTATTTTTGGCAACTAAAAAATTGGTCGCCAATTTAGGACTTTCGGCGACTAAATATTTTTTAGTCGCCAATACCTTCCCCGACAATCTTCCCGTGACAAAGTCACGACCAAAATATTTAGTCAGGAAAACTTTTTGGCTACAAAAATCTGACTTTTGGCAACTAAAAATTTAGTCGCTAAAAGTGTAATTTCTTGTAGTGTTCCCGACCACTTGACAGCCTGAATCATTTCACCCCAATGCTGAACCCGCCCACCAAAATGCATAATGGGGCAATTTTGGCTAGTCCATTTCAAATTCCTTTCGAATAACAAATTTCATTCGAAAGCAATGTGGCAAATATATGTTGTATACAATGCAGGACTAGCTTACTTCGACTCGGTGCAACCACAATTTATACTAGTTCAAGGGCAAGAAATCAACTTAAGAATTTGCTTCAACTTGCTTCACTCGGCAATTCCTTACAAAGGAGCAATGCTATTTTTTGATACTCTACTATTGGAGTAAGTTTTTCAGCTTTCTACTTTTTTGTACCTAACAAGTCTAAAATGTGGGTTTTTCAAAACTTTTGATGATTTTTTGGCTAGAAATATTTTACATTTTTAGTTCTATGGCCAATTTTTTTGTTTAGGACTTGGGCCTTGATTGGGGTTCGACTTTTTTAGTAATTTTTTGAATTTTTTTAGTTAAACAAAAAAAGTTCATGATTTTTTTTTAAAAAAAATTGCATAAAAAAAGTTGAATTATTGATATGTATGATTTGCATATCTGAGTTGAGTAGTTTTTTTTATATTTTTTTAAATAATTTGACTTATGAAGTTTTTTTATTTTTTAATTTTTTTTTGTAGTCAAAAATTCAAATCACCATACATGAACTATTATAAAATCAAACAGCTCTCTATATGCTTACTAGCTAAATGCTAGCAAGGCAAATTTTCACTTCGTAATTATGTAACAATTGTAACATTGCGAGTTCAAACCTTACACATAGAAATTTGATACAGTTATCCCTGCCACTATTAACAACAAACATTTCACCCATGTGCATGAAAAAATAAATAAATGCTAGTTAGGCCTGTGGTCCCAAATTTTTTGGAGCATGTACTGGTGCATTCTCACTGCCAGCCAGCCTCCCCCCTTCATATTTCATCACAGTGGCAATGAGTTCCACATCTGCCGTAGTTTCTGCTCTCTCTCTCTCTCTCTCTCTCTATCACTCTCTTACTTTTTCTTTTTCTTTTTTTATATAAAAACTCTCTGATAAAAAACAAAAAAAGCATGGTACAATCAAAGAAGTACAGAGGTGTCAGGCAACGCCAATGGGGTTCTTGGGTCGCCGAGATTCGCCATCCTTTACTGTAATCACCTCTCTCTCCACCTATTTTTACCATATATATCTACTATATATTTGTATATTACACATTCTTGACAATTTTTCTCACTTCACTTCAATTCCTTTTTTTTGTTTTTTTTTTCTTTGTGAATTTATATTTTGTATTTGCAGGAAGAGGAGGGTGTGGTTGGGCACTTTCGAGACCGCTGAAGAGGCGGCGCGTGCCTACGACGAGGCTGCCATTCTCATGAGCGGCCGAAACGCCAAAACAAACTTTCCGATCACCACCGCCAGCCAATCCACGGATGACACGTGCCCAGCGTCGTGGACAGTATTGTCGTCGGTGTTGAGCACGAAGCTTCGGAAGTGCTGTAAGTCTCCGTCGCCATCTCTCACTTGCCTGAGGCTTGACCCGGATAACTCCCACATCGGAGTTTGGCAAAAGCGGGCCGGGTCACGTTCCGACTCTAACTGGGTCATGATGGTGGACCTTGACAACAAAACCGATCCAGCACTGCCGGAACAGGAACTGCCGGCGGTGGAGGAGACGCCAGAAGAGTCGCCGCCGTTGTTGGCGGCGCAAATGGGAGATGGGTCGGGGGAAGAGGAGAGGATGACTTTGCAAATGATAGAGGAGCTCTTGAACAGGAATTGATGACCTAGTATTACCGATCAAGTGCTCGTAGATAATTTTTTTAAAGTCTTGGTCCCATTGGAACATATGGCTTAGCAAAGAATTCAGGAATTTGATTCGCTTCAGTCTAATTTGATAAGTTTTGATTGGTTTTTTGAGTTCGTCATTTCGTCATTTGGTTTTAAATGAAAAAATTTGTAATTTACGGATCGGATCGGTTTCGAATTAAACTGCACGATTTTGGATTGAAATCGATTCGAATCGTATATAAATAGTCTATATTTATATTATATATCATCCCACATAATATATTCATTTATTTCATATAAAACTTAAATTCAAACTTAAATCTGCATAGTATTTTCTTGTTTTTGTTTGTTGATCTTTAGTTTTAATTTGTAATAGTCTAAATACTTATGGTGAAATCAATTTTCTTATAGTTGTTTAAATTTTATAACAGTATGTCGCTATTATGGAAAGATATGTTGCTATTATTGAACTAATATGATGTATGTTTATTGTGAAACTAATATAATGTTACATTTATATTTTTATGAAATTAAAATATTTTATATTTTTTGTTATTTAATCATGTGAATCTGTGGTTTTAAATCAATCTAATCCATATTTAAATAGATTGATTTAGATTAATTTCACAATTTAAATGAATTAGATTAATGTCAATTTTTCAAAAATAAAAAATAAAAAATAATCTTAATTTTATCTTAATGCAAACCATGCTCAAGCCCAGTGATATTCGCAAGTAGGCCTAGAAATTGGTCTGTTGGTCCAAATGGGCCGAACATCAAATTTTTAAAAATAAAATAATAAAAAAAGTGACCCGCAGACATGGGAGCTAGGTATCTTCCTTGCGCAGTCACTGTCAAGTGCCGTGTTTGTGATTTTAGTTCAGACAAAAAGTTGGTGTGTGGCTCTTTTGTACGTGAAAATTAGTAGTTACTGGTAAAAGAAAAATAATTGGAAGTTCTAAGAAAAGAATTGTAATGAGTTTTAATAGAAGTGAATTTTATTGTGATGTGATATTTTGATCTTAATTTTATTTAATTTTATTTTTTTATTCTTTGTCACATCATTAAAATTTAATTAGAACTCTAAAATTAGAAAAATGTATTATTGTTCCTAGTAAAAATGTCATTGTATTATCAAAAGAAGAAAGTATTGTTTTATGAGTAGTGATAAAGAGCTTTAAAAGTAAAATTTTAAATTGAGTTCTATTTATGTGATAATGAGAAAAAGAAAAAAAGAAAAAATGAAAAAGATCAAAACATCACATTAATGAGTGGATCTCACTCATTAAAGCTCTTTTAAATCTCTTGATTTAGAACTCTCAAACATTTTTGGTTGTTTTATATTGAAATGTCAAAAAAATGATTATTTAATAATTAATTATCATTCAATCATTTTCTTAATATATTACTAATTTAAAAAATAAATCTAAAATATAAACTTATATATTATTTTTCATATAATATATATATATATATAAGTTGTATCGATGCGATTATGTGGGATCTAAGAATAAATGAATTGGGTTCCATCTTAACTTTCTTTAACTTCTCTGTCTCTAAGCATTTGAAGTGTAATATGCATGGTTATAAGTATCTGTGTGTGTCAATTTATGACCACACTGCCAACTCAGTAATCAGCTGGAGAGCACTGGCAGAATAGATGACACCTGGCTGACCTGCAACAGAAAGAGAAAACTCCGGCGGTGGTTCGTCCACCCGGGGGCACTCCGACGATCAAGTCAGTATATCTCTCAAAGATAACCAATAATGTTAAACTCACTATTCAGAATATAAATTGCGTACTTTAGACCCATGGGGGTGCCTCTCTTTTATAGTTAACTCAATCCTTGTCCCAACAGAAGCCTAGCTTCAATGGACTTTAGCTCAGTGCCTATCCAGGACTCTTCAATAGATAGAGATAAACTCCCTAAGAGCTTCATCTTTATCCAGGCTGAGTCTCCTCATCATTCTAGGACTCTTGTGCCTTATCCGCTTATCTCAGATTCCGATATCTTCGGAGATAACATCGGCCTTGCCGAGATAACCTCAGCGTCATGACCAGGACACGTGGCACCTCGGCTGACACGTCGGCGTCACCTTGGCCACGTGTTGGTACTCAGAAAATATATCCCCACAACTGCCCCCTAGGTTCTATTACCTCGGCATTCTGAGGTGATGGGACCTATATCGGTACTTCCTGCCCGTACATTGGTTTAGAGATTCCCAGCCAACATGTCTCTTTAAAGATCAAAAAATTTCAAGAGCTCCCTCATGCGTATGAGTTGTCAAGCATAATACATCAACCACCTTAACCACGCATTTTTCGTTTATTGGATCGTACTCCGTAGGCGCTTGTAAGTCATCTCGCGCCTGCTGTAGACGTCCCCGAACGTCCCGGGAGGGAATCCTGTTTTGTTCATTTGGGCTTACTACAGCTCAGGACTCAATGTCACGGTCCTGTATCTAATCTCGCAGAGTGCAATGCAAGACCGATGAATCATCAAAGACTCCAAATCCGGCAAATCGTTTTTGAAAACAGATTTTTTTGAAAGAAGTGCCAAACATGGACTGCTTTGCCAGATACAGAGTCGCCACCTAAATATTCTATTTTGGGAAATTTGGGAAACCCCAACTCGTTGCCTAAGGCCACGTGTCCGTCATCACCAAAGTTGCCTCGGCTCGGGAACTTGGGTACGATTGGGGAAGGTCACTTCGTGAGCACCCTCGCTCGCCCGATCAAAGATCGGCCTCTACTAACCATGATATCGAGTTTTGAAAACATTATGTGCTCTTATTCGGATTATTAGCCTAGATTTACTATGTGATGCGCACAACATACAAATATAGACCGGATCGCCTAAATTAGAACAAAACATCTCACGTTTGTTTTTTTTTTTAAGGCGGTTTGCTACTCGTAAGTAGGCCAAAATGTGGATTTGCCACCCTCAGGTGGGCTTAGAAAACATGGTGATTTGCCACTCTCAAGTGGGCTTAAAACTCACAGTCAATGCATTATTCCAATTTAGATAATCCAACCTTCACCCACAGGCATTCAGGCAGGTATATCACATAAGCAGTTAGCCTCATGGTAAACATGCTATCATGGCAGTCACTCACACGCATGCAAGGATGCTAAAGCATAAAAACTTACCGAGTACTCCAAGCCAAAATAGAAAGAAGCTAATTAGAAATCATGCATGAATCCTAACTATGCTGAAATGCCTAATGTAACACATGCAAAATGCAACTACGATAGGCTCGGCTATTCTAAGATGACATATGATGATGCTACAGCTAACACGTATTCAACTTGAAATTGAAATACAATGCAGTTAGTATGATGTGCCGAGTTCGGTGCATGCAAGACAGATGAATGGATGCAAAACATGCGAGCATAAGTATGCTAATTGAAACAAGCCCTAATCTAACCATCATAAGCTGGTAAATAAAAGGGAGAAAGACGTGAGGTTGGAAGACATACATCACATACACACACACTTATTACAACAATTGGCCCTCTCTCGGAGGGTCCGAATAAATAATACAGTCCGAATAAATAATTAAAGTCCAAATAAATAATTAAATATTACAAAATCCTAATTAATCAACAAATTAACTAGGAAAGCAAGTAAATTAGCATGCAAGCTAAATGGACCGCCTCAGCTCTGTTCCGAATGATGAAAGATGCATGCATGCTCGAGCTGCCTCGTCGGGAAATTCCTCGCGATGCCCCGATTTGCCTCTGTTTGCAATTAATCCCAGAATGTCGTGCAAAGCTCTAGAAGGCTGCTGATTTTTGGTTTGCTGCAACAGAGAGCAAGAAAGGGGCATGGCAAAGTATTTTCACATATGTATGCACTCCTCGATCCTTGTGCCACCAATCACGCATCTCGATGCATGATGGCATAGGAGTCGAATTGCACGACTCGATGTGAAATGAATGCACATGACAACACAACAAGGCCTAGACTCCATCATGGGTAATCCGGAGTGTCGGCGACTGGGAATTGAGGCACGTTCCGTCACTTCGGGTACGAAACGTCCCTCATTTCCCGTGTTTGGGCAAACTCCTATCCCAAACACAATGCAATGAGATGGCATACACAATGCGACTAACATGCAACCTAGCATACGCAATGCTATGGACTAAAATGGCATACACAATACACGATGGACTTACACCAATATGAGTGGACCTCAGCCACACTCACATCAGTAGCCATGTGATGAAAATGAGACAACCGAAATACATGCAAACATGCACGAATGCAATGGACCGATCCTAAAGCACAACATGCAACTCTAACTAAGCATGGCAAAGGATGAAATATGGCATACAAGCATACATTTTCCAGCTCTGAAACATGATGTACAATGGTCCCGAATCATGCAAATACGTTACCCAATGCATGCTAGATGGCCCGAATACCGAAACTAGTGAAGTGCGTTACACTAGAGGTACACAAAGCAATGTACAAATGGCAAAACCAACCCCAAACAGACCCTAGGCAGGTCTGAAACAGTGGGGAAATGGCCTAAAATGATGGCTCGGAATGCAAAGAAATGGAGCTCATTCAATGGTCCGAAAACAAGGCATTCATGCACAACTCTCAAGCACACTTAAAGAGGAGAAAACATGAGGATATGGTATTCACATAAGCTCTGAAATATGATGCAAGATGACCCCAAAGCATGAAAACACCTCAGTATATGCATGCAATGGACCTCGAAACCCAAGGCTAAGCATGGAGATTGAACTACAAGCATGCAAAACAAGCATCATTCGATCATGAGACCCAAAAACAGAGCTAGGGAAGTCCAAAATATGCACAAAATCAGTTTAAGGCATAGTCAAAATGTGCTAGAATCAAGGGTCAACAAAGCATGCAAAGAAAGATAGTGAACCATAAGTTGTACTACAACTATATGAAGCATATGAGAACTCACCAAACCAGCCAAAAAGAGAAGTATGCCATGCCAAAATATGCCCAAAAACCTACTGAAACTTAGTCAATGCATGCAAGAATGATAGGCTCCTTTAGAGGGCCATGCAAGGGGTTGTTCTACACATATATGACAGACACACAAAATGGTAAAACAACCTCTGGATAGAGGTTATGAGGGTCCTAAAACCCACCAAAAATGGACTGAAATGAAGCTAGGAAGCATGCAAGTAAAAGCCCCTTTGAAAGGCCTTGAATAGGATTGCTCTACACATGCATAATAGACATTCAAAATGGCTAAAAAGTCTCTGAACAGAGCTTATGCAGGTCATAAAACTCACAAATAATGGCCTGAAACATGGCTTCAAAACATGCAAATAGGGGCTCCTTTGTAAGGCCAACAAAGTTAGTAAAGAGAACAAGGGGTGAGAGGGTCACCCCTCTCTGATTTTGAAGCTCAAAGACACATGTTAGCCACTAAAAATCCACTAGATTTCAATGGCTAAAAGGCCAAACCAAGGCCAACACAAATGCTCTAATGCATAGCTTAAAACATGAGGAAATGAAGCATGCAAGGGGGTAGATGACCCCAACAGAAAAATGGCCTTAAACAAACATGTTTAGAAGCTCAAAACAAGACTTTTTCAGTTTATAACAAAGCCTAAATATGCTTGCAAGTAGAGCTAAACTATGAAGCAAAACAATGCTACAAAGAGGGAAATAAAGACTTACCCTTGTAGAGAAGACCTCCAGCAACTTCTGGACCAAGGTAGGAGCTCTTCAACCTCTGAAAATCAGCTCCAAGGTGCTTAGGTTGATAATGGAGGTGTTGTGCAATGGGTGCAACAACATGGAGTTTGAAGCTTGAAGGAGAGAGATATGGAGGGAAGTGTATGTATGCTCTAGAGTAATTTTTCAACCCTAGCAATGGAAGAGGAGGCCTCCCTTTATAGAGAAGAGAGGTCAAAGCTTCTCTTCGAAGCTTCAAACATCCTCCATACACGTGTATAGAGGATGCATCAAATGGCTCCCAGCTGGCACAGCTGGAACACATTCAATGAGACCAAAAAGTAGGAAACAGGCTGACCAGTTAAGGTAGTCGACCGACCAGGGGTCAAAAAGTTCAAGCAAGAAAGATGGTCGGCCTGCCATATTGGTGGCCTCCCAGATGAATGTAACACAATAGTGGTATGGGAGACCCGAAATTGTGGCTCAAAAGTGAGGGAGACCTAGGGGTCAAAAGGGTCAAGAAGAAAAGTGGTTGGCCTACCCATATTGGTGGCCTCCCAGATGAATGCAACACAATGGTGGTATGGGAGACACGAAATTGTGGCTCAAAAGTGAGAGAGACCACCTACCTGATAAGAAAATCGGGCGGCGAAGAGAAAGGTGGTCTCCAAGAATAATTGCCAGTCTCCCACCCCCGTATCACCTTCCTAACAATGAAACTAGGGTTCACACCAAAAATGAACCAAGACGGATGCAAAACGGGGGTTCGGGGGCCTAAATGCGCAGCCTGGGGCCCCGAAAACTGACTATTAAGCACCGAAGGTGGCGTATGACCACAAAGGTGGTCTCCCGGGCCACAGTGTCCCTCTAAGGAGAGGAAACAAGATGTGTACCAAAAACCGGAGCAAACGGAGGTAGTTAAGCAGTCCCAAACCGAGGCACACGACCGACGGCTTCGAAAATCGAAAACTGGTCTCCAAACGGGAAAAATGGCCTACGACCACGAAACGTAGCCTACGGCCACTGAGTCCCTCCCTTCGGGAACAGAAAACAGAGAAAACAGGACCTAGTTCGCAAACTGAGGCAAGGCACGAAAAGGTTCCGAAGCCCGGAGGCAAGGCTCTCAGCCGAGAATTTGCAACCTCAGAACGAGCACAATATGCAACATCACCGAGCGCTCAATCAGTGACGTCTGAGTCTTAAGGTCGGTCAAAAATGGGGTGTCTATAGTTGCCCCTCTTTGACAGAACTCGGAAGTCGTATTTGACGGGAGTGAATGTCAAAGCCCAGAGACGACACATTTTTGACAAGGCCGAAGACTTAGACAAATAGGTGAGATAAAAGAGGTGTGCCCGCAGGCATGCCCGCAGGCAGGGGCAAAATACAAAACGATATGCACCAAGTCGAATGTAATTCATGATCATGCAAAGCAGCAAGCTGTAATGAAGCAAATATTCACAATAGATGTAATAGTTTTAAGCAAGAATGCAAAGCAACAACTACATTTCATGCAGTAAGAATACGGAGAATTATTCAATTCTCGCTACGTCTCGCACGGAGAAGATACAATACCTGCGTGATTCGTCTGGTCGCACCAGCTTCAAATGAACCGTACATACAAAATCGTGCCTGCAAAAGAAAGAAACTTAACAAGCACAACATAGTTAGCAACATATGTTCAATGCTATATCGAACGCAGACAAACATGGTGCCGATGAGAAAATGCATCGCAATGCAAGAAGAAACGTGCGCGACACCGCAAGTTAAAGCATGGAGGCATGACTATACCAATGAAACGTGCACAACAATGCAAGCGATATGCATAACAATGCAGAATAAGTACAACTTCAAAAGCGGGTTTCAAACAAAACATCGAGCAAAGAAATGCAAGCTTTAACGAGGACAACTCAATCGCAACCTCCAGTTTACCTCCCGGAGGGGTCGTAACGCGCTCAAAAAGGATACATCTTGCTCTTGACGAGTAACGATGAAACACGCATTGAAAGTTGGAGTTGAAGTTCCCGCGGAGGGATTTCGCGCTGAAAAGCACACTTTCCTTGTACTTTCTTGAGTGCCGGGGACTCCGATCACCACCAAAATTTGCAGGGAGCTCAAAGAAGCATTGGAGAACAACCAGGAGGGCCACCGACCAAGTTTGGAGGCCACTGACCAGGTTTGAGGCAAGGGGGTGGTCGGCCTACCAGAAAAGGTGGTCGGCCGACCACCTAGCCAAAAACAGGGGCAGTTTTGACTTTTTGCACTTGTTTATTTAAATACACATATCCAACTCACTTTTTGCTCACACTCTCAGATCCGAAATTGTCTCATCCTCCTTCTTAGACCATTTTCTCCCTCAGATCTGTGCTCTATACGCGTTTTCCAACGCCCCACGCAAAGTTGTTTCGCGAAAACTTTCGATTTTCTTCACTTCGGACCGATTAAAATTTGATTTCGGAGCTTCTTTTCCCATTTTCACCACTTGAGGTAAGTTTGTCTCAATATTTGGAACATTTTCTTGGGAGTTGACTTTTGTTGACTTTTTCATATTCCGAGAGTTGACTTTTGTTGACTTTTTTTCAATTTTGGCTCATTTTGCTCATTTTTGCTCCTTTTTGCAGATTTCTTGAGATGGCAGGTCATTTTCCTCAGGGCAGAGGTCCTCCAAGTGCCGGGGGTGAGCCAGACATTATGTCTTTACCTTCAAGGATCCGGCCATTTATTCCCGAGAGGTATGACCCTCCGGCGCACATCCTTCCTCGGGCCGTTTTCTATCACTTCACCGACTTTGATGAGCGAGCACCTGTAGATCTATTACTACGGGAGCTAGAGTCCCACCTCTCTTATCAGGCACGAGAGGTATGTACTTCACTTTTACATTTTCTGCAATGTATTCTGCATTTTCCGTGCATTTCATGCTTTTACTGTGCATGCTTATCTGCTCGTTCTGAACACACTTGCACACCATACTTCTGCTCATTCTAGCACACAGCTTGTTCTGAATACTTAGTCTATAACACAGTATTCTATTTGCATCTTGAACACACAGCTCAATCACTTGAATTTCTGAACCCGCAGCCCATATTTGATTGTGAACACGCAGCACACACTTGTTGAGAGTCGAACACACAGCCCAAACTTTGAATTTCTGAATACGCAGCCCATATTTGATTGTGAACACGCAGCACACACTATTTATGAAATCTGAACACACAGCCCAAACTTGTTGATTATGAACACGCAGCCCACACTATTCCTGAAATCTGAACACACAACCTAAATTTGTTGATTATGAACACGCAGCTCACTGTTTTTGAAAGTTGAACACGCAGCCCGAACTTTGATGTTGAACACACAGCTCACACTTTGATGATGAACACATAGCCCACACTTCGATGATGAACACACAGCCCACTGTTTTTGAAGCCTGAACACACAGCTCAAACACTTGACTTTCTGAACACGCAACCCAAATTTTGAGGTGAACACACAGCATACACTGGTTGAGACTTGAACACGCAACCCAAAATGTTGAATTTCTGAACACGCAGCCCAAATTTTGAGGTGAGCACACAGCACACACTGGTTGAGAGTTGAACACGCAGCTCACTGTCTTTGAAGTCTGAACACACAGCCCGAATACTTGATGTTGAACACACAGCTCGAATTTTGATGATGAACACACAGCTCACACATCTCATTTGCACGCAGCTAATACTGAACACGCAGTCCACAGCATTGTATCTGATTTGATTTGCACACAGCTCATATACTTTATTTTGAAATTGAATACATGTGTTCATTCTGAATGCAGGTATCTTCTCGTACTACACGAGGATATGGATCGATCATCGCCAGGGAGTGGTACGCGGAGCTCCCGGAGGCTGTTCGCGATATGGTTGACCAGGTGGGGTTCGGACTCTTCTGTACGGGGATATCGCGTTATCCAACGAGCAGGACCCTGATGGGTGCCCTTGTGGAGAGATGGTGGGACACCACCAACTCCTTCCATTTCTCAGCTACCGGGGACATGACTATGACCCCATTTGATTTTGCCGTGCTGACGGGCCTTGACATGGGAGGCTGGCCGATCCCCTACGACGAGGACATGGGCGAGTGGGAGGCTACCTGGATTTATCTGCTGGGAGCTCGCCCACTGGTTGATAGATCTTCAGGCCGGGTCCGGTATACTTGGTTTTCCTCACATTTCAGAAAGACTCCCGAGGAGGTAGCGCAGTACACTCGAGGGTTTTTGATGTTCCTCTTCGGGACCACTCTGTTCTCCGATAGGGGGAACACCGTTGGGCTTTATCTGCTGAGTGCTCTGGTAGACCTCACAGGTCTGCCAGTATAACTGGGGTGGCGCCGGCTTAGCTACCCTCTACTGCTACATGAGTGCGACCTTCCGCGGACGGGGGAACATAGTCGGCGGCTATTGGAGAGCCTGGGAGGTACTCTCTGCCCTCTTGGTTTACATTTCTGCTTTTCGTTATCTGTACACTGCATACACGGCACACTTTACATTCTGTACTTTGCATTCCGCTCTCAGCATTCTACATTCTCTGTACATTCTGTATTTACATTCTGCACTCAGTATCCTGTATTTTGATGGCTTTTGCCCTGTTTTCCACAGCTATGGGTTTTCGTGTACTTTCCGACGCTAGCCGCGGAGCTTGAGGTGGAGGTGCCTCTCATGATTCCCTACTCGCTCGTTTTTGAGGGCCAGTACCGGCCGAGAGCTCAGGAGACTCTACCCTACCTGCGACAATTTTTCGATACAGTGCGGCCGACCGAGGTAATTCAGAACTCTCAGTTCTTCATGTTTTCATCTTTGATTCATCTTGCACATTTACGATTTCTAATCGGCTTATGCATTGGTTATCCGCAGATCACATGGCAGCCCTGGGCGCCCTTGGGTGGAGACACCCGATTTCAGTTTGCTGGAGGATGGGCCGCATCTCGGTACAGGATCCTGTTTGAGGGGCCAGCTGGTAGGGCCTGGTTTCTGGGAGACCGCTTCATGTGCCAGACTATGGGCTTCCCCAAGTAGAGTGTCCCTACAGCACCTCCGGATGATATGCGATCCACTGAGGGGCTCACTCCCCAGGATGTCGACAATGCCATGTTGGGTACCGACGTATTTTTACATTTGGAGGAGGGGGAGTAGACGACTTACCGTCATACATACTTGATGCCTCCATTGACAGGTGTTCGTACTCCCACGAGGAGGTCTGCTGGCATGCCATCATCGAGTCGAGCTCGGGCTGTAGGTTCCCCTTCTACTAGCAGGGCTGGCACATCGAGAGGTGGGGCTGGACTGGTCCCCCCCGATTCCCCCGACTTACTATCACGCTGGATGGCCAGATATTCCGACTGAGTTGACAGGATGGCGATACGGGACTTCCTACCCGATTGCGATAAAGCCTCCTATGCCTGGTCACCCATACGTCAGAGACCTTGACGCGCCACCGGTATGCTTTATAGTTTTGATTTATCACTCAGATATTTGGTCATTTATTCATTCACTGATGACTTGCACTTGTATCTGCAGCCTACCACAGAGTATACTGAGGGGTTGCTTGGGTTGGTGGCCTCGCTTGAGGGCATGATCCTGCGGAGAGAGACGCAGTTGTCCATCGTCGGTGTCCTGGTACTATTTAGTTTTCTTACATTTATCATACTTCTGATGACATGCTGAACTTGAACATTTCACTGCATTGATTGACTGTATGTGTAGAGCACATCTGACACATACCACATTCATGTACTGTATCTGTATACACCCTCTCTATGTACTTTTCTTGCATCTGCATCTGATACACATATTGGCTAATGTACTCAAATTGTCCCCTTCCTTTTCAGATGCCTCCGCTACATACTGGGCCACAAGCCGGGCCATTTAGGCCTTCTCGGGGAGCTGGGAGAGGGGACTCGTCTTGCAGACGAGGCAAGCACAGAGCACCTGTCATAGAGGAGGAGTCTGCGCATCCTCAGTTAGAGACATCTGCAGGCAGAGAGGATGACTCTGAGTCCGGTTTTGAGGGCGGAGGTGACGCCGAGGAGGGTTCCGAGGACAACAGCTCCGACTCAGATGGTGGTGCTGGTGGAGATGGTGCAGGGACTTCTCAGCCGAAGAGAACGAAGAGGGCCTCTTATTCTTGCACTTGAGAGCACTGATGCAGATGTTCCTGCTTTGTTTGCCTTTTTACTAGTAGTTGTAGCACATTGTACATTATTAGGCAATTTTATTTTCTGTAAAACTTGCACCCTTATTGTAAAATGTTGTAACAAAGGAAACATGATGGAATGAAACAGCTTTTGTTCAAAAAGTGTTGTGTTTTATGTTCTTAGCATCGCATTGCATCATTTTGCACAAAAATGAGATTGAATGAAAATTGAACATCGAAAATTTGCCAAGTCAGGTAGTGAACCGACGCAACAAACTAAACAACTTAACTTACTAAGAAACAACAAAACCTTAGCAAGTTTACAACTCGATAAGCAAATCCCGGAAATGTTGATAAACAAAGAACAACAATTTCAACGGACAAGACTCGACAACTCGATAAAACTTAACAATTCGATAAACTTAACAACTCGACCTGAAAAGTAAAACTCAACAACAACTTGATAAACAAAACTCAACAACAACTCAATAAACAAAACTCAACAACAACTCGATAAACAGACGTATCTCGGACAATTGGAGTGATGAAACGCATCCGAAACAGAGGAAAACTCGCACCTTCAACACTCCCAATGCATGGAAATACTAGGAACCTTCTTCTAGAGACTAGGATAAGACCAAAGCCTCACTTCTCTCCATGGCCGACCACCTAAGGGAGCTGGCCGACCAGCTTTTTTTTCATTGGAGACCAAGGGGTGGTCGGCCTACCAGAAAAGGTGGTCGGCCGACCACCTGGTTTGGCAACCACCAATTTTTCGACACGTGTCCCCCAAACAGTGCCTTATCCTCTTTAAAAGTTCCAGCCTCGTGGTTCATTCATTTCATCTCAGTTTTGCATCAAAAATGGAGGTGTTCCTCATCCAAAATCTCATAGCTTGGATTGCTTCTCTAGATGGCTCGAAAAAGTTGAACTTCCGGGGCTTCGGCTTGAATGCACTATTCACGCTGGGCCGTACTCCGCTGCATCATCCTTTCCTCCATGCGGCGGCAAGGTTTTGGAATCCGGTAACACACATCTTTAGCTTTAGCGGGCAAGAGATGTGTCCTACTTTCGAGGATTTCCAAGCTTTGATGGAGTCCGAGCGCAACGAGGAAATCTTGCCTCAACTCCGATTTGGCCACGTCCAAGCCTTAGGACAAATGTGCGGCCTCACTTTGCATCACGCTTGATCATTGATTCATGACGGGGAGCTGGACATCCCAAGCTTGGTTTGCCGGTTTTCTGATGCTGGTGACCGCGACGACCATCATTGGCAGGGCTATCAGCAACACGCGCTTTGCCTATGCTTGCTATCTCATTTCTTGCTTGCCTCAGGTTCCGGAGGATTCAGTGTCCAGTTGATCGAGGTCGCCCAAGGCTTGAAGGAGGGCAAGAGCTGTATTGCCATGACATTGGCTGAGACATTGATGGGATTAGACGTTTTTTATCGCCGGGAGACGGCTAGACTTGCGGGGAGCCCACTACTATTGCAGGTAATGTTTCCCACCCGATCTCACATATGTATTGCTCACATCACTCGGCCCTCAGGCTCGGTTTTTCTCACAAAACCCTTTTCTTACTTCTCTCATCGTACATCTCTCTATTCTTTATTCTCTCATTTTTCATCCCTCCCTAGGTGTGGTTAATGGACAAGTTACAGATTGTGGAGTCTTACCCAACATACTCAGCTCGCGGCTACTTTTTCCGACAACGCCTGGTCGATGCCCTGGATGAAGGGTGGTGGTACAATTGGATGTGCAGTTTGTCCACGGATCGCATTGCTTGGCGTTGCCCTTGGCTCAATCTGCCGGTAATGAGTTACAACATGACACGTCAACCTGGGATTCAATTGATTGGCATGACAGATTGTGTCTTCTAATTTCCGTTCCGGTTCCGGCGCCAGTTTGGACATGATCAGACTTGCCCGCCAGAGGGGATAGAGTACCCTGCTGTATTTCCAGCCCGAGGCGCACAGCTTTCCCGGTGTGCCACAGCATGGAGGACTAGGGAGCTCCTGGCCCCCGCTCCCACTTTCAGTTGCACTTTGTCTGACGAGTGCTTGGATTGGCTCAATGAAGAGGCACAGATGGGGCCCACTTTGGCATCAGAGGCTTCGACCAGCTCTGGGAGGGGGCGCAGGAACACCTGACTTATCTATGCCCCGGATTTATTGCTTTATTAGTACTTTCAAGTTTTCTTTATGATTGTAGCCAAAAGCAACTTCAATTTGTATGCAAGAGCAGGAGAACTCTGTATCGAAATCAATGAAATTGAAGGTTGTGGGTACTGAAAATTTTCCGCTTTGGTCCAAAAATGGTCTAAGTTGTAAAAAGATTAATTTTGAACAAAGTCAACTTTTATTAAAACTTTTCAAAACCATTTTCGGCATGGATCAGAACTGGACACGCCTGAGATCTGTCACTGAGATGCACAACCTCGAATCCCAGCAACTGGAAAGTTGTCCCTAGTCTGAATAGTACCGCGGCACTGCACAGCAACGGAAAGTTGCCCCTAGTCTGAAAAGCACCGCACCGGAGATCATAACCGAACTCCTGAATGCTAAATAGACAAAGATGGCCGAGATGATCAAATGGACAAAGTTGATTGGGGAAGAGTTTATGGCTGAACTTCAGGATGAAGTTGCCTACGTATCCCAAAGATGGGAATCAAGCCTTACGTAGTTCAGACTCGGGTTCACTCAAGTATTTTCACTCTCGTTTTACACTCTAACTTTTGCCAAGGCCGCCCTTTGCGGGTTTTCAACCTTGCGAGCTCAATTTTTATAATTTCAAATTTTTCATGCTCTAAGTTTTGCCTAGGTCGCCCTCTCGGGTTTTCGGCCTAGCAAGCCTCTCAGGGGTAATATTTCTTCAACTTGTCCATATTGATCGGCTGTGAGAACTCTAGGCCATCTAGGTCCATCAGAACCACAGCTCCACCTGACCAGATAGACTTAATGATGTAGGGACCTGTCCATTTGGGTCTGAACTTGCCCCTTGGGTCGTGGATGGGAGCTCGGTTGTCCTTGAGCACCAAATCTCCTTCTTTTAGATTCTTGGAGTTAACTTTCTTGTTAAAAGCCCTGGCAATTCTGCGCTGATAACCTTGAACATGGTACAGTGCTTTCAGTCTGCGCTTGTCAAAGAGCATGAGTTCTTCAAATCTGCTCTGTTGCCAATTTGCTTCGGCTATCTGACACTCAGCTAGCACTCTCAAAGATGGAAATTCAATCTCGATAGGTAGAACGGCCTCCATCCCATAAATCAATGAATACGGAGTCGCCCCAGTAGACGTTCTAATTGAAGTCCGGTAGCCCCACAGAGCAAATGGCAACTTATCTGGCCAATCCCGGTAGGTTTCCACCATCTTCTGTAGTATGTGTTTGATATTCTTGTTGGCGGCCTCGACCGCTCCATTGGTCTGCGGCCGATAGGTGGATGACTTATGAAAAGCCACGTTGTATTTTTCCAACAAGTCAATCACTTCCTTCTTGAAGTGGGAACCGTTATCTGAAATGATTTCGTTCGGGACCCCATAGCGACAAATGATGTTGTTCCTGATGAATTTCGCAACATGTGAAGCCTTCAACACCGCATAAGATTGGGCCTCAACCCACTTTGTGAAATAATCTATCACGACCAGAATGAACTCATGCCCATTAGACCCCTTCGGAGTGACAACCCCGATCACATCGATTCCCCAAACTAAAAATGGCCATGGCGAAGTCATATTGTACAGCTTTGACGGCGGAATGTTCATGCGATTTGCATGGATCTGACACTTGCGGCATCGCCGAACGAAGCCGATACAATCCTCCTCCATGGTGGACTAATAATAACCTTGTCTGAGGATCTTCCGCGCTAGCATTACCCCGTTCATATGCGCACCGCATTTCCCTCCATGGATGGCCTCCATCAGGCGTTTTGATTCTTCAGCTTCAACGCACAACTTATGCATTCCCAGATGACCTCTCTTATACAATTTACCCCCGCAGATGATGAACTGAATGACCATTCTTCTGATTGCCCTCTTATCCTTGCCATTTACCCCGGGTGGATATGCTTCCTTCTCCAAGAAATTCCAAATATCATAATACCAGGGGTTCTCATCTTGAACCTCATCTATCACGGCAATCGACTCGTAAGCTGGCACAAATTTTTGGTCGATAATGACTGGACGCATCCGAACTTCAAACGGGATGTCTATCATGGAAGATAGAGTTGCTAGTGAATCTATGAACCTGTTGTTCTCTCTTAACAGATGAGCAAAGTTTAACTTCTCAAACCGAGGAATTAACAAGTCTAAGGTCTGGTGATACATAATCATCTTTTCTTCTTTGACTTTCCAATCTCCTTTCGCTTGAGATACAACAAGGTTCGAGTCCCCGATGATGTCCAACCGTTTTGCCCCTAATTCCAGGGCTGTTTCTAGATCAGCAATGCATGCCTCATATTCTGCTTCGTTGTTCGAGACTTTGAACTGGAGTTTGAATGCTAGAGGGATACGGGAGTTGTCGGGTGCTATCAGCAACACTCCTATCCCATACCCGTACTGGTTTGACGCTCCGTCAAAGTACATCGTCCAAAACTCGTCGTCGATATGCAAAATGGCCTCATCTGGGAATAAGTACTCAACTGCTTCACCTCCTTCCACTGGATGATCGGCTAAGAACTCTGTTACCGCTCTTCCCTTGACTGACTTGCGCATCACATATTTCATATCGAATTCGAAAAGCAACAGCAACCAACGAGCTAGCCTACTCGTAAGCGTCGGTTTCTCGAATAGATATTTGATTGGATCTAATCTTGAAACCAACATTACAGAGTGAGCTAACAGGTAGTGCCGCAGCTTCCTGGTAGCCCATACCAAGGCTAAGCAAGCCTTTTCCAATGGTGTGTAGCGAGTCTCATACTCCAGCATCTTCTTGCTTAGGTAGTAGATGGCTCTCTCCACTTTGTCCTCTGATTCTTGCGTGAGTATGCAGCCCATTGTAGTCTCAGTTGCTGAAAGATACAAAATCAACGGTCTCCTCGGCTCTGGCGGTGACAACACGGGCGGGTTCTGTAAGTATTCCTTGATCTGTTCAAAAGCAGCTTGGCATCGGCCGTCCCACTGGAATTTCTATCCTTTCTTCAGGAGACCAAAAAGTGGTTCACAAGTCAAGGTTAATTTTGAAATAAACCGTCTTATGAATTGCACTTTATCCAGAAAGCCTCGCACCTCCTTTTCAGTCCTTGGTGGTGGCATTTCTAAGATGGCCTTGATTTTGGAAGGGTCGACTTCGATACCTCTCTGTGTAATCAGAAACCCCAGCATTTTCTCTGCTGTAACACCGAACGTACACTTCTGAGGATTCAGCCGCAACCGAAATTCTTTGATACTTTGGAAGAATTTTTGCAAGGCGGTGTAGTGGCCCTCTCTATCTTTGGACTTGACAATCATGTCGTCCACATACACCCCAACCTCTTTGTGGATCATGTCGTGCAATATTGTGGTCGCGGCCCGTTGATATGTAGCTCCAGCATTCTTCAACCCAAATGGCATCACCCTGTAACAGTAAGTCCCCCACGGGGTGGTAAAGGCAGTCTTCTCCCGATCTTTGGGTGCCATCACAATTTGATTATAGCTCGAGAATCCATCCATGAACGAAAACAAAGCATGCCCCACTGTGAAGTCCACTAACTCATCAATATGCGACAAGGGAAAGTCGTCATTCGGACTGGTTCCGTTCAAATCCCTGAAATCTATGCATACCCGGATCCTGCCATCCTTCTTCGGCACCGGAACAATGTTGGCCAACCAAGTTAGGTATTCGGATACCAGCAGGAACCCTGCGTCAATTTGCTTGGTGACCTCTTCTTTAATCTTGAGGGCCTAGTCCGGGCGGATCCTCCTGAGTTTCTGTTTAACGGGTCGGGCCTCGGGGTCAAGAGAGATCCGGTGCTGTACAATCTCAGGTCAAAAGGGTCAAGAAGAAAAGGTGGTCGGCCTACCCATATTGGTGGCCACCCAGATGAATGCAACACAATGGTGGTATGGGAGACCCAAAATTGTGACTCAAAAGTGAGGGAGACCACCTACTTGACAAGAAAATCGGGCGGCGAAGAGAAAGGTGGTCTCCAAGAAGAATTGCTGGTCTCCCACCCCCGTACTACCTTCCAAACAATGAAACTAGGGTCCACACCAAAAATGAACCAAGACGGATGTAAAACGGGGGTTCGGGGGCCTAAACGCGCAGCCGGGGGCCCCGAAAACTGACTATTAAGCACCGGAGGTGGCGTATGACCACAAAGGTGGTCTCCCGGGCCACAGTGTCCCTCTAAGGAGAGGAAACAAGGTGTGTACCAAACATCGAAGCAAACGGAGGTAGTTATGGGCTCCCGAACCGAGGCACACGGCCGACGGCTCCGAAAATCGGAAACTGGTCTCCAAACGGAAAAAATGGCCTACGACCACGAAACGTAGCCTACGGCCACTAAGAGATGCTCTTCGAGACCTCTCCCTCTCTTCGAGAAGAGAAAACAGAGAAAACAGGACCTGGTTCGCAAACCGAGGCAAGGCACGAAAAGGTTCCGAAGCCCGGAGGCAAGGCTCTCAGCCGAGACTTTGCAACCTCAGAACGAGCACAATATGCAACATCACCGAGCGCTCACTCAGTGACGTCTGAGTCTTAAGGTCGGTCAAAAATGGGGTGTCTACACCTGTGTGCGCCGTCTGACACATACGTCATTTTAGGTGCATTAATTGCTTTCTTTTTGCCGCCGTTTCAAGTTTTAACAAAAGTCTCTTTCTCCTTCCGTCTCTTCACTTTACATCGTTTCTGAAGCTCTCTCTCTCTCTAGCTTTCTCAAATCCTCCATTGTTCAAACTTCCATAGCACTGCAACTTGCTCCGTTTACCCCTTCCGGCGTGATTTTCACCGATCTTCCGCCTTTGCAACCGTCGTCAGACTTCGGCAATCCCCATTATGGCTTCCCTCTTTCTGGTAAGCCACTGTTCCTCCTGGTTTTATTTCTTGTTGCTCTCCAAGAAGTTTTGTTTCATTATTAATCGCCATTGCTGTTTTACTCAAGTATTTGATTTATGAGTCATGTATCTGACTGTGTTTATTTTACGACTTTGCCCTTTGCCCATGTCTTGAATACACGCACTGCTCACAACTTTTCTACACTTTTGCCACTGTTCTTGACCTTTATACCCTTTATACTTACAATGTTCTTGATAGTCCATCTTTGTTCTTGATTCTGAAGCGCATTCTTGCTTTTCTGCTTTCCAGATTTGTGCCTTCAATCTTCGTTTTCATAGATCTAGGTTTGGGATTTGTTTGTAGAACTCAAAACAATTGTTAGGGAAAATTGAAACGATTCCCCACAGATTCTGTGTATTTTTAAGCTTTAGCCGAGGTCCATAAAACCCTTTAGAAACACACCCTTCTGAAATCCAACCCTTTCAGTTAAGCCGATATCATGGGTATGTGGAAGCATAGGGTAGACACCCCATCCAAGTTAGAGCACTTTAGGCGAGAGTTTGACATCCCGACCGACGTCCATCTGAGGTTGGCTGGGGATGATGACTCCATCATGCCTACAACTGATTCTATGCCCTTCTCTACGGTAGCCTTCATTGAGTGCGGACTTCGACTCTCACTCAACACCCTTTTTCGTGAGATAATTCACTATTATAAGTTGAACCCGATGCAACTCGCCATCAATTCCTATCGAGTCATCAATGGTATGATAGCCTTAGCCAGACAAGAAAATGCTAGGATTACCTTAGCCGATATCCAATACTGCTACACTATGTGTGGCGTCAAAAAAGATACGAGCTACGTTTACTACCTTAAGTCGAGGTCCACAGAGTACAAAATTGTCGCTGACCTCCCTGACTCCAACAAGGGAGCTGGGGATGACTATTTCATTACCTCGGTGAACTGGGAGGTCGCTCCAGACAAGGACCTCTATCTCTACCCTCTTCCTCGATCAGTTTTTGTAGAGGGCAATGGTAAGAGCCCTGTGTTCATACTAACTTGTTTTTTAAAGTCTTCAATACTTTATTTGTTCTAATGTCTGTTTTCTCTTGCAGCTCTTCCTCAGCCACCAAAGGGTTTCCGTCAGTCATTCTTTCGTAACAAAGACTTGAGGAAACTTTTGGATCTGCCAATCTACAAACGGAGAGCCCCTCTAGTACTCAATTTCATCCCAACCTACAAATCGGCACTGCCCGACGTCCCAAAGAAGAAGAAGAAAAGCCAATCACCTCCTTCTGCCACAACTCCTCAAGCTACCTCCTCATCTCGGCCAGATCAAGGATAGACCTCTGATCCAGCTGAGCAGCCGTCTACCTCGGCTCCATATCTGATCCCAATATCCCAACGCCGACTTCGGCGACGAACTGTTTTTTCTGCCAAGATGGGCCGCCAAAAAGCAGTTGCCAAAGACCTCTTAGCCAACATCCCTACTGATGTTGACGCTCAGCCAGCACAAACCCAGCCTCAGCCAAAGCAGAAGCAAAAAAGAATCAAGAAGGCCCAGCGAAAGGCAAAGGTGACTCAGGTTGACACTGAGGACACCTTGCCAATCTCTAAATTGGCTGAGAGCGATAAATCCCATTCTGCCGCCGAGAAGAGGCCTGCCGAGGACCAACCATCCGAGTCTACCCGATCAAAGAGGCCGAGGTCATCCGTTACAACCACCTCGAGGTCTCTAAAGCACGATGCCCCCTGGGCCCCCCAAATCACACTAAAAGATAAGCCAGTTAGGGCTAGTGATAGTGCCGACGATATCAACGTCGGCGTTGCCCTTAGAACCGCTCTGCTTCTTCCTGGCAATCTCGACCGGAACACCGAGCTGAGCGAATATGAAAACTATGCTCTGATGCTCCAACGCTCTGTTCAAGTAAGTCTCTTTATTCGGTAATTTTTCTTTCTTTCTCTTCTTTTCTTGCTTATAATATTTTCTAATAACTTCTGTTCATTTTTCAGGCCATCCAGCATGCTCATTCTTTCTTAGTGTAAGCCTTTGACAATCGGAAGGAGCTGGCCGACAAGAAGAGGGAGGCTGCCAGTCGGCAGAAGACTAATAAAAACTTGCAATCAAAGATGAAAACCTTGGAGGATCAGGCTGAGGCTGCTATCAAAGCTCAAAATGACGCTGAAGAAAAGGCGGAGTCCGCTGAGGCCATTAGGAAGGTTCTTGAGGCCCAAAAAAGAGAGGCTGAGGAAAAGATGTCCCAGGCCCAGAAAGAACTTCAGGATGCTCTGGCCACCAAACATGCCGAGATAAAGGCAGCTGATGAGAAGGGCTATAACGAGGGGGTGGCCGATGTCACGGCGGACTATGAAAAGCAAGTGAAGCAGGCGTGCAACAAGGGTTTCACCCTTGGTTCGATGTCTCTTCTAAAAAAGCTTGAAGTCCCCGAGGACTCGCCCCTCAAGAACGCCGACGTCATTCCTCTTCCATTCCCTCCAACTCCAACTCAATCCGACGACGAATCTGAGTCTGAGGAGGAGACCTTGGTGAGGAAATCAAAGGAGGCTGCTGGGACCAAGTCCCCTTTTCTGAATGAGCAAGTCCTGGACTTGACTCAAGATGAGGAGGGTGAGGAAGTCCCCAAAGATGCCACTCCTGAGAAGCCGTCATCGGACGTGCCTCTTGCCGATAAGAGCCTCGATCTAACCCTTCAAGAAATTGGCGCTGAGCTTGCGGCTGAGAAGGCCGCTGAGATGTCTTCTCAGCAGTCCTCTGAGGTCCAAACCCAGCCTGCTAATGATGCTGAAGAATCTTAATTTCATGTTTTTCTCTTTCTTCTGTGCTCTATACTTTTGTTTTTCTTTTGAAACAGTGTAAGCTCTTCATATTGCTGAAGTGCCTTCTTATAAATACAGCTTCTTTGTTTTGAATGTTTGTATGTTTGCCTTCTCTTTACTACTCTTGTATGATTCCATACTTATAATATTTTGCATATATTTAACATACACTTCAATCTTTGTGCAACCTTCTCGGGGTGACACACCTCGGTTATACAAACTGATGATTTATCTCGGGAAGTACCCAAGTACCTTTCTTAGCATAACCTTGGTTTCAGCTTGTAAATTTTTTCAAAAAATTTCAAAAAGTGTTTAACCTTAGTCTGACTTCAACTTGTAAAATTTTCTCAAGTTTCAACAAGTGTTAAACATGATCTCGGTTTAACTTCAATTTGTAAACTTTTCTCAAGTTTCAACAAGTGTTAAACATGATCTCGGTTTAACTTCAACTTGTAAACTTTTCTCAAGTTCCAACAAGTGTTAAACATGATCTCGGTTTAACTTCAACTTGCAAATTTTTCTCAAGTTTCAACAAGTGTTAAACATGATCTGGGTTTAACTTCAACTTGCAAATTTTTCTCAAGTTTCAACAAGTGTTAAACATGATCTCAGTTTAACTTCAACTTGCAAATTTTTCTCAAGTTTCAACAAGTGTTAAACATGACCTCGGTTTAACTTCAACTTGTAAACTTTTCTCAAGTTTCAACAAGTGTTAAACATGATCTGGGTTTAACTTCAACTTGTAAACTTTTCTCAAGTTTCAACAAGTGTTAAACATGATCTCGGTTTAACTTCAACTTGTAAACTTTTCTCAAGTTCCAACAAGTGTTAAACATGATCTCGGTTTAACTTCAACTTGGAAACTTTTCTCAAGTTTCAACAAGTGTTAAACATGATCTCGGTTTAACTTCAACTTGCAAATTTTTCTCAAGTTTCAACAAGTGTTAAACATGATCTCGGTTTAACTTCAACTTGTAAACTTTTCTCAAGTTTCAACAAGTGTTAAACATCATCTCGGTTTAACTTCAACTAGTAAACTTTTCTCAAGTTTCAACAAGTGTTAAACATCATCTCGGTTTAACTTCAACTAGTAAACTTTTCTCAAGTTTCAACAAGTGTTAAACATGATCTCGGTTTAACTTCAACTTGTAAACTTTTCTCAAGTTTGAACAAGTGTTAAACATGATCTAGGTTTAACTTCAACTTGTAATCTTTTCTCAAGTTCCAACAAGTGTTAAACATGATCTCGGTTTAACTTCAACTTGTAATCTTTTCTCAAGTTTCAACAAGTGTTAAACATGATCTCGGTTTAACTTCAACTTGTAGGCTTTTCTTAAGTTTCAACAAGTGTTAAACATGATCTTGGTTTAACTTCAACTTGCAAATTTTTCTCAAGTTTCAACAAGCGTTAAACATGATCTCGGTTTAACTTCAACTTGTAAACATTTCTCAAGTGTCAACAAGTGTTAAAACCATTTTTCTTCTCTGTGCCCCCTAATGTGAACCTATGTTCCACTTGGGTTCTCATTATACATGTTTTCCAGAAACAACGTTATGTATTTTTATCAGTCACAAGTGTATAAACAAATAAATCAAGCAAAAACTTTATTTATTTACTTCGGCAAATGACAAAAGAACAAAAAATTCTAATGATAGAAAAATTTCAAATTGCAAGTGTTCTAAGCCCTTGGCAACTCTTTGCCCTCATTATCTTCAAGCTGATATGCCCCATTGCCCAGTACCGAGATGATTCTATAGGGTCCTTCCCAATTTGGGCCAAGCTTCCCCTCTCTGGGATCTTTTTTTGTTGCCGACGACTTTTCTCAAGACGAGGTCAACGATTTGAAACTCCCTTGGATTGACCTTCTTGTTATAAGCTCTGGCGAGCTGCTGCTGGTATGCTGCAAGCTGAATTGCAGCTCTTTCTCTTATTTCTTCTAGAAGATCCAGATCTCGTGCTAAGAGTATATCGTTAGTCCCGTTTTCTACTCTCTGGGTTCTGATCCCTGGGATGCCGACCTCTAGTGGAATGATGGCTTCTGTGCCATAAGCCATGGCAAAGGGGGATTCCCCTGTTGATCTTCTCGGCGTAGTCCGATATGCCCAGAGTACATTGGGCAATTCATCCACCCATTTTCCTTTTGCTGCTTGGAGCCTCTTCTTTATCCCATCTAGGATCACTTTGTTAGATGTTTCTGCTTGTCCATTGCTTTGGGGAAAGCTTGGGGTTGAAAAGTAGTTCTTGATTTTGAACTTTGCACAGAAGCTCTTGATTAGCTTACTGTCAAATTGCGTTCCATTATCTGCAACTATTGCTCTTGGAATCCCAAACCGGGTGATGATGTTCTTCCATATAAAGCTCTTCACTTCCACATCTCGAATCTTGGCAAGGGGTTCAGCTTCTATCCACTTGGTGAAGTAATCTGTTACCACCAGCAGGTACTTCCTTTGTCCAGTTGCTTGGGGGAGTTGTCCAACAAGATCCATGCCCCATTGGGCAAACGGCCAAGGACTGGATATTGGGTTCAGGTCTGCTGCTGGTTGGTGTATCAGAGGTGCAAACCTTTGGCACTTTTCACACTTCTTTACATAGGCTTCTGCATCTTTCTGCATGTAGGGCCACCAATACCCCTGGGTAACGGCCCTATGGGCAAGTGATCTGCCCCCAACGTGGCTTCCACATATTCCTTCATGGATTTCATATAAAAAATCTTCAACTTGTAAAGGATGTATACACCTCAAAAGGGGTCCAGTGAAGGATCTTCTGTAGAGATGTCCCTCTGCTATCAGATTGAACCTTGCCGACTTCAATCTGATCTTGTGTGCTTCTTTGTGATCATCTGGCAATTTTCCTTCTTTTAGGAATGCTGCTATTGCATCCATCTAGCTTGGTCCCATGTTCACACACATTGCTTCACGCTCTGTAGTTAGTGGTTCGATGCTCGGGCCCGACAAATAGTCAACCATTAGTGTCCTTGCTTTTCTAGGTTATACTACACTAGCTAGGTTGGCCAATGCATCGGCGTAACTGTTATCATCTCGGCTAACCTGAAGTAGTCGGCAGTTCTGAAATAAGGCCGCCAAGCTGATGACCTCCTTTGCGTAGGCCGACATCCTTTCATCTCGGGCTGTAAACTCGCCCATTGTCTGGTTGACTATAAGTTGTGAGTCACAAAAGACTATTACCTCATCTGCTTGTACTGCTGCTACCAGTTTCAGTCCTGCAATGAGTGCTTCATACTCTGCTTCATTGTTTGAGGCCTTGAACCCCAAACGAATCGATTGTTCTAGTACCTGCCCATCTGGGGATATCAGTACTACTCCTGCCCCTGCTCCTTGTCGGTTTGAACTCCCATCAACAAACATTCGAAAGGAGTCGCCGATGTAAATGCTGCAGCGTCTGAGTTTTTCTTCTTTCCTTTGTTCTTTCACCTTTGACTGGGCTCCTCCTTGCTTGTTTGGACATCGTTCACCTTGGCTCAATGGAGCCCGATGTTTGGTGGATTCTGGTGTGAACTCCGCCACGAAGTCGGCCAAAACTTGACCTTTGATTGATGTTCCGGGTCTGTACTCTAGGTCATATTGGCCCAAGGCGACTGCCCATCTGGCTATTCTTCCTGTCAGGTCTCCTTGTTGCAGCAAGGACTTCAAGGGGTGTTTAGTTAGCACCACAATTTTATGGGCCTGGAAGTAATGGTTCAGCTTCTTTGAAGCCATTACTAAAGCCAGTGCCAATTTCTCTAAGGGCAGATACCTCGTTTCTACATCGGCCAGGGTTTTGCTTACATAGTAAACAGCCCTTTGCTCCCCTTTTTCTTCTTGGATTACCACCGCGCTTACTGCGTGTTCTGAAACTGCTAAGTACAAAAACAACTCCTCTCCAGGTTCTGGATTTGAGAGAACTGGAGCCATGGTTAAATACTTCTTCAAGTCGGCCAAGGCGGTTTCGCACTCCTCGGTTCATAAGAAGTCTGTGGCTTTCTTCACTAAGTTAAAGAAAGGTTTGCATTTGTTTGCGCTTTTGCTTATGAACCTATTCGGGGCTGCGGCCCTTCCAGTCAACATTTGTACCTGTTTTGCCGACTTCGGACTCTTCAATTCCAAGATGGCCTTAATCTGATCTGGGTTGGCCTCAATGCCCCTTCTAGTCACCAGGTATCCCAAAAACTTACCAGATCCCACTCCAAATGCACACTTCGATGCATTGAGTCGGAGCCGATATGTTTTAAGGATGTCAAAGACTGCTTTCAGGTCGGCCAGATGACCTTCAGGTTCCTTGGACTTCACGACCATGTCATCGATATAAACTTCCACTGTTCCGCCAATCAGGTGTTTGAACATCTTGGTTACCAGTCTTTGATAAGTTGCTCCTGCGTTTTTCAACCCGAAAGGCATCACTCTGTAGCAGTACAGCCCTTTGGGAGTGATAAACGCAGTCTTCTCTTCATCTGGGGGGTACATGGCTATTTGATGGTACCCCCTGTAAGCATCCAGGAAACTCATCCTTCCATGCCCTGAAGTGGCGTCTACCAGTTGGTCAATCTTGGGTAGAGGAAAGCTGTCTTTGGGACAGGCTTTGTTCAGGCTGGTAAAGTCTACGCAGACCCTCTATTTACCATTCTTTTTCTTCACCACCACTGTGTTTGATAGCCATGTCGGGTAATTTACCTCTCGAATGGCCCTGGCCTCGAGAAGTCTGTCTACTTCCTCTTCCACTGCTTCGACGTGCATCAACGTCGGTCTTCTTGCTCGTTGGATTACGGGTTTTGCCGACCTATCAACGTTCAGTTCATGGCAAGTGACCTCGGGGTCAATGCCAGGCATTTCGTAAGGTGTCCAAGCAAACACCTCAATATTTGCTCTCAAGAAAGCTTCCAATTCTTTTTCCACTTCTTCGGCTAAGCCCGAGCCGAGAAGAAAGAAGCAATCCTCATCCCCTTCCTGGACAAGGATTTTCTTCAGTGCTTCTTCACTCTTCTCGGCTGGCTCCTTGCCGACATCCTTTAGGACCTCTATGTCCTCGTCTTTGATCTCTGCCTTCTCTGGTTCTCGAATGCTGCAGGTGGATTTTATGGCTGCCATGGAGCAATTCTTTGCCTGCAACTGATCTCCTCTAACCTCCTCTATCCCATGCTCTGTTGGGAACCGCAATAGTTGATGCAATGTTGAGGGAACAACCCCCATTGCATGCAACCATGGCCTTCCCAAGATAATGTTGTAAGGGGAGGGTGTGCCGATTACGGTGAACTTTGTTGTTATCTTCTTCGTGCCTGCCTACACATCTAAGCTTACTACTCCTAGTGGCCATGTCGGCATTCCATTGACCCGACCATCAGGCCGTTGGATTGCTCCATATCATCAAGGTGAAGGCCCAGTTCCTTATAACATCGGACATACATGATGTCACAAGAGCTTCCTTGGTCGATGAGGATGCGCTTCACTTGGCACTCCCCAACCTGGAGGGATACTACCAAGGCATCGTTGTGCGGATGTTGGACCATCTCCAGGTCGGCTTCAGTAAAGGACACTACTGGGCCCTGGTACTCATCTACCCGATGTCTCTTCGCCTCGACTTGGTACACATGCTGCAAGTGCCTCACCTTCTAGGTCTCCCCCCGTATTTCATTTTTGTTGACCTTCGAGTGAATTACATTAGTCACCCGGGGTCCGCCTGCCTGCGGCTGCTGTGCTGGGGGAGGTGGAGCTGCTGGTGCCTGAGGTAGTTTTGCCATCTCTTCCCTTGTCCTGGTCTCACCTACAAGGTCCCTCAAATGGCCTTGCCTTACCAAGTCTTCCAAGTGTGCCTTCAAGGCTCTGCAACCCTAGGTCACATGCCCATCTTCGTTGCGGTAAGCACAATGCTTACCAAGGCTTCATCCCATAAACTCTCCCGGTACCCTTGCTGGTGTTTTGAAATAGGGTTGGGTTTGAATTTTTTCCAGGACTTTGTGAATGGGGATCCGGAACACAGTTGTGACTGCCTGTGCAGCCCTTAGTCCTACCTCCTGCTTGTTGGTTCCGTTGTTACCTCGGCCTCGCTTCGGCGAGCCATTTCCTTTTTCTTGCTTTATCGCCGTTATTTCTGGCGTGTCTTCCTCGGCTCTGGCATATTTCTCGATTTTGGCCATGAGCTCTTCCATGCTTTTTGGCAATGTCTTTGCCAGTGATTTTCGGAGTAGGCAACCATCTTTCAAGCCGTTTTTAAATGATACGACGGCCACTTCTTGGTTGCATTCTGGTATTTGGTTGAACACCTCATAATACCTCTTCGCGTAGGCCCTCAGGCTTTCGTCCTCACCAATCTTCAGAGCCATTAGGGTGTCTACCCTCAAGGGCTGTAGTTTGTTTGTCACGAACCTGGCCACGAAAATCTCGACCAAGCCTTCCCAGGTCTTCACACTTCCTTTCGGCAGTTTGTGAAACCAATCCGATGCAATCTCCCCGAATGATGAGGGGAACACTTTGCAGAGCAACGGCTCGTTCCCAGTGTACAATGCCATCGCGTTCAGGTATAATTCGACGTGAAAGTTGGCGTCCGACTTCCCATTGTATATCTGGAACCTCGGCATGCTGAATCTCTTCGGGACCTCAACTTTGTCTAGCTCTACCGAGAATGGTGTTCTCGGTTTAATAGTTGAGGTTACCTCGGCATGATCTTGCTTCCTCTTGAGGAATCTCTCAAGTCCTCTTTGGTCCGCCCAGGAGCTCGGCTATCTCCTGATTTCAATTTTTTAGGTGCACTACTTTCAGCCTCGTTGTGAGCCCCTTTTGACCTTTCTCCAATGGTCACATCGAAGCACAATTCCTGCCTTTGAACATACCGATGTTCTCTGGGGTCTCCCTCCTTGGTGCGTTGTGTCCTTCGAGATTCTTTCCTTCCTGGCTCTCCCCGCCCGACCTCCCTTGAAGGCCGATGAGAATGTCTTTCGCTTCTGGGTGCTGGGGAGCTATAGGGATAGTTTTCTGTCCTCCCTTCTGGGCATTAGCCGCTGGAATCGGCGTGTCTTGCAGCGGGAATAGTGGCTGCATTACATTGTTCTGTATCATGAAGTTGATGACCGATTGCAGGTCCGCTAACTTGTTCGCCATCTCTTTAACCTCTTTGTCCCTCCGTAGGCATCTGTCCTTCCATACCTGGAGGTTGTCTTCATTATAGTACCCGCTTTGGTCTGTTTGCTTTGGTATGTCGCCTTCATGGCTGACGTCTTTCACTCCATAATTCTGGTCTTCGTTGCAATTGTCCTTTTCGACGTTAACGTCAACAGGTCTCCCACTCCCGTTAGGAGTGTCATCCCCAACCTTCTCCTTCTGTCCATCGTTGGCCATCTATTCTTCTTTCTTTCCCACAGACGGCGCCAAATTGTGTGTGTCAATTTCTGACCACACTGCCAACTCAGTAATCAGCTGGAGAGTACTGGCAGAATAGATGACACCTGGCTGACCTGCAACAGAAAGAGAAGACTCTGGCAGTGGTTCGTCCACCCGGGAGCACTCCGACGATCAAGTCAGTATATCTCTCAAACATAACCAATAGTGCTAAACTCACTATTCATAATATAAATTGCGTACCTTAGACCCATGGGGGTGCCTCTCTTTTATAGTTAACTCAATCCTTGTCCCAACAGATGCCTAGCTTCAATGGACTTTAGCTTAGTGCTTATCCAGGACTCTTCAATAGATAGAGATAAACTCCTTAAGAGCTTCATCTTTATCCAGGCTGAGTCCCCTCATCATTCTAGGACTCTTGTGCCTTATCCGCTTATTTCGGATTCCGATATCTTCGGAGATAACATCGGCCTTGCCGGGATAACCTCGACGTCATGACCAGGACACGTGGCACCTCGGCTGACACGTCGGCGTCACCTTGGCCACGTGTTGGTACTCAGAAAATATATCCCTACAACTGCCCCCTAGGTTCTATTACCTCGGCATTCTGAGGTGATGAGACCTATATCGGTACTTTCTGCCCATACATCGGTTTAGAGATTTCTAGCCGACATGTCTCTTTAAAGATCAAAAAATTTCAAGAGCTCCCTCATGCGTATGAGTTGTCAAGCATAATACATCAACCGCCTTAACCACGCGTTTTCCCCTTATTGGATCGTACTCCGTACGCGCTTGTAAGTCATCTCGCGCCTGCGTGCGCCGTCTGACGCATACGTCATTTTAGGTGCATTAATTGCTTTCTTTTTGCCGCCGTTTCAAGTTTTAACAAAAGCCTCTTTCTCCTTCCGTCTCTTCACTTTACATCGTTTCTGAAGCTCTCTCTCTCTCTAGCTTTCTCAAATCCTCCATTGTTCAAACTTCCATAGCTCTACAACTTGCTCCGTTTACCCCTTCCGGCGTGATTTTCACCGATCTTCTGCCTTTGCAACCGTCGTCAGACTTCGGCAATCCCCATTCCGGCTTCCCTCTTTCTGGTAAGCCACTGTTCCTCCTGGTTTTATTTCTTGTTGCTCTCCAAGAAGTTTTGCTTCATTATTAATCGCCATTGCTGTTTTACTCAAGTATTTGATTTATGAGTCATGTATCTAAGTGTGTTTATTTTACGACTTTGCTCTTTGCCGATGTCTTGAATACACACACTGCTCACAACTTTTCTGCACTTTTGCCACTATTCTTGACCTTTATACCCTTTGTACTTACAATGTTCTTGATAGTCCATCTTTGTTCTTGATTCTGAAGCGCATTCTTGCTTTTCTGTTTTCCAGATTCTTGCCTTCAATCTTCGTTTTCATAGATCTAGGTTTGGGATTTGTTTGTAGAACTCAAAACAATTGTTAGGGAAAATTAAAACGATTCCCCACAGATTCTGTGTATTTTTAAGCTTTAGCCGAGGTCCATAAAACCCTTTAGAAACACACTCTTCTGAAATCCAACCCCTTCAGTTAAGCCGATATCATGGATATGTGGAAGCATAGGGTAGACACCCCATCCAAGTTAGAGCACTTTAGGCGAGAGTTTGACATCCCGGCCGACGTCCATCTGAGGTTGGCTGGGGATGATGACTCCATCATGCCTACAACTGATTCTATGCCCTTCCCTGTGGTAGCCTTCATTGAGTGCAGACTTCGGCTCCCACTCCACCCTTTTGCGTAAGATACTTCACTATTATAAGTTGAACCCGATGCAACTCGCCATCAATTCCTATCGAGTCATCAATGGTATCATAGCCTTAGCCAGACAAGAAAACGCTAGGATTACTTTAGCCGATATCCAATACTGCTACACCATGTGTGGCCTCAAAAAAGATACGGGCTACGTTTACTACCTTAAGCCGAGGTCCACAGAGTACAAAATTGTCGCTGACCTCCCTGACTCCAACAAGGGAGCTAGGGATGACTATTTCATTACCTCGGGGAACTCAGAGTTCGCTCCAGACGAGGACCTCCATCTTTACCCTCTTCCTCGATCAGTTTTTGTAAAGGGCAATGGTAAGAGCCCTGTGTTCATACTAACTTGTTTTTTAAAGTCATCAATACTTTATTTGTTCTAATGTCTGTTTTCTCTTGCAGCTCTTCCTCAGCCACCAAAGGGCTTCCGTCGGTCTTTCTTTCCCAACAAAGACTTAAGGAAACTTTTGGATCTGCCAGTCCACAAACGAAGAGCCCCTCTAGTACTCAATTTCATCCCAACCTACAAATCAGCGCTGCCCAACGTCCCAAAGAAGAAGAAGAAAAGCCAATCACCTCCTTCTGCCACAACTCCTCAAGCTGCCTCCTCATCTCGGCCAGATCAAGGATCGACCTCTGATCTAGCTAAGCAGCCGTCTACCTCGGCTCCATATCTGATCCCAATATCCCAACGCCAACGTCGGCGATGAACTGTTTTTTCTGCCGAGATGGGCCGCCAAAAAGCAGTTCCCAAAGACCTCTTAGCCAGCATCCCTACCGACGTTGACGCTCAGCCAACACAAACCCAGCCTCAGCCAAAGCAGAAGCAAAAAAGAATCAAAAAGGCCCAGCCAAAGGCAAAGGTGACTCAGGTTGACACTGAGGACACCTTGCCAATCTCTAAACTGGCTGAGAGCGATAAATCCCATTCTGCCGCCGAGAAGAGGCCTGCCGAGGACCAACCATCCGAGTCTACCCGATCAAAGAGGCCGAGGTCATCCGTTACAACCACCTCGGGGTCTCTAAAGCACGATGCCCCCTGGGCGCCCCAAATCACACTAGAAGATAAGCCAGTTAGGGCTAGTGATAGTGCCGACAATATCAACGTCGGCGTTGCCCTTAGAACCGCTCTACTTCTTCCTGGCAATCTCGACCGGAACACCGAGCTGAGCGAATATGAAAACTATGCTCTGATGCTCCAACGCTCTGTTCAAGTAAGTCTCTTTATTCGGTAATTTTTCTTTCTTTCTCTTCTTTTCTTGCTTATAATATTTTCTAATAACTTATGTTCATTTTTCAGGCCATCCAGTATGCTCATTCTTTCTCAGTGCAAGCCTTTGACAATCGGAAGGAGTTGGCCGCCAAGAAGAAGAAGGCTACCAGTCTGCAGAAGACTAATAAAAACTTGCAATCAAAGATGAAAACCATGGAGGATCAAGCCGAGGCTGCTATCAAAGCTCAAAATGACGCTGAAGAAAAGGCGGAATCCGCTGATGCCATTAGGAAGGTTCTTGAGGCCCAAAAAAGAGAGGCTAAGGAAAAGATGCCCCAGGCCCAGAAAGAACTTCAGGATGCCATGGCCACCAAAGATGCCGAGATAAAGGCAGCTGATGAGAAGGGCTATAACGAGGGGGTGGCCGATGTCACGGCGGACTATGAAAAGCAGGTGAAGTAGGCATGCAACATGGGTTTCACCCTTGGTTGGATGTCTCTTCTAAAAAAGCTTGAAGTCCCCGAGGACTTGCCCCACAGGAACGCCGACGTCATTCCTCTTCCATTCCCTCCAACTCCAACTCAATCCGACGACGAATCTGAGTCTGATGAGGAGACCTTGGTGAGGAAATCAAAGGAGGCTGTTGAGACCAAGTCCCCTTCTCTGAATGAGCAAGTCCTGGACTTGACTCAAGATGAGGAGGGTGAGGAAGTCCCCAAGGATGCCACTCCTGAGAAGCCATCATCGGACGTGCCTCTTGCCGATAAGAGCCTCGATCTAACCCTTCAAGAAATTGACGCTGAGCTTGCGGCTAAGAAGGCCGCCGAGATGTCTTCTCAGCAGTCCTCTGAGGTCCAAACCCAGCCTGCTAATAATGCTGAAGAATCTTAATTTCATGTTTTTCTCTTTCTTCTGTGCTCTGTACTTTTGTTTTTCTTTTGAAACAGTGTAAGCTCTTCATATTGCCGAAGTGCCTTCTTATAAATACAGCTTCTTTGTTTTGAATGTTTGTATGTTTGCCTTCTCTTTACTACTCTTGTATGATTCCATACTTAGAATATTTTGCATATATTTAACATACACTTCAATCTTTGTGCAACCTTCTCGGGGTGACACACCTCGGTTATACAAACTGATGATTTATCTCGGGAAGTACCCAAGTACCTTTCTTAGCATAACCTTGGTTTCAGCTTGTAAATTTTTTCATAAAATTTCAAAAAGTGTTTAACCTTAGTCTAACTTCAACTTGTAAGCTTTTCTCAAGTTTCAACAAGTGTTAAACATGATCTCGGTTTAACTTCAACTTGTAAACTTTTCTCCAGTTTCAACAAGTGTTAAACATAATCTCGGTTTAACTTCGACTTGTAAACTTTTCTCAAGTTTCAACAAGTGTTAAATATGATCTCGGTTTAACTTCAATTTGTAAACTTTTCTCAAGTTTCAACAAATAAAAGTTTCAACAAGTGTTAAACATAATCTCGGTTTAACTTCAACTAGTAAAATTTTCTCAAGTTTCAACAAGTGTTAAATATAATCTCGGTTTAACTTCAACTTGTAAACTTTTCTCAAGTTTCCACAAGTGTTAAACATAATCTCGGTTTAACTTCAACTTGTAAACTTTTCTCAAGTTTCAACAAGTGTTAAACATAATCTGGGTTTAACTTCAACTTGTAAACTTTTCTCAAGTTTCAACAAGTGTTAAACATGATCTCGGTTTAACTTCAACTTGCAAACTTTTCTTAAGTTTCAACAAGTGTTAAACATGATCTCGGTTTAACTTCAACTTGTAAACTTTTCTCAAGTTTCAACAAGTGTTAAACATGATCTCGGTTTAACTTCAACTTGTAAACTTTTCTCAAGTTTCAACAAGTGTTAAACATAATCTCGGTTTAACTTAAGCTTGTAAACTTTTCTCAAGTTTCAACAAGTGTTAAACATGATTTGGGTTTAACTTCAACTTGTAAACTTTTTTTAAGTTTCAACAAGTGTTAAACATGATCTCGGTTTAACTTCAACTTGCAAACTTTTCTCAAGTTTCACACTTCCTAGCCACGAACCTGGCCACGAAAATCTCAGCCAGGCCTTCCCAGGTCTTCACACTTCCTTTCGGCAGTTTGTGAAACCAATTTGATGCAATCTTCCTGAATGATGAGGGGAACACTTTGCAGAGTAACGACTCGTTCCCATTGTACAACGCCATCACGTTCAGGTATAATCCAACCTGAAAGTTGGGGTCCGACTTCCCATCGTATATCTGGAACCTTTGCATGCTGAATCTCTTCAGGACCTCAACTTTGTCTAGCTCTACCGAGAATGGTGTTCTCGGTTTAATCGTTGAGGTTACCTCAGCATGATCTTACTTCCTCTTGAGGTAATCTCTTAAGTCCTCTTTGGTTCGTCCAGGAGCTCGGCTATCTTCTGATTTCAGTCTTTTAGGTGCACTACTTTCAGCCTCGTTATGAGCCCTTTTTGACCTTTCTCCAATGGTCGCATTGAAGCACAATTCCTTCCTTTGAACATGCCGATGTTCTCTGGGGTCTCCCTCCTTGGTGCGTTGTGTCCTTCGAGATTCTTTCCTTCCTGGCTCTCCACGCCCGACCTTCCTTGAAGGCCGGTGAGAATGTCTTTCGCTTCTGGGGTGCTGGGGGCCTATAGGGATAGTTTTCTGTCCTCCCTTCTGGGCATTAGCCGCTGGAATCAGCGTGTCCTGCAGCGGGAATGGTGGCTGCATTACATTGTTCTGCATCATGAAGTTGACGACCGATTGCAGGTCCGCCAACTTGTTCGCCATCTCTTTAACCTCTTCGTCCCTCCGTAGGCATCTGTCCTTCCATACCTGGAGGTTATCTTCATTATAGTACACGCTTTGGTCTGTTTGCTTTGGTATGTCGCCTTCCTAGCCGACGTCTTTCACTCCGTAATTCTGGTCTTCGTTACAATTGTCCTTCTCGACGTTAACGTCAACAGGCTAACCTGAAGTATTCGGCAGTGTACTATTGTTTTGATATTCATATATTTCAATAGAAGAATAATTTACAAGTAGAATTTAAAGAAAAATTAACAAAAAATAATGAGATAATAATATTCTTGATACTAGAAATCGTACTATTGAACTATATAACTATGGTTTAAAACTTTGGATAAATTTTTTATTTGTATAGAACTAATCAATCAATGTAACGATAGGGATGAAAATTATATACATATGAATGGTTAGTTTGTATTCATAGTTGATTCTGAAACCTATTAACAACATTTTAAGAGATTCACAATGGTGCAACATTTGATTGTTAATACGTATTGACTCAAAATTCATATTGATATGCCTCGTAATACTGCTATTAAAAATCACATCACGTTAGACTGCATGCAAAAAATTGAAAATAAATAAAAAATCTATATTCTTCTAAATTTCTGTGTCGTGTTGAGCTGCTGTTTAATATGATACAGTCCGACGACTATGGTTAGACATTGATATTGAAAACTTTGATAATTATAACTTTTCTAAAATTGTAAAACTATGAGATTCTAAAGTTTTCTATATAAACTAGTTGGACAGTAATGTCACTTTTGTTTCAATAAATCTATGAACCAGGAAAAATATTCAGAAATTGTCTCTAGAATTTTAGATTAATTGTGTAAATGTTTGGGATGGGTTAAACTAAAATAGTCAATAAAACAAAACATCTCATCATATCGCTCTCTACTTTTTTATTATTTTATTTATTTATTTATAAAAAGCCAATTAAAATAACAAATTCCCAAACAAGTTCTTGTAGGTCCATCTTGTGAATGAATCTTTGTCTTAAATTTATATTATGAATAAATTACTTGATTTTTTTGAGGAAAATTCACTTTATCCCATTGCAGTTTTGCCTAAGAGCACTTTACCCCCCAATGGTCCAAATATCAACAGAGAATTCCCTTATGATTTTGGATTAAAGTGCTATGGTTAGTTTTTTCGTTAAAGATAATAGAAAGCGTGCCACAATATCTCCAATTTAGAGTGAGGAATGCAAAAGAGTAAGTGTGGGAGCTAAAAAAATATCAGCTTATTGGGGGTAACCCAAACAAGTCCCGACAATGGGCCCAACCCAAATAAGGAAGCCCATGGGACAAATATCACACCATCATCTATGAAAGGAGGACATTCAAAGGAATAGAGGTATGTCTCATCTCTCTGCAACAAAGCACACAGACATTCCTCAGTTCTTCATCTTTTCTCTTTGATTCAATAGTTTAACTTTATCATCAGAGTGTTTTCGGTCGACAACCCTAGTTGGGTGGCGCCGACCATGTTTATTTTCATAGATCTATGGGGCAAAGCTTATCTCTTCGTTGGATCTTTTCGACAATCTATATGAGAGGATTTTTTGGGTCTCACAATTGGGATCGTCCGTGGGAAGGAACTAAAGAATTCAATGAAGAGAAGACCAAACACCACCCTTAAGGTGCTCAAACCAGTGTACTGTAAGTAAATCTGATCTAACCACAAAGGTTAGTGATCTTGCTTTATACCAAATCAAATTCTATCCAATCTCTTTTTAGGAAAAGTAGACTCACGGCTGGGTCTTTCTCTTCTTTCTATATGTTTATTGCTAAAGTTCAACTTTAATATATATACACATTTATGCTCACAAATTGTGTCTAACCTTTGTTGAATACAGGGACATGACCAAGTTTATAGATATATATGCGTATCTATTTTTGTTTCCTAAAAGTTAGAAAAACAAGATCAAGTTTGTAGATTTATAGAGACTTGACATTCTCTCTCTAGAAGAGGTTTCCGCAACACATAAGGTAGGTGTTTGTTCTAGCTTATTTTATCCAACTTATGGCTTTTAGCTTTAAAAAAGCTAAATCAGTGTGTTTGTTTTAGCTTAGTAAAATCAGTTTCAGCTTATTGCATCTTTTTTTTTAGAACAAATAAGTTGAAAATGAGAATCACCTCCCAGGCTGCTTCCGCTAATCAGATTATGCGGAGGGGTATTAATTTTACTTAAATACCCTTGGTCCTTCCAATTATTTACTCTTGTGCCATAAACCCTACTAATTCTTTCTCTGGCGGACCAACAGGAAATAAGAGAGACGGCGATAGCTTGGGAGAGACAAACGCACAACGACAACTGGTTTTCCGGCCATAAGGAAGAAAAGAAATAAAGAGAAATGGGAAGAAAAAGAATGAATTGGAAAATAAAAGTTTTAGAGAAAAATAAATTTTAGTAAGAGAAAATAAATGTGTCTTCTTAGGAAGAGAAGAAGAAGAAAAATAAAAGATAATAGAAAGAAAAGAAATGAAAGAAAGAATGAATGAGAAGATTACCTAGAGAAATGATGAATGAAGACGAGATAAAGCAGAGAGAGTGAGAGGGAAAGTTTAGAGTACAAAATAGAGACCCAAGAAATTTGTTGGAGAAGATGATGAGGGTATCAATCCAGTGTGGTCACACCCATGGTTGGCATTAATTAAGGTAAATTCAATTTATTAATGTTGGAGATGTGAAAAGTCAAGATAAATTCAATTTACAACTAACAAGGGTAAAAAAGTCATTTACACATCAAAAAGCTGCTTCACAGCTTATATAACAAACACTACTCAGCAACTTAAATCTATAATCCAACAGTTACACCAAACAGATTAACAGCTTCTGATTAAAGTCATAATCTATAATTTGTTAAGCTATAATCTATAATCTGTTTTAACAGCTACACCAAACAAGGCCAAGGTTAAGACGAATTGTCGAAGAATTGTTTCGGCAATCAAAGTCACCCAACTCGCTAGCCAATGAAACTTTAACAAGATTAAACCAAGCTACCGGAGAGGTGCTTCGGCAAAACCAAAGAACTCAGTAGAGTTTCTGACCAAGTGCTTTGGCAAACGAAAGAGCCAAGTTGTCGATCAAATGACTCAACAAGCAGACCATCCGCCCATTCCAGCCGAAATAATGGGTTATCCGAAGGCCTAACATTGCAACAAATTAACATTGAGCAAGTCATTGCCTCCGACCAAGAGCAAGATTTGTAGAGCAAAACAATCAAATAAGCTATTAAGCCATTTAGCAATGGCATTGCCGATCAAGAACAAAGAGACAATGGACATGAGAGCACCATTACGCCCTTACCGAACAAGCCCGCATACTCTTTGTCGAGTAGAAATAATGTCACCGAGTCAACATCGTTATGCTAAGGATGTTAAAACAACATTCAATTCACCATTCTTCCTGCCAAGATGGTTCAAAAGCATCATTTGCCAAGAGAATTGGACTTCAATCAGCAAAAAAATGAAAAATAATGAATAAAAACAACAAACATATAATAAATAAAATAAAATTAAATCCAACAGCCTTGAGGAAACCAATTACCCAAATTCTAATTACGTTTCATCCATCTTGGCAACAAAAAGCTTACTCGGCAACATTGTTTACTCGGCAACATTACTTGGCCACACGTAGGTCATTTGGCAATGCTGTCGGTAATGCCAAATCGCTACCAACTTGTTGAATTCGTACAACCGCTTGACTATTTTTGGACGCTTGGTACCACAACTCCATCCCTACGCTTATTGGTAATGATATTCATCACTAACGGTGCAAGTATACATCCTTAATCATGTAGGCTACAATAGCGACATTGTGAACAAATTTAGCCGTTCTCTCTTTGGAGTCACATCGGCAACATGCTCCATAGCATTGGACATTCTCGGAACACAAACTACAATTATTAATTCATCTCCCTCTTCAACAAAAATCTTATGATTTAATTCTCAGAAACACAACAACATTGCTCGGTGCTACTGTCTCGGCATAGAACTAACATCTCGGCTTTGAATTGGTAAAGATTTCGGAGGTGTTGAAATCAACATCTGAATATACTAGAAGGTTCATGTCGACTTGAAGAGTCTAGACCCACTAACTGAAAGGCCAAAAAATTAACCGACGTCAGCCGATAGTTGCACAATAGACCAAATTCTCAAAAAATTGAAATTTTTGAAGATTTCGAAATCAAGTTTTGCACGTACTGGTGTGAAGTATTCATTGAGACAAGTCCACCACAACAAGCCGCATCAAAATCAGACTTAAAACGAAGAAGATATAAGGGCTCAAAGTCACGCATTCGAATTTGAACAATTTTTCCTTTCATGCAGTGTTGCATGAAGCAGATGACATAAGGATTTATCGTGCACTTCTCGGCCCAAAGGACTCTGTTATATCTTACCGTGTTCGGGTTAATCAGATAGTCCGATAACTTCGAGGATGCCTACCTTCTAGTTTTTCGCAGTGTAGAATCCATTTTTGGAATCCAATGTTGCCAATTTTGAGTCTCACATTGGGATCCTCGAATCGGCTAATCGAGAATGTTCAATGAGCGATCAACGGTCAAATTGTGTCTGATCGACATGCAGTTTCAACATCTGTCTCATGAAGCTAGGCCACAATCATCAATCTTCGTTGATCCTTCATTCATCACCTTGGCCATATACCGCCAACCGGGGCAGGACCCACAATTTGTATTTTTTTTACTTTTGGCTCCGCAACATGAATCTACGCCGACCAAGGTCCAATCACAACGATCCAACGGTCATTTCTAGTTATTTAGAGCATTTCAGACACATCTGTACAGTCAAATTTTGCCAATTCCATACCCTAGATTTGTAGATTTCAACAACTAACAAATATTTGGTGACTTCGCACTACAACAATTTGCACTTTTGGTAACCAAACTTGGCAACTAAAACAAATTTAGTCGCCAAAAGTGAGACCTTTCCCGACTAAATTTTTTCTTGGTCGGCAATGTTGTCTTATAGCTACTAAAGTTTTTAGTAGCCATATATCAGTTATTGGCGACTAAGAAAAATTTTGGCTATTAAATATAACGGAATAGGCGATTAAAATTTTTTTAGTTCGTCTTAGTCTAGATTTTAGGCTACTAATTCTTATTTTAGTCGGCGTACGTAACCTTTTGCCGACTACAAAAATTTTAGTCGCCAAAAAATAGGCAAATATATTGCGTTACTCTTTGCTGACCAGAGAATTTTGTCGTAAAATATAAACCATCAGTGACTAAAAAATTGTAATCGTTGTATACTTAGTTTTTGTCGGCGAAAACAATACTTAGTAGCCAAATTACACAAACAGCTACAAAAGATTTTGTCATTATTGAGTTATATTTGTTGACAAATCATAATTTAGTCGCTAAAGGTGTGAAATTTTTTTTTGGCGCCCTTCCATTTTTTTTTTGAACCGCTTCCCTTTTTGTTTCACACAAACACTTTTGTCTTTGTTTTGTCTCATACACATAGAGACTAGTCACCACCAAACCTGACGTCCGCTCACCACTAACAGTCACTACCCCACCGTCGCACGTCGCCACCGCCGTTACCGCAAATCACAGGTTTCTCTCTCTCTCTCTCTCTCTCTCTCTCTCTCTCTCTCGCCATCGGTCTCTCTCCCTCTCTGTCGATCTCAGTCTCTCCCTCTTTCTCTCTCTCTCTCTCTCAAGCCATCTCTCTATTTCTCTCTCTCTCCCTCTTTTTCTGTTTCCTCATTTCTCACACTTGATCTAGGGTTTTATACGATTTTTTTAGTTTAATTTTGTGTTGATTTCTTAAATGGGTTTGGTTGAAGTGTTTGATTTCTATGAAATCATGTTCTTCTTGATGTCAAAAATGGGCTTGATTTTAGTTTTATGGGTTTCAAAGAGAAAAAATCTTGATGTCAAAAATCAAAATCAATGAACAATCTAAAAGGAGGTGAAGGTTAATTATAGAAATAAGATAAATTCCAGGAAGTTCCTGGAACCAAAAATATCAAAAAAATAAGAATCGTAAGGTCTTAAATTAACAGAGTGGCTAATTTAAGGGCTTCACAATACTTTACAATTGAGCTTGAAGGGCTTCCTCCACCGCTTGTTAGTGTTTCAGCCTCAGCTGCAAAGAACAAGGGGACGGATAATTACAAACAGGGGCAGTATGCTGATGCCATAAAGTGGCTTTCTTGGGCTGTGATTCTTCTTGAGAAGGCTGGTGATGGTGCTACTTCCATGAAGGTCTTATCCAGCAGGGCTTCATGTTACAAAGAAGTTGGGGAGTATAAAAAAGCTATGGCAGATTGTACAAAAGTATATAATAATTCTTTCATGGTGAAGAATTTTTTAAATGCTACTTCCAAGGTTAAAAATTTATATTTAATCAACTCATCTAGTGAATTAGTTTAAATTGTTCCTTAACATGCTACTGTTAATTTGATGACTTAAAAGTTACTAAGAATCATATAGTTTGGAGAGTTGTTTGAAGGATTAATGGGTTTGGTTGTAGTGACAAACAAGAATCATGGGAAAATTGTGATTTTTTTACTTGAATTTTCACAGGGATGAAACTACACCTTAGCCAAAAAAGAAAAAAAAAAAATCTATGAAATCCCTTTACAAATCTAATAACTTTTTTTTGGCATAGAAATTATCTTCAAATGCTATATGGATCTAATGGATGCAATTTTTGTTTTGTAGATGGCTTTTGGCATAGACATGTGGATCTTCTAATTTTGTGTGTGGGGGATAATTTACACTTTTGAATAATCCCACTTTTTTGTCGTCCTCAACTTTTTGTGTGGAATTTGGATGAATCATACATATAACTTTTGACGGGATACAGAATACTTTTGACGTCGAACAAATATTTGTTGTTGTGGTATATAGATTACCTTTTGTCGTGGTATAGATTACCTTGGTAATTTGTACCATGGCAAATGGCCATTTCGCATAATAGTAAATATATTTTTGTGTACGGAGGACATTGTTTTTGTATGCTTATTTGTTCTGTATGAAATTATTATTTCCAATTGGAATATACACTTGGTTTGTATAGAATTATAGAATTTAACATTAAAAGTTATTCTTTTTCTCTGGATGATTGTAAGTAAAGTACGTGTTGTGGAATGGGTGATAATATATACATATTGCTTTATTTTTATACCTGTTACAGGTTGTGTGTGATATATATAGGTTGTGGACAAATTAATTAAAATAAAATAAAAAACCATAAAATGATGTTTTTGGTGACTAAACAATTGGTAGCCAAAAAATGAAGTTAAATATTTTTAGCGACTAAATAGTTAGTAGCTAAGAAAGAATTAAATGGAAACAAATCTTTTAGTGATTAAATATTTAGTAGACATTTAAAAAAGAGTTTAGGTGACTAATGATTTAGTAGCCAAAAAAAAAAAGGAAAAACACTTTTGGTGACTAAATAGTTAGTGGCCAAAACATAAAAATTAATGATAGGTGACAAAACTTTAGTAGCTAAACAAAAAAAAGTAGACTTTAGGTGACAAAACTATTTAGTAGCTAAACATCAAATTGACTTTAGGCGACTAAACATTTAATAGCTAAAAAAAAGTTAGATGAACCAAAAAAACAATATTCGCGACTAAAACTTTGGTCGCTCTAGATGATTCAAGTTTTGGCAACAAAAATTTTAGTAGTTGAAAATGTGATGTTAAATTAAATTGTAAATTTTTGGCAACTAAAAAATTAGTCGCCAATTTAGGACTTTCGGCGACTAAATTGTTTTAGTCGCCAATACCTTCCCCGACAATCTTCCTACGACAATCTTCCTGCGACAAAGCCACGACCAAATATTTAGTCGGGAAAATCTGACTTTTGGCAACTAAAAATTTAGTAGCCAAAAGTGCAATTTCTTGTAGTGTTACCGACCACTTGACAACCTGAATCATTTCTCTCCAATGCTGAACCCGCCCACCAAAATGCGTAATGGGGAAATTTTGGCTAGTCCATTTCAAATTCCTTCCGAAAAACAAATTTTATTCGAAAGCAATGGGGTAAATATATGTTGTATACAATGCAAGACTAGCTTACTTCGACTCGGCACAATCACAATTCATACTAGCTCAAGGGCAAGGGTAAGAAATCAATTTAACAATTTGCTTCAGCTTGCTCCACTTGGCAATTCCATATAAAGGAGCAATGCTATTTTTTAATGCTCCATCACTAGAGTAAGTTTTTCAACTTTCTACTTTTTTGTGCCTAACAAGTCTAAAATGTGGTTTTTCAAAACTTTTGATAATTTTTTGGCTACAAATATTTTACATTTTCAATTATGTGGCCAATCTTTTTGTTTAGGACTTAGGCCTTGATTAGGGTTTGACTTGTTTAGTAATTTTTTGAATTTTTTTAGTAAAAAATAAAAGTTCATGATTTTTTTTAATTGTATAAAAAAAAAGTTGAATTATTGATATGTAAGACTTGCATGTTTGAGTATTTTTTTTTACACTTTTTTTAAATAATTTGACTTATGAAGTTTTTTTTTAATTTTTTTAGTCAAAAAATCGTATCGCCAAACATGCCGGATTATAAAATCAAACAGCTCTCTATATGTTTACTAGCTAAATGCTAACAAGGAAAATTATCATCGTTGACTTAATAATTATGTGATCTTTGACTTTGTAATTATGTAACAATTGTAGGGGTGTAAATCTAGCCCGGCTCAAGTCCAGCCTGACACATGTTGTGCCTCGTGGGCTTCAACCAAAATTCGGGCCGAGCCGGCCCACGGGCCAAAAAAATTAAGCCTAGGCCCAAGCCCAGGGTATTCGGGCCTTGGGTGGGCTGGTGGGCCAGGCCTCGAGTCAGCCTAATGGACTTGAGCCTAGCCTCGAGCTTGGGTGGGTCTAACCATTTTTTTTTATTTTTTTTTATTTTTTCTATCAAAATTTTATTATTTTCCATTAAAAAATACACTGAGCTTCAGGCAGGCTAGACTTCGGGGCGAGCTCTAAGTGGGCCAATGGGCTGGGCTATGGGTCGGGTCGAGGCCACAGGCCGGGCCAGACTTCAAAACGATGGCCCAAGGGCTCAGGCCTGGGTCCAAGCGGGCCTAAACGGGCTGGGCCTATCCCGGACCGCGGACGGGCTCCAAGCTGCCCACGGGTCGCGAGCCATTTTTACACTCCTAAACAATTGCAACCTTTCGAGTTTAAATCTTAGAGTTTTATTAGGGATCTCAAATAAATTATTAAATTTTTTATCAAACCTTTCACATAGGTGTGGAACCCATATACATGTAATTTGGCCAATCCCAATACATTGAGGGTGGTGGAGGTCAAGAAAAAAGGAGGTCTCAATCTTTTTCCTATATTATTTTTCATAATATATATATACACATAAGTTATATCAATGTAATTATGTGGAATCTAGAAATAAATGAATTAGGTTCCATCATATCCTTCTTAACTTCTCTGTGTATGTAAGGGCTTAAGAACGTTGTTGGAAAATTCAAAAATCTTTGAAGAAAATTCGAATTCTCTAGAAATGGTAAGAGGCTTAGATTCTTCAATAGTTACAACTAAGAACACAAAAGTAAAGAGATGATGGAGATAAGGGATTAGATGAAGAAGAAGGCAAAGTAGCTAGAGAGAGAATAATAGTAAGGCTCTCACATAAATCTCCCACTTTCACTCTAAAGGTTGATAATGGAGAAGGAAAATTAGTTTTTTCCCAAGAGTTGTCTCTCCAAAATCCATCCCTTGTAAAGCTATGGGTGGGTGTTATTTATAATCACCTTATGATGTAGGATGGAGCCCATTTGCAAGGCATATGGGGAATATTCTCTCTAACCACCTTGTCCGAGGATGAGGAAAACCCTGAAGAAGAGATCAACCACTCAGCGAACCCTTGTTCTTAACCACACAAAACCAATGATCCCCAATCATCCCAAAGAGCCAAGGTAGTCCTAGAGGACCCCTTGCAGCTAAATATTGCCGAGTCTCATAGATCCCTCGAGGTCGTGCCACCTCGACCCGGGTACAGGCAAAATCAACCGATGGGCAAATTTATCTCCACCCACCATCCTCGGGATTTGGGCCATTTGTTCGGGCCCTAACCTCACTCATGATTCTGGTGGGTCGATCCCGGAATGCTCCAAGTCCACAAATGTTTTGGGACTCACCAATGGAGCGGCTTCTAGATTACGATCGAATCTGTTCGAAGCTTGAGTGCCTCGGATCCCTAGGCTTGCTCAATACCCCTTCGAGTTTGGGCCCGAGTAAGTCTCTAAGTTAGTGGATCAGAACCCTTTCGAGACTTAAAGTGATTCGGCCTATTTGATGACGATCAATCCGGGCCCACCAATCTTAGACTTTCGATAAATTCGGGGCCACCAATCTTTGGACTTTCTGATTGGGCCTGATTAATTTGGTGGGCTCAAGTTAACTCCACTTACATTTGCCCCTTGCGTGTATTAGAAATTTTAGTTTTCTCGGACATGCATGTTTTCACCTTTTCGACCATGCTTCGCATTACGTTCTCAGGAATATTTTGTCTTGACATAGCCTATGGACAAAATTGATGATTGATCACATCTCCTAAAAAAAAAATTTGACAATAATAAAAAATAATTTTCTTTTTACTCTTTTATTTATTTTTATTTTTATTTATTTATTTATTTTTAAGATTACCACTAACTTCCTTCTCTCTTTTTTTAGAACATCTAGAAAAAAAAAAAAAAAAAAATCTCTCTTTTTTTTTTTGCTCTAGGCAAAAGAAAGTTGACGTGGAGAAGTGGTTCGGAAATACTTTTCGAGTCCTAGAGGGCGCTTGTGATCCTCAGCTAGTCACCTGAAAAAGAATGAACACTCCGGTCGAGGATGCCGGAATTAGCACTCTGACGGATAAGTCAGTATCTACTCTCTTGGTTGCTTATGTCTTAAGTTAAGCTTACTGGTTCTCACATACCTCTCTTTGGTTGATGTTCCTCTATTTATATTTCCCTCTAGGCCTCAGAGTTGGGCCCACCTTTAGTCCGCCGTGCAGTTATTCACTCGGCTCCTTCTGTTGCTGACCAACCTCTACTCGGCTCCTTGCTCAACTGGTTCTATGGCCGATTAGGAGACCCCTAAATTTATATACGACAGGGCCGAATGCAATGTATACATCTCGATTCTCTAAGAATAATATTCGGCCTCTTCACATCCCCTAATACTCGGCTCCCACAATTGCCCCCTAAACACTCCACTAACAATAGTTGGATGGGGTGTTTGGTTTTGAACTTGAAAAGTCAAAGCCGAAATTCGGCGGTTAACCTCATTCCAACGCGAGTGTCAGAACGCACGCGCTTTACGGTCATCATTACAAATTCCCACCCCTTCGTACACTTCTTTCATTAATTATTATGATTTAAAATTTTATTGTCTTTTCGAATGTGTGTATATTGTTTTGAATACTTGAAGCTCTTAGTCTGCCTTCTGATACACCTCTGCAACCTCTGTCCATTCTTCATTGTCTTCTTCGTCTCTTGTAAGTTCTCCTCCTCTTTATTTTGAATCCCATTTCCTTATTTGTTTTCAATTTAGCGTACTCCATAGACTGACGAAAATGGCAAAGCATTTGAAAGACCTTCTTTCTGCAGATCGAGTCTCTGGCTTTCGACGCCATTTTTCCATCCCTGACGACGTCCATCTGTCGCTCATGACAGACAGCACCCTTGATATGGAGATGAAGGATCAAAGCACAATCATCTTCCCTCTCTTATCAATTGTTGAGGGTGGAGTCCATTTCCTCCTTCACCCATTTCTTAGGGCCGTCCTTTGCCATTGGGGTTTAATCCCTTCACAACCTAATATAAATTTCTTCCGAATCATAATGGGGATTATAGAGTTAAACTGTCGCCTTAGGATCAATCTCGGCATACTTGCTATTCAGCATTGTTATGCCTTGGCCAAGTCTTCTGGCCGACATGGGCGCTATTTCCTCAGGGCCAAGGACATCGACCATCAATTAGTGACCATACTTTCCAGCTCTGGTAAGCGGGTTGATGATGTCATGGTCGTTGTCCGAGATAACTGGGAATTCGACGAAGGCGAAGACCGCCTAGATCCAATTTCCAAACGGAAAGGCGAACCAGGTGGCCATATAGCCCCTTGTGCTTATTTTCCTTATATGTGTTCGGGTTTATTTTCGTGGTCTTATGATTTTACTTGTACAGGAAACGATTTGAAGAAAATTTTGGTTTCAACCGGCAACTCCGTTCTTGCGAAAATCAAAGTCGCGCTCCAGTACTTCAGCCGTCCAAACCTTCAGAGACAAGGGAAGGCGGCCCACAGTCTTTTTCGATATGAGCCGACGTATACAACGTTCTTGGCGGCAGACAATATTCCAGTTCCGAGGGGTGAAGAGTATCTTACGGCCCTTATCTTAACCAACTTCAAAAACTTGAGGCAAGTTGGTTTGAAGGAATCAGATTCAGAGCAGGTGGAAGTAGCTGAAGAGGTCGTTGGGTCAAGCCAGTCTGAAGCTGTGGTAGACGAGGCTTTAAAGTTGGCCTTTGAGGAAGCCGGACTCAATTTGTTGACCCTCCGTCCACCTCAGGTCAAGGGGACGTCTCCTTCGAAGACATTTTTACAAACTTGGGGGACTTACCCGGCTCCTACCCTGATAACATGGCCGGCGAGTCGCTCAGCCAATTGGCCAAATGAAAAAACGCAGAGAGAATGGCTGCCCAAAAAAGGGCTAAAGTTGAGCGAAACCAACCTCCATCCCCTCCACCTATCGTTAGGGAAGAAACTCCTCCACCTGTTCCCGTTGAAGAGGTGGTCCAGAATGAAGTGGCCGAAAAGGAACCCGTTGTCGAAGAACAAGAGGGTCAAGTGACGGAGCATGGGGGTGAAAAACGCCCGGCTAAACACGAAGCCGCTTGTTCGGCAGACCTAGTGGACAAACGGCCACGCTTGGAAGAAACGGACTTGGTTGTGCCATTCATTGTACAACCAAGGATAAAAAAACATGCCGATTGATTCCGATGCATCGGCTATAAAAGATCCAGCTGTGGCTTTGAGCCTGGCTTCCTCTATTTTTACGTCGGCAGACAGAGCAACTTTTAGGGCAGAGGCCGATCTTCTGGCCATCGCGTTGGCTGCTCAATCGGCGATATTGGTACGTGATCCTTTATAGTTTTGCAAGGCTGACCAAAAGAGTTTCCATATTAGCCTACTAATCCTCTGTTTTGCAGGCGGTGGGGAGGATAACCGAGATTGGACGTCGCCAACACGACGCTATTGAATAGATCGATTTTCTTTCAGCCGAGTTGGAAATTGAGAAGGAGAAGACAGCTGAGGCTTCTCTCCAAGCTGAGTCTGAGGCCGCGAAAGTGGCGGCAGAGAGAGCTAGGGCCGATGCCGAAGCAAATAAGGCCAAGACCGCTGGCGAACTGAAAGTGGCCGCCGAGGAAAAGGCGAAAACGAATGAAGAAGCGCTCAGATTGGCGAACGAGATGATTGCCAAGCTGGAGGCCGACTTGGAAGAGTCAAACTGGGCGAAGGCAAACGCCGAGTCTGTGCTTTCCGAGTCATTCAAGGCTGGCAAGGATACGGCCTTGGCGGACTACGTAGAAGAAGTGCCGAAATTTAAAAATAGGGGGTTCAAACACAGCTGGCTCAAAGCCTTGGCTGCTGCTAACGTGGTATCGAAACAGCCGATTCTATACGAGCAGGTAGACGTTAAGCCGCTGGAGTCTGACCTTGAAGACTGAGTTGAATATTTTTCATTTTGTCTTTGGTACTAGGTGTATGTAGATTTTACTAAATGTATTAGGTTTTTGGTTATTCATTGTTGTGAGAAGCTGGTGTAGGGTAGTTTTCATTTGTAAAATAAATTGTAATTGTGCTCAATTTACGAATGAAAATTATTTTTGCTATTTGTGCTCAGTTTATGTGCTTGTTAGCAACTAAGTGAGATGTAAAATCATGAAATGAATCGAACAAGCTACCGAATTAAACATAACTGTGAAGTGCTGCGACTTAGCCAAATACAACACTGAATATGCCCTTGCCTCAGCAAGTTAACGAACCAGTCAGCCTAAAACCGGCAGTTTGGGGATTTGCTGGGGCACAATGGTAATTCGGCTGAGCTTTGATAATTAAGCCGAATAGATTGATGAATCTGTCCTTGCCCCAGCAGGTTACTGAACCAGTCAGCCTAAAAACGGCAATTCAGAAGTTTGCTGGGGCACAATGGCAATTCGGCTGAGCTCTAATAGTTAAGCCGAATAGATTAATGAATCTACCCTTGCCCCAGCAGGTTACTGAGCTAGTCAGCCGAAAAACTGTAGTTCAGGAGTTTGTTGGGGCACAATGGCAATTCGGCAGAGCTTTGATAGTTAAGCCGAATAGATTGATGAATCTGCCCTTGTCCCAGCAGGTTACTGAACCGGTCAGCCTAAAAATAGCAGTTCAGGGATTTGCTAGGGCACAATGGTAATGCGGCTGAGCTTTGATAGTTAAGCCGAATAGATTGATGAATCTTCCCTTGTCCCAGCAGGTTACTGAACCAATCAGCCTAAAAACGGCACAATGGTAATTTAGCTGAGCTCTAATAGTTAAGGCCGAATAGATTGATAAATGTGCCCTCGCCCAACATGAACTGGAAGGCCGAATGATCTTAGTTCATGGCGTGAGGCTTTTGAAGTTTATCATTAATGAGATCGCCTCGAGGGTGCTACACCCATAAGGAATAAATGGGGTGACTGCTTCATGCACGTAGGTCCTATTAGTGTGCTCAGACTCAATATCCTAGCCCAGTCTGTTGAGGAAGGTTAGACAAGTGCGAATGTCAAATAGACTATTCTTCAACAACAGAGGAGAGGGGAGGACATTGAGTGAACTGGACGCAGAGATGAATCAAAGTGGCGAGCCTATGCGCACAAGCAGTAGGGTGACGAGGGAGCGGGAGAGACGCCAGTCCCCTCGTCGTCGAAATAGGTCACCTAGAAAGGAAAAGCAGCAGCGGGGCAAATCCCCTCAACCGCGCTCCAGAGGAGAATCCAGTGCGACACCGCACCCGTTGAGTTTTGCGGTCTTTGTGGGGAGCAAGCCGATGATGGAAGCGGATTCAATCGTTCACGATCCAAATGTGGCAGTCGAGTTCGCTCAACAGATTTTTCTGCCAGAAGTTCAACAGTCGATGGTCAGTCGACAGGATTTCGAAGTGTTTCGGGAGGGCATCCATGGGGCAGTGAAGGGGCTGTACACCGCCTATGAAATCAGCATGCGTCTACGTGCCGCACGGCGGGATATAGGGTAGAGAGACGAACGCATTCGAAGCTTAGAAGCTCGCGCGGAGAAGGCTGAGCGCGAGCTAAGAGAGGTGAAGGCTGCCGAGGCTCAATCGGCTGACAAATTAAACCCGATCGTGGAAGAGAGAGTGACCCAATGACTAATAAGTCACGCGCTTACCGATCGAGATACGGCTAGCATGTTTGCAATTGAGACTGCCAAGGCCAGGGCTTATAAAAAAGGCTTCCACGACCGCCGAAAGGTCGGGATAGACAAGACCAAGGACAAACTCGCCGAGAAGGTCTACCGATATGAGAATCGTAGATTCAAGCACGGATGGATCAAGGCACTATAGGCCTCGGATGCTCTCCGGGCAGCAGACGTTGATTCGGCGTCGCCGCTATATCAAAGTCATCATTTTCCCTTCGCGGCCTTCGAAGTTGAGAAGAGTGATGATGAGGGAGATACTGATTTGGACTAGATATTGTAAACGCTCCAACACAGATTCGGAGCAAATTATGTATTTATTGGTTAATTTAATAAAACACTCTATTTTAAATGTTTGCATGTTTCGATTTATACATTTTGAGCCAGTCGGTTAATGTAATGAAACATTTCATTTTCAATGCTTGCATGTTTCAACTTTTGCCAACTACGCGTGCTTTTTAATCATAATATTAACGAGAAGCGCGCCGAATCCACGGCTTTTATTTGTGCTAGTCGTGACCTAAGAGCGCTCCGAATCCGGGGTCTTATTCGGCCCAAACGTGACCCGCACGAATGGGGCTCCGAATTCAGAAGGCCTGGCCAATCGTGATATCTACGAAGGTTCCTCCGAATCCAGAGTCTTATTCAGTCCAAACGTGACTGACACGTATGGAGCTCCAAATTCTGAGGCCTTCTTTTTATCCTGGCCAATCGTGATATCCATGAAGGGAGCTCCGAATCCGGAGGCTTAATCGGCCCAAAAGTGTCATGCAATGATGGGGCTCTAAATTCAGAGACTTAATCGACCCAAAAGTGTCCTGCACTGAAGGGGCTCCGAATTCAGAGACTTATATCTTGGCTAATTGTGATACCTACGAAGGGCGCCCCGAATCCGGAGGCTTAATCGGCCCAAGAGTGTCTTGCACTGAGGGGGCTCCGAATTCAGAGACTTAAATCTTGGCCAATCGTGATATCTACGAAGGGTGCTCTGAATCCGGAGGCTTAATCGGCCCAAGAGTGTCTTGCACTGATGAGGCTCCAACTTCGGAGACTTAAATCTTGGCCAATCGTGAAATCCACAAAGGGCACTCCAAATCCAGAGGCTTAATCAGCCCAAAAGTGTCATGCACTGATGGGGCTCCGAATTCGGAGACTTAATCAGCCCAAAAGTGTCCTGCACTGATAGGGCTCGAAATTCTGAGACTTATATCTTGGCCAATCGTGATATCCACGAAGGGTGCTCCAAATCCGGAGGCTTAATCGGCCCAAGAGTGTCTTGCCCTGAGGGGGCTCCGAATTCGGAGACTTAAATCTTGGCCAATCGTGATATCCACGAAGGGCGCTCCGAATCCAAAAGCTTAATCAGCCCAAAAGTGTCATGCTGATGGGGCTCCGAATTCGGAGACTTAACAGGAAGACTTGTTTTAACGAGCTAAATTTCACAGTGAGGAAATAAGAGACTTTGTATTGCAAAAGTGAAATTTGTACATGGTGAACATTCAAAACAAGTATCGTGCCCCACAAGTCGGGTTAATGATAGAATTTACGCAAATGCGTGGAATTCCAAGGGCGTGGCAAACTCCTCCCATACATGTTTTTGAGCCGATATGCCCCTGTGCCGGCGATTGACTCAATCTGATAGGGGTCGTCCCAGTTGGGACCTAGCTTTCCGTCGGCGGGGTTCTTAGTAGCAGGAAGAACTTTCTTCAGAACCAGTTCTCTGGGTATATAACGTCGCTGGCGCACACGTTGATTGTATGACTTAGCGAGCTGCTGCTGATACCATGCCATAGACGTAAGGGCTCGGTCTCGGTCTCGCCGTTCTTCAATTAGAGTTAGGTCCAAAGCTAGCATCATGTCGTTACGGCCCAAGTCAAAGACCTTTGTTTTCAGAGTGGGTAGGCCGATCTCCAGTGGGATAATTGCTTGAGTCCCAAAGCACAGAGCGAACGGTGTTTCTCCAGTCGATCGCCTTGGTGTAGTACGATGGGCCCATAGTACACTGGGGAGCTTTTTAACCCATTTTCCTTTAGCTTTCTCCAGCCGTTTCTTGATGCCGTCCAAAATGGCTTTGTTGGAGGCTTCAGCTTGGCCATTGCTCTGTGGATACGTCGGGGTGGAGAAATAGGGCCGAATACCATATTTGTTGCACAATTCTCAGTAGACGCCGCAATCAAACTGGGTGTCGTTGTCTAAAATAAGTGCTCTTGGAATGCTGAATCGTGTTATGATATTCCTCCATACAAAACGCTTCACATCAGTATCTCGAATGTGCATTAGTGCCTCCGCTTCGACCCATTTCGTGAAGTAATCTGTCGCGACAATAAAATCGCTTGTTGCCCGGGCTCGAGGTAATGGTTCGACAATATCAAGTCCCTATTGGGCAAACGGCCAAGGACTGGTTATGGAACTTAACTCTTCAGCAAGCAAATGGGTCAAAGAAGAGAACTTCTGGCACTGTTCACATTTCTTGACGTAACACTCAGCATCGGCTCTCATTGTCAGCCAATAATACCCCTGTGTCACAGCTCGATGAGCCAAAGAGCATTCACCAGAATGGGCACCACAACCACCTTCATGTATTTTAGTCAGGAGTTTCTTGACTTTATTCGGGTGAACGCATTCTAGGTATGGACCAGAAAGGGATTTCTTGTAGAGCTTTCCTTGCGGATCCAAGTAATATCGCAGGGCTTTGTTTCGCAGCTTGTGTGTTTCTTTCTTATCCGTCGGGAGCTGTTTGGAAGATAGGAATGAAGCAATAGGGTCTATCCAATTCGAACCTAATTCTATGACACTGATCTGGACTGACTCTAAAAGGCCAATGCTCGGTTTAGGGATGAATCCTACTTTAATTGTCCCTTTAATCTCTGAGTTGATGGCAGAGGCTAGGCAAGCCAGGGCGTCCACATGTGTGTTCTGATCTCGGGTTACTTGGTTCAATTCATGGTGGTCGAATTTTGCCAGCAAGGAACTCGTCGTTTTCATGTAAGCTGTCATACGGTTATTTTTTGCAGCGTATTCACCCTTTAACTGATTGATGACTAGCTTTGAGTTGCAAAAGATAAGAAGACACCGAGCACCCAAGAGATGTGCATTCCGTAAGCCGATTAGCAGTGCTTCATATTCTGCCTCATTGTTCGATGCTTCAAAGCCGAGTTTGACTACTTGCTCAATTATTGCCCCGTCGGGAGCCATGATCACTACGCCTGCCCCACTGCCACATTGGTTGGATGATCCGTCACAATACAACTGCCAAATGTCCCTAACATAAATTCTCCAGTTCGGCTTAGGTTGGATCTGATCAGACTTATAGTCAGCAAGCCCTCCAGTGAATTCGGCCATAAAGTCGGCAAGGACTTGCCCCTTGATTGAGGTTCTAGGCAGAAACTGAATATCGTACTGGCTGAGTTCGAGAGCCCACTTTGAAACGTGCCCTGATGCTTCTGCACTACGGAGTACTGTCTGGAGGGGGTAGTCCGTTAGTACCCCAATGGTATGCCCCTGAAAGTAATGCATCAGTTTTCTTGCTGCCATGATGAGGGCTAGGATGAGTTTTCCAACGGAAGGTAACATGTTTCGGCGTCAACCATTGCCTTGCTCGCTACCTCCCAAGCTCTTCCTTTAATAGCACGGCGCTGACGACCCGGTCGGAAACTACCAGATATAAAATGAGCGGATCGCCTGCCGAAGGTGTTATCAAGAGTGAAACTGATCGGAGGTAGGTCTTCAGACCATTGAAAGCGGCTTCGCAGTCAGAGGTCCATTCAAAAGCTTTACCCTGCCGTAGGGTATGAAAGAATTGTCGGCAGCGATCAGTGGAACGGCTGATGAACCTGTTAAGTGCGGCGGCCATCCCCATAAACTTTTGGACCTCCTTGACTGATCGAGGAGAGCCGAGTTCCAAGATTGCTGTGATTTGCCTCGGGTTGGCTTCGATTCCGCGGTGATTGACAATGTAGCCCAGGAATTTGCCAGAACCGATCCCAAATGCACACTTGAAAGCATTCAGCTTCATTTTGTACTTGCGTAAAATGTCGAATGTCTCTTTCAGATTGGCTAGATGAATCTGCTCTTCTTTAGACTTAACCACCATATCGTCAATGTACACTTCCATTGTTCGGCTGAGTTGCTCCTTAAACATGGCAGTGACTAGTCTTTAGTAAGTTGCCCCCGCATTCTTCAGCCCAAAAGGCATAACCTTATAGCAGTAGGTTCCTCTTGGGGTGAGGAATGCAGTTTTGTCTTGGTCTTCCGGGTGTATTCAATTTGATGATAGCCTCTATACGCATCGAAGAAGCTTATATGTTGATGATGCGTTATGGCATCAACGAGTTGGTCTATTCTGGGGAAGGGAAAACAATCATTGGGACGGGCTTTATTTAAGTCCGTGAAATCCACACAAACACGCCAAGTCCCATTTTTTTTATTTACAACCACAGTATTCGAAAACCATGTTGGGTAGGTGACTTCCCGGATTGCCCCGACATCAAGCAACCGGTCAACTTCTTCAACAACGACAGCAGTGTGTTTTGCGGCTGACCGCCGGCTTTTTTGAATAATCGGCTTGCATTTGGGGTCAACATTTAAATGATGCTGAGAAATAGATGGATCCACCCCCGGCATCTCATACGGCGACCATGCAAATACATCAAGGCTACTGAGTAAGAAGGTAATTAGCTGTTATCTGTCGACTTTATTCAAGGAGGCGCCGACCATGAAGAACCTGTCAGGATTCCCATTAATTACAACTCGATCCAAGGCTTCCGTGGCCTTTTCACTTGGGAGCCGCCTAACATCGTCGAGGCTCTCTCGATCCGGCACCTCAATAGAACTCACTTCCAGCTCTCTTGGAGCCTTTACGGCAAGGAGATAACAAGTTTGTGCCAATTTCTGGGAGCCACGGATTTGTTCAATGCCGCGTTCAGTCGGGAAGCGGAGCAGTTGATGATAGGTGCTTGGCACGGCCTACATGGTATGCAGCCAAGTTCGTCCCATGATGAGATTATACGGCGAAGGAAGCTTGACAACCAAAAACTCCACATCCACTGATCGGGAGCTCTCTCTAACTGGTAGTGTGATTTTGCCCAACGAGTATTCTGGATTGGCGTTGAAACTGAATAACGGATAATGGGCCGGAGACAGGTCCGACTCAGTAAAGCCGAGTTTGATGAAAGTCTTGTAGCACATAACCTCCGAAGTACTCCCCTAGTCAATGAGAACCCGTTCAACGGTGAATCTGTTTACGCGTAGTTCAAATTACCAAGGGATTAATGTGGGGGAGTGTTACGCCAACCAAATCGAAGTCATCGAAAGAAATACTCGCAGCTTTATGGGGGCGTTTTGTCAGTGTGATTTGCTTTTGGAGGTTAGGATGTGATTGAATTGTATGCACCGCGGAAGCCGTTGGCAAGCTGTATATCATATGAATTACGCCGAGCGGTGGTGACTCTGGCCGCAAAGCAACTGTTTTGGTTGAGTTGTCCTTTCGAGCGTATTGCTTAAGCCGACCGTCTTGTACCAACTCCTCGAGGTGATCCTTCAACGCGTAACAACTGTCGGTATCATGACCGTGGTCCTTGTGATATTCGCACCGCTTATCCTGCCTCCTCGTGTCGAGAGGTCCCACCATTTTAGACGGCCATTTAAAAAACAACAAGTGTTGAACCTTAGCCATAACCATACTGATCGGCTCCGATAACTCCGTGTATTTCTTGTTGGCGCGCCTTGCGCACCTACTATCCACTTGAAGCTGCTCATTAGCTCGGTGTGGACATTGGTCACTTGATCGGGGGCGAATCCCGTCTTCTATCTCATTTAGCCCGATTCCGTGATTTAGGGCTCCGTGGTGGTACAGCGTTCATTGGCTACACGATTTCAGGCGGGGCCGACTTAGTGGCTTTGTGCCCAGCTTTGACCCTAGGGCATCGTCTTCTACTTTGCAGTATTCCTCAACCTTTTTCATCAACGACCAGACCGTTTTGGGAGGGCGTCTAGTCAAAGAGCTGCAGAGGGCACTGTCTAGATGTAACCCCATCTTGAAGGCGGTAATGGCCATGGAGTCATTGCAGACATCATCTACCAGATTAAAACATTCCCAATGCCGCGCCGAATATGCACGAAGGGTTTCCCCTGGTTAAATTTGCATTGCCCACAGAGAATCGGCTTGCTTCGGCTGGACCTCATTAGTGATGAATCTTGCCCTGAAGGATTTTCGGAGTTATTGGAAGCTCTTGATCGATGCCGGCTCCAGTTTATAATACCACCTGACAGCCAGCGGTCCCAAACTGCTCGGAAATATTCGACACGTGAGGGCCTCGTCGTCTGCATGAAGCGTCATGGCTTGCTTGTAATGGCGAATGTGATTGGTGGGGTCTGATTTACCATCATACAAGGTGAATGACGATGCTTTGAACTTTTTGGGTAGCACTGCTCTTGCAATCCGTCGTACAAAGGGGTCATGTTGATCCTCTTCATCTGAATCATTTCTTCTTTGCTTTTTCCGTGCACGCGGACTTCCCTCAAAAGAACTGGAGATGTCGACTCGTCCCTTCTTTGTAGATTCTGGGGATGATGAGTCAGAGCCACTGTTACTATCATGTCTCTAAATTCAAGATCGTTGACCATCCTTTCTCAGAGGTCGTCCCAGGTCTTAGCGCGCGGCTTGTTGGGATTTTGCCACCTCCAAGGCAAAATCTTGTCGAAGGCGCTCGTTCTCAACCATCATGTTTTCCAACCTCTGTTCGTTTTGTTTCACTTGCTCCATAATCGCTTGCATTGTCTCATGTGCTGATATCGAGGGTGAATCGAAGTTCAAGGCCCTTCTTGCGGTAATATTCTCTGGCCCAAGCATGTTGCTTGGAGTGGTTTTTTCTTGTGGCGTAGGGTCGCCAGTGACTGCCGGAGGATCTTCCGTCACGCCCGCCATGGATGTGCTTGAGTATTCCCACAGACGGCACCAATTGTGGAGAACTGGTTTGGAAATACTCTTCGGGTCTTGGAAGGCGCTTGTGATCTGCAGCTAGTCACCTGAAAAAGAATGAACACTCCGGTCGGGAGTGCCGGAATTAGCACTCCGACGGATAAGTCAGTATCTACTCTCTTGGTTGCTTATGTCTTAAGTTAAGCTTACTTGTTCTCACATACCTCTCTTTGTTATTCACTCAGCTTCTTCTGTTACTAACCAACCTCTACTTGGCTCCTTGCTCAACTAGTTCTATGGCCGATTAGGATACCCCTGAATTTATAGATGACGGGGCCGAATGCAATGTATACATCTTGATTCTCTAAGAATAATATTCGGCCTCTTCACATCCCCTAATACTCGGCTCCCACAGTTGACAAACCCATTTTCATACTCCTTACAAGATAATGCCCATGCACTTTTTCCTCTTTTTTTTCTTGTTTGGGAACCCAGCATACCCATTACATATATATACATATATATTCAGAATATTTGAGAGCATATTCTAAGAATCATACCTCTCTTTTTTCTATTGAAAGAAAAGGACAAAACCTAACCCATAGCTCCTCATTTTCATATATATATATATTTTTTGTTGCATAGCCATTTTGGCTCTCTCTCTCTCTCTCTCCCTCCCTAAACCGAGAGACCAAGCTTTTTCTTCTCCACGAAAGTTCTGTTTGTACAAAACCAGAAGCCACCGCTGCTTGCTTATTTCTTTCACAAACCGGAGCTTCAAACTTGGGTTGAAGACCACCACCGTTTGCACACTTGCCATCGTTGCAACTCCAGGCACCGCCGCTAACCTGTCCCGACTCCAGCTGTTGCGGATGTCTTGACCTCAACTACTAGTACTGTTCTTCATCTTAGTGACGTAACTCATCCGAGATCCAAACGCACCGGAGCTCGGTTCGACTGACCAGTGCTGACACCGACTCCAACTCCTCTGCAACGTCACTGTTGCTTCTGGCCTTGACTGCCCAGCACCGACCATTATCGCCACAGGTGTGGATACCATCGGCTTCACTACTCAGGTAACCACTAGCTCTCCCCTATTGGTTCCAGCTCGTGACTTGCCAACGCCGACCATGTCGCCACCTCAACGCCGCATGGGTCTGCCCGGTTAGCCGCATCACTGTCTCGTGACCACTCAACTTGCGCGACTGATGTGCCTCGTGTCCAGCACCCTCAACATTGGAGTTCGGATAGTCGGCCGCACTACCCTGCGGCCCTCCCTGCCGCATACTCCAAACGACATCGTTTTAGTTTTAGTTTTTTTTTTTTTTTTTTTCACTCCTCTTTATTACTTTGCTTTTTCAGCCCCTGTTTAATTGATTGGCTTTTCTCATCATCATCTTCAAAATCTTTGATTGCTCTTTAAAATCTTCAAAATCTTTGATTTTGAAGAGAGACAGCCCCTGTTTAATGATGATCATCTGCAGCCCCCGTTTAATTGATTCGATTTAGATTGCTTTTTTAGCCACTTAGAAGGAAAAAATTAGAAGCAGATGCAAGAGTGTAGAGAGAAGAATGAAGGAAGAGGCATCACCAAAAAATTATTAGAAGGAAAGGGCAACCAAATTGACAACTCGATCGGACTCATAAACAACCAGATTAGAGGGAAAATTATTTCATTTGGTTTGAGATTTTATTAGATACTGTAGACGTGCCCAAACGTCACAGCTCCGCGCGCGAAATGGTGCGAAATCCGTTTTGTTCATTAGCTACTACAGTTCGAACTCAATGTCACGATTCTAAATCTAATCTCGCAAAGTGCAATGCAAGACCGATGAATCACCAAAGAGTCCAAATCCGACAAATCATTTTGGAAAACTGATTTTTATAAAGAAGTGCCAAACATGGACTGCTTTGCTAGATACAGAGTCGCCACCTAAATGTTTTTGTTTTGGGAAATTTAGGAAACCCTGACTCGTGCCTAAGGCCACGTGTCCGTCATCACCAAAGTTGTTCGGCTCGGGAACTTGGGTACGAGAGGGGAAGGTCATGCAATGAGCACCCCCGCTCGCCCAATCAAAGATCAGCCTTTACTAACATGATATTTTGTTTTTGAAAACACATGTGTTCTTATTCCGGTTTATTAGCTAGCTTACTATGTGATGCGCACAACATACAAGTATAGACTAGATCGCCTGAGTTGGAACAAAACATCTCATGTTTGTTTGAAAATGGTTTGAAGGTGCTACTCGCAAGTAGGCTAGGACGTGGATTTGCCACCCTCAAGTGGGCTTAAGAAACATGATTTTACCACCTCAAGTGGGCTTAAAACGCGCATTTCGATGAATTGTTCCAATTCAAGTAATCCAACCTTCACCCACAGGCATTCATGCAGTTATATCAATTAAGCAGTTAGCTTCATGGCAAGCATGCTATCATGTTAACACTTACACACATGCAAGATGCTAAAGCATAAATACTTACAGTGTACTCCGAGCCAAAACAAAAGCTAGTTAGTAATCAATGCATGATCCTAGCTATGTTAAGATGCCTAATGCAACACATGTAAAAATGCAACTAAAATAGGCTCAGCTATTCTAAGATGGCATATGAAATGCAACTTGATAACATGCTGTTGAACACGTATTCAAGTAAATGTATTGAAATACAATGCAGTCTGTATGATGCGCCGAGCCCAGTGCATGCAAGACAAATGAATGAATGCAAACATGCAAGCATAAGGATGCTAATCAAAACATGACCTAGAACTAACCATCGTAAGTAGTTAAGTAAAAGGGAGAAAGACGTGGGGTTGGAAGACATTCACACACTCATGCACACTTATTACAAAATTTGCCCTCTCGACGGAGGGTCCGAAAGAATAATACAAGCTAGCTACGCTAAGCTATTCTAACTAATCTAATAATCTAATTAGACTAATTATTACATAATCAAAATGAATAACTAGCTAACACTAGGCTAATTATTACAACACGTTAACTAATTAAACAAATTAGCTAGTTTAATTATTGCACAACAAATCAAATAATTAATCATTCAAACTAATCCACAGCAGTGAAATGGCCTTGCGGGTGAAGAAGAGATGCATGCTCGGTCGGCTTCGCTCGGAAATCCGTTGCCATGCCTCATGTTGCCTCTGTTTGCACATTTCTGCACCTCTGAAAATTATGCCAACTTCTGTGATGCATCTGACCTACCTCATGGACATTCTGAGAGGTCATCGGCCAAGAGGGGTGGCCATCGGCCAGTGGATAATGGTCATCGACCAATTTTGAGGCTATCGGCCAAATATTGTTAGCCGATCGGCCCACCAGATAGCCAATCGGCCATCTCTTCTTGCAAATTCTCCTTTTTGCTGTAGCGGAGCACAAACAGAGGCATGGCAATGTATTTGCAAGAAAATATGTGTGCAACCACACCCCTTATCATGTTTGAAACTCAAAGGAGTGTAGTGCTCGACTCTCAAGCCATCAATCACGCATTCTAATACATGATAGCCAAAGAGGCCGAGTTGCACAAATCAATGTCACATGAAATGCACAAAAACACATAAATGACTTAACCTCTATCATGCAGGATCAAGAGGGTCGGTGACCGAAGAATTGAGGCACGCTTCATCACTTCAAGTATGAAACGTCCCTCGTTCCTCGTGTTTGGCTTAACACCCAAACCAAACACAATGCAATGCATGCAACATGATTGACTTATCAAAACTAATGGCATGCCAACTCAATGCAATGTAACCTAATCATACAAGTAAAGCTAATGCAACATGAGTATGCCAACAACAATGTCATGCAATGCAACTAGCATGCAACAACATGCAATGTACTAAGCTTGCGACAACATGCAAAAACATGCAAGATGGACTTAAACTAAAATGGACAGACCTCAATCATGCCCAAATCAGTGGCCAAAATGATGAAACAATGGCATGAAAAGTAAGAAAAATGCATGCACATGCAATGGCCCATCACCTAGGCATAAGGAGCACAACTCTCAAACATGAGCAAAAAGTGACAAACATGAGAATGTGGCAATGAAGTAAGCTCTGAAATCATGTCAGGAATGATGCCAAATCATGCACACAATACAAGCAAAGCATGCTAGGAGGTTCAAAGCTTAAGACTAACCAAAGAGCTTGTACCAAGGCCGCATAAATCAAACCCCAAAGGGCCAAGGAGAGCCAAAACAGTCCTAGATCATGCCAAAATGAGTCTAAAGCATGCATGGGCCAAAACTAAAACAAGCCAACATGAAGGGCATAAGGCATACGCAAAGGCTCATGTTCAAGGCATAAAGGACCAACCCTTCAATGCATTGAAAAAGTGAAAGATATGAGTGCAAGGAAACGAAACATGCTCTAAAATCACATAACAAATGATGCCAAATCATTCAAATAGGTCAAGCAATGCATGCTAGTGGACTTGATGCACAAAGCTAACAAGCTAGGATGAACCATAGCTATACAAATCATGGCATGCATGGCCAAAACAACAAAAATCAGAGCTTAAGCATGCTAAAACATGACCAAAAGCTTCTTAGAGTTAAGCCAAAATTATGCTAGAATGACATGTTAAAGCATGATACACATTAGGCTAATTCATGGAATTGCACTATAAGCGCATGGAGCATGGAAGGGCCAACCAAACCAAACCTTAATAGAGGTATGACATGGAAAAACATCACCAAAAACATGCTGAAATAGAATCAAATCATGCTAGAAAGGCATGCTACTTCATGAAGCATACAAGACTAGTTTGTGAGAAATACACTACAAGTGTATAAACCATGCAAGGAGTGAGTCCACCAATCAAAATCAGAGTTATAACATGTCAAAATAACACCAAAAATATGCTTGAACTAAGCTAATTCAAACCACAAAAGCATGCTACTTTGTAAGGCTAACAAGGCTAGCAAAGAGGATTTACACTACAAGTGCAATAAGCATGCAAGAGGTGACCAAGACAGCCAAAAATGGAGTTATGGAAGGTCTGATAAGTCACAAAAATGAGCCTAAACAAAGCCATAAAGAAGGAGAAATACATGTTCTTTTGATGGGCCATCAACACAAATAAACAAGAGAAGAGGAGGGGGGACAACCCCCTCCTATTTGGAGCCTCAAAACCACCTGTTCACCACTAAAATTCCTCTGGAATTTAGTGGTTTAAAGGCCCAAAAAAGTTGGTCTAAAAGGTGGTGAAAGATGGCTCAAAAGGCCTCACAAGCCAAGGAGCAAAAGGGAGAGACAACCCCCTAGCCAAACAAGGCTTAAACCACCATTTTAGAACCTCAAAATCAAAACTTTTTATGGTTCAAAACCAGCCCCAAAATGGTCCAAAATAATGGAAAAAATGGATGGTGAAGCAAGTGTGAAAGACAAGCTTAAAGGGGTGAGTGATTACCTTTGGAGCACTTGCAGCAAAACAGCCACTTTTCTTGAGCCAAAACCACCTTTAGTAGCCCAAAACAAGTTCCAAGAGACCTCAGCCCAATGGTGATCAAGTCTTCTTAAGGGTTGATAGGTTGAAAATGGTTGTATGCAAGCCTTCTAGCACAAATACTCAAGAGAGAGGATTGTAAAGAGAGAGGTTCTAGTGTGAGAAGCTCCCAAACCTTTTACCAAAAATGTTCTCTCTTTTTGTTCTAATCTTCTAACCCTTGAAAAATGAGATATAAGGCTTCATTATATAGCAAAATATCAAGCTTGGTCAAAAATATCTGAGCTAGGACATGTGGCACAAGCTAGAAACAGCTGGAGGAGAAATATCTGCCAATTGTGGGCTTTCTGGACATTTTTGGCTGATCGGCCAACATTTGTGGCCGATAAGGTTCACTTTTGGCCGACCTATGGCTGATGAGGTCCAATTGTGGCCGATGGACTTCCATAGAGGCCGACGGAAAAAATTAGTCCTAGTCCCTGACTTGAAGCAAGCCTAATTCCTTCATATTGACTCCTTTTCAGGTCATTCTTGAGCCTAAACTGTAGCCCCGGAAGTCTTCTTTCCAAATTTGGAAGCCTCACCTCAAAATTCCAAGTGTCCTAAGAGATATCCCTCTTTTAGTGAAGACTGCTCAGTTTCGGTCCAACCGGAATGATGCCCAACTATGACCAATCATATCTCCCCCATCCAGACTCGGCTTTAGGAGATTATTGAGTGTAAAATGAAGCCCCGAAAGTAAGCTTTCCAATGGTGGTGGCCTCATAGCTGAAATCCAAGTGTTCAAAAGGATAGGCCTGATTTAGCAAGAGCTGCTCGACTCTCTCTCTTAACTGTTCATGCCCAACTTCTTCCTCAACTAGGTTTCTTCCCTCTTCTCCTCTTTTCTTCAACTCCATACCCCTAAGCAAGGTGTTTTGAAATATTTTTTAGAGATTTCATCTCTCTTTCATTCATTTCCACTTTGTCCTTGCTTAGTTTACCGAAAAGCGCAACATTGGACAAAATGCGAGCCTCAGAGTAGAAACTTTATTTCAAAAATATTTTGAAAGAGAGGGTTTTAAGGTCTAAAAACCATTCAAAATAGCTTTGGTCCAAAATGGGGTGTGAGGTTGGGATTTGACTCTCCTCTTGCCGAAGAAATCAAACTTTTGCTCTGCACATCTTTCACCACCAAGTAAACCATCAGTAGTGCCCAAGTCTGAAGGTCGGTCAAAAATGGGGTGTCTACAGGTATGTGGGTCTTTATGTGATTTGTTGCAGATTTGAGATTGCATCTATATTGAATCTATATTTGAGAAGCTTATAGGTTTGCAATTTTTCATTTTGGGTTTGAATCTGGGTTTATTTTGTAGTGGGTGTGATTTTGTAGTTTTTAGAGAGAGAAAAAAGGAAGAAAAAGGAGATGGAGAAGAAGAGACAGTGGGTTTGGTAGTTCTTATACGTAAAAAGGAAGAAGAAGGAGATGGAGAAGAAGAGGTGGTGGGTTTGATTTATGGATTTGAGATTGCATCTATATTAAATCTATATTTGAGAAGCTTGGAGGCTTACAATTTTTCCTTTTGGGTTTGAATCTTGATTTATTTTGTAGTGGGTGTGATTTGGTAGTTTTTAGAGAGAGAAAAGAGAGAAGAAGAAGGAGATGGAAAAGAAGAGATGGTGGGTTTGGTTGGTAGTTTTTATAGGTCGAAATGAAGAAGGAGATAAAGAAGAGGCGGTGGGTTTGTTTCAAATGATAAGGGGCTAAAAGTTCAAACGATAAGGGGCTGGGAAAAAAAAAAAAAACGACGTCGTTTGGAGTGTGTAGCAGGGAGGGCCGCAGGATAGTGCGGCCGACGATCCGAACTCTCAACATTGTTGCTCTCTGTTAGCTATGTCTTGTGCGGGCTACATGCGCCGCCACTGACTTGTTTTGGCTGTCCCCGGCTAGTTTTATCAATCTTGGTCTTCATTACTTCAATCCAAACTGTGACTAAGTCTTGCCTCGTGCGTCCAATTTGTGGGTAAACTCAAATCCCTCTTTCTCTTGATTTTTTTTTTAAATTTTGGTGGAAGCCTTTTTTTTTTTTTTTTTTTTGTGGAAAATCGAATTACAGAATGTCTACATCTTTATTCAAAAATAATTCTCAATATTACAAAGTTCCTACTCTGAAACATTCTGAATTTGTGAACTCCAGTAGTAATTTTAATTTCAGTCTTGAACTAGTGCTTTGTGATTTGAAACTCCACCAAGGAGCTTGAATAAAACTTCGATGTTGCAGCTCCCACTGATATTGAAATTTCTTAAGAGTAAAAAAAAAAAATTATTTGCTATCCCAAGAAAATGGCTCATGATTCGGGATTTGTTGCTGTAAACATGAATTTTACACAATGTTGTAGGTCGTAGAGCCGCCGAATTTTTTGAACACTGTGGGATTTGTTTAAACGATTTTTCTAAATTGAAACTTGTATCTCTTATTCTAATTGGGCTATGAACATTGACCTAGGAGGGACATTCTTGCAATTTGTAGGACAATCTACTGAATTTTGTTACCGATAAAAAATATAAAAAACTTCGGATCTTGGGTCTGAAATTTGCCATTGAACTTCACTCTATCCAAAGTTTGAGCCCTGTATAAGTTGGATCTTTTATATGAAACATAGTAATTTTTAGAAAATGACCCGCTTGAATTTCATCACAAAATGGCCTATGACATTGCACTTCTTATTGATGACAGAAACTTCAAATCTATATGTTGATGATACACACATTGGTATTGCAATTTGTTAAGCTTGAAGATGTTGAGTGAATCTTGAACTCATATTGTTGAATTTGGTATAAATAAAATATTTAATACCCCACGGATGCTTTACTTGAGATAATGACGTCATGATAACTCTTATAACCATATATGGTCATTCATTAGGCTTGTGGATACCCCGAGAAATAGACAGTTGATGCCGAAATTTCATTTGAATGTGTTACTTTAATTCCAATATTCTGAATTTTGATACGGTCGACTCCTTGCTGTTTATACCTGTTATTTTAGCTATATGTTATCTCGAAAGAAATCTGTCATCCCGGGGTCATCAGAACTGGCTCTTATGAAGGAGAGGGATGTGCTTCCGATGTCTGAGTGGAGGAAATCATCTTATTTTGGCCGGAAAGACCCATTCTGGCAAGCGGCTACCTCTACCGCTTCTCTTTCATCTCCGAAGAGGGCTCCATTATGTCTCTCTGAGGACACTGATTCCAGACATAGGGTCCTCATTTCCCTTTTTTCGTTGCTACGCTTTAGGGTTGAGCGATGGGACTTTCCGTACTGCTATCCCCAGTTCAAGGCTTTCTCAAACCCTCCCTTTGGTTGGCAGAAATGGGTCGATGATGTCCTCTTAGACAGGGGCCTTTGTTATAGGCTTTAGGAGGCTCAGTTATTGATCCCAGTGAAGATATCTCGATCTTTATCTATTCGCCGCAACAATGCTAGCCTTGAAACCATGGCTCTCCGGTAGAGCACCGAGACACACACTTTCATACTTGGCCAGCATGAGATGGGCCCTACCCTCGATGATGTATTCATGTTGCTATGCCTAGAAGTGACTGGCCCTAAGGCCTTTTGTCCTGAACAGATACCCCTGAGGATGATTCTCTAATCCAGTCCCTAAAGCAAAATCTTCAAGCTTGTGGTCAGTGGAGCTCTGTATTTGATGGTTCAGCGAGGAGGACCAAACGAGTGAGGACAGACTGTGCCTCCTACGCCGCATGGATCTGCCACTTCTTCAGAGATCTTCAGCCCCTGGCTAGAGATGCTGACTGTAGTTCCCAAGAGTACGAGGTTGGCTCGATGTATGGCTCTAGGCTCTATTTTCTGGGATTTCTGGCTTGCTTCCTTTCCTTCTTCATTCTTCCGAGCACACCTCCAGATTCTCTCAATCATTTTGTCTTCCCACTGGCACTTAGGTTCTTCAAAAGGGATCAAATCCCCTTGGCCCCGCTATTTCTTGGGAACCTTTACGTTTCATCCATCTCGACAACGAAAAGCTTATTCGGCAACATTACTCAGTAGCATTATTCAGCAACGTTGTTTACTTGGCAACATTACTTGGCCACAATAGGTCATTCGGCAATGCTGCGGTAATGCCAAATCACTACCAACTTGTTAAATTCGTACAGCCATTCGACTATTTTTGGACGCTTGGCACCACAACTCCATCATCATGCTCATCGGTAATGATATTCATCTTATTAGAAATTGTTTCTATGGTATTTAAATTTTTTTTATGTATATATAATTTATATATATCATATTATACATATATGTATGTTTTGTGTATATGGTAAAAAAAAATTATTTTCTTTTGACCCCTCTGATAATGAAATTCTGGTTTCGTCCCTGGGCCTATGGTCACAAATCTTTTTGATATATGTACTGCTGGTGCATTCTTACTGTCAGCCAGCCTCCCCCCTTCATATTTCATCACAGTGGCAATGAGGAGAAATTATTAAATAATTTTATAATATTACGTGATTATATTTTAAGTTAATTATCAATTATTTAGTTTCATATTACTCTTGCATCTTTAATATAAATTGTAAACTTTTAGGCCAAGTTTGGGATACTGAGAAAAAGTCAAAAAGCCAAAAAGTTATCAAAAAAGCCAAAAAGTTATCCTACTTTCATGTTTTGGGCGGCCAAAATTGTGTCTGACCTAGAGAGGGTAAAAATACTATTTTGCCCCTTTTTTTTTATTCCTTCCTCAACACAATATTATCCTCTCACCCGAAGATCCCCCTTCCCCTCTCTCTCTCTCTCTCTCTCTCTCTCTCTCTGTATCAGTCAAGTTCTGCAGAGATAGCCACAAAAGGGGACAATCCGTCTGCGGAGATATCCACACCAGCGACTGCCGGAGATCCGTCGCAGCCTTCACCGTGCAGCACCGCAACAGCCGTGGGGAAGTCCGACCTCGATTCGATCGCAAATTAACAGTAACCGACGGCTGTCGAACAATCCGTCGCCCAGATCTGCACCACTTCCGACCAGATCTACACCACGCCGACCCGTTTCTCCCTAACTACAAGGTAACATCTCTTCCACGCAAATTAATTTTCTCACTCTCGCTCTCCTTTCTCTGATTCTGTTCCAAAACTTTTCCTCTTTTCTACCTCTCTTCTCTTATCTCTAACACCGAAACCCTCTCTTCTGCTTCCTACCGAAACCCTCTATGAATCTGAAACCCAAACTAGATCTATAGATCTGGTTGTAAGATGTTCATTTGGGTTCGGCGATCTGTTTCACGATCTAAGCATCTCTCACGATTTCAGTTCGAAGTTCACAATCGACCGATCTCTCTCTGAAAATGCACAAGACGAACTTCAGGGAAGAAGATGACGGACCTTGAAAACCTTTCCAAGTATTTCTTTTTCTGCAATTATATTTCAGCATTTTTTGAGAATTACTTGAAATTTATCTGAAGTTGCATAAAATTCTTAATTGTCGATGTTGTTGTGCTTGTTGTGTGTCTACGGATTGTTGTTGTAATTTTTGAATTTTGTTATGCAAAAATTATTTTCTATTTCATAGAGTTTTTCTGGAAAGGATGAGGGTGGGAGAAATGGAAGAAAGAAAACTAATGGGATGCTGATCTGGAAGTTTTGGCATTATAGCATGCAACTGAATTACTTTTTTGGGCCCAAACTGTCATATTATGGGTTTCGTAGTTGTTTTTGCAAATCATTGACAATGCTCTAACATTGCTAGTGTGTATGTCTTTAGTTTAACAGTGTGTTTGCCACAATCATCATTGTTGTCCCAACCTGTATGATTTACTCGATTATGAAGCATACGTATATGAATGTTCAACTTTTTTTTCATCACACATTTGTTAATTTGATAATCAGACCAATCCAACTTTGCCTTATCAATACCAATGAATTGTTCGTTTCTTATAGACATTTATAGTGTCATTAAATTTGGAGAAGTACATCGTTTGTTACTTTAACGATTCCTAGAAATTCCAACTACGGAGATGATTCATTTGTTCATTACATATGAAATTTTGTATCAAATGTATTATTTTTTAAATGAATACATGTGCTAGCTTTATGGTATTGTCTAATTTTTGTTAAATATGTTATTATTAGAAAATGACAATAACGTAGAAATTACACACGAAAAAAATATATATATATATAGCTTCTAAACCAAAATATTTTTCTGTTTTTGTTGATTTGTTTTTAATTTAAACTATTAGTTCATTTTCATTACCAAAAGATTAACAAAAATTGATGTTTGAACTATAAAACTCAAATTAATAGTAGTTTAACCTATTACACTATAATGTTTTGCCCTTTTGGCTAATTTAGCTCTGTTTCACAATTGTTTATATGTTTTTTATTTTATTCCCAGTATGAGTTTCAATGTTTTCAATTTTTCCACGTATACCATAATTGTTGTTGCATTGTAGTACGCAAATGGAGCAGTCCCAAACGCAGTCGACGCCTTCCAAATCTTTGCGCAAGCGCAGTAGTAAACAGACGTAGCAGCAGTCCGCAAATGTGCATAAAGCAACTTGGGACTCCGACACGGTGCGGATTTTTTTGGAACTTGTTATCAAAGACTTGGACGTTGTTTCAAGGGGAGCTTCCATACAATGACAATGCATGGATATAGAGCTATAAGCAAGGGCTTTCTGGACCATACAAATAAGGTGCATGACGTCAAGCAACTGCAGAACAAGTACGCGTTGCTGAAAAAGGATTGGCAGTCATGGTCGAAACTGATGGACAGCAGGCATGGGCCAACCGACATCAGTTACAATGAAGCCACGGGTTTGATACAAGCATCTGACGACTGGTGGGCGCATTACGAAAAGGTAACATTTCCATTGAGTTTTACTTACGTCATTTACATGGATACTTAAACTGTTATTATTACAACTTTAACGATCAAAATTATCTCAGATGAAATTCCCTTACTGTGGTTGAATAATGAATGGAAGGGGGAATATTATGATCTTCTTGGAATTATGTTGTCACTGCTACTTATTTGACCACGTCTGTAATTATTAATTTAAAGCAACGAGGGGGGACGAAATGGAGTTGCTGATGCATTGCGACTTTTTGGTGGAGTTAATGGTTTTCATGCTTTTTTTCCTTTGGTATTTGCTTGTTTGGGTTGTCTTTTGGAATTAGGTCATTCTCTTTGCATACATTAGGTTATTGTTGTCAACTTTTGCTGATCATTGTCAATTTGAATTTTTTTTTTAAAAGTCAGAACTGCATAATTGGATAATCAGGAATCAGGATATGTTGATATTCTTACTCCAATTTCTTGTCCTTTCGGAACCAGTGCAGCCAGGAAGTCTCTAAATCTTCAAAGACAGAAAACTAAGGAGCAAAAGATTTTCTATTACCTATGTAAAATGAACACTCACATTGTAACTGAGTAGAGTGTGTCAAACAGGGTTACTTTAAGAAATTTATGTGAACATATATATAAGCTGCAATGTGTGTAGATTATGTGATAAAATACCTTAAATTTTAGTTGTTTTACTTGTCTGGAACAGCATGTTTGTTTTTGCATTTCTCTCATGTCCATGGAAAATTCCGAAAACATGGTTAATGAACCCATATCAGTTTTGGAAGTTACATGTGTTGCTACCTGAACTTTAGGCTTTTTCAAACATGTACCAATTCTTGTTACAAGAAAGTCACATGTTCCCTCTTGATGGTTTGTCCTTAGTTTAATTAGGGGTGATTAGTCTGCTGGGGCAGAAGGGAGGGTCAAGAGGGGTGGGGTTTCCTATTTTCAATGCTTCAGTTATATGTGTTCTTCTTTGTTCTACAAAAATCCACATCCTGCTTTAACATGTAAAGGCAAATACATTTCATGACACCAGTGGTGGTTGTTTCCTCCAATTTTCTTCCAGCATTGAATGACAAAGATGATTTTATAAAACAGGATTTGTTTAGCTGCAAATAAGAGACAAATACATTTGGCTCATCTTTATTCAATTAAAAAAATTATAATTATTTAATAAAACAGGATTTGTTTAGCAATGCTTAAGAATTTGTTTAATCTGTCAGCCCCAATTTGCATCCATTACCAATCTGCTTCCTGTGTTTGCTCTCCATTATTCTCAGTTTCACTATCTGAGATGAAGTTCTTCCTGTTGTTTTTTTTTTTTTTGTTTTCCCCAGGTTGACAAGAATGCAATCAAGTTCAAAACAAAACCATTGGAGCACATGGACCTCATGCGAAGGGTGTACGAAGGCGCTACGGCAACCGGAAAATATGCATGGACACCAGGTGCAGCGTTTCGAACCTGTGGCAACCGATGACGGTACTTCGCCGGCGCCTGAAGAAGACTGCAAGGACAGCAGCGGGTTACCCCCTTTCCAGCCTGCCGCGCAGCATGAACACACTGTGCACCACACTGTTGCGCAAGAGGATGGCACGCCGGCAACAGTGCACGCTGTGTCATCGGGAATTAACGCTGACGACACACCAACAAGTGGCAGGAGCAAACGCAAATCGCCAGGCCCAACACACCCACAGCGGAAAAAAATGGCAGAGTGAGGGAGCTTCTCTGTTGGCGAGTAGTATGGAAAACCTTGCATCCTCCGTGAAATTACAACAACAACAAATCCGCGTCTCACATGAGTACGCAGATTCGGCACAGCAACTCATTCAGAAGTGTATGAGAAGGTTGTATTCGCTAGAAGGGCTGGATCCGCAAGACCCGCTAGTTCCTTTTGCTCAATCGGTACTTGACAACCCGGCAAATCAAGCCATAATGATGGAGATTCCGATAGACGCGGCTGTCATTGCCTGGTTACGAACGAAGAAGTCCCGTGAGCAATGCATCGGTGGCCCATCAGTAGCAAACCCCGGAATGGGTGGTGGCTGGTTCTGAGACAGTCCAGCAAATAATTTGTGTCTCTTTATTAATGTTTCTGTGTTGCTTCTTTATTAATGTTTGGGTGGTGGCTGGTTATGAATATTGATGTAATGTTTCTTTAATGTTTGTGTGTTGCCTTTTGTTTTTTCTCCCCCTTCGAACAAACTGTTGGCGAATTATCCTTCCTTCCCAAAAACTATTTGAATGTTCGTGGAATTTTTAGGACATTATCAGTTGATATAAGATTTGTGTGATGATGTTGATGTTGTAGTATATGCTTGTTGCTACCTTTTTTTTCGTGCATTTTTTAATAAGCGACTGTTGTTCGTTTTAATAAGCAACTGTCCAATTAAGATCTTGCTTTTATTCCATTAGCAGTTCAGAAGTGTTTTTGTGAGTTCATCTCTCTCTCTTTCTCTCAATTTTTTGTGAGTTTAAGGTGATTAAAACATAAATTAGCATTTGCCCATACAATTTATATTTTATATATTTCGACGTTTTGTCAATTTGCTGTAGCATTATTGGCAAAATTGTCAACAAAGGTTTGAGTCCATTTATACTATGACCCACTAAACTGTGAACATACCAGAGACCAATTTGGCATTACCTTCGTGCATTGATGTAACTATTTTGTCGGCACAACATACAATTTCGTATACACCAATAATGTGGTGGCTTTCTTACACAGGCCCCAATGATTTGTGTGTTGCCCAATCTGCATGGACACCACGTGAAGTCGTTGAAATTTCGGTTTCAAAGGTCCAACCACAATCTTGGTTTCAAAGAAGAGAATCCCTTCTTACGCAGGCCCGAAATTTTAGTTTCAAAGAAGAGAATCCCTTTTTCTTGATTTGTTGAACTTTTGGTTTGAAAGGTCCTACCACAATCTTGGTTTCACAGAAGAGAATCCCTTCTGACGCAGGCCCCAAATTTTGGTTTCAAAGAAGAGAATCCCTTTTTGTTGATTTGTTGAAATTTTGGTTTGAAAGGTCCCACCACAATCTTTGCGCATGCTCATCTTTCATTTCTGTATATAAGACCACAAATCAGTTGCAACTTTGGCTTCAAAGGTCCCAGCACAATCTTTGCTCATCTCATCTTTCATTTCTTTATATAACACCACAAATCAGTGTGGTTGTCTCCTTTCTTACCCTCGCCCCAATCTGCTTCTTTCATTGTCCAAAGTCGTTATAATTTTGTTGATAGGCAGCCTCGTATATTTTGATAAACCTGCTTGGCTCTGTATATTTTGCATTATAGGTTTCCAAAATGGCAGACGACGCAGGTCCTAGTTACACTGTGCCCAGAAATGCATCCCGGGAAGCTGTCGATGAAATTGCATGGGAAATGGTGATCGAAACTGATCACAACTTGCTAGAGGCATATAACAGTGCAGCTACATATTACTACAACCATTATCACAGAGTGCCTCGAAATACATCAATACTTTCGGGACGTTTATGGATGTATGAGTTGTTTAACGGGCACCAAGGCCGGTTTGAAGATGCTGTCAGTATGTCCAAACCAGTGTTCTTGATGTTATGCGAGACTCTTCATAGTTTTGGATTGACACTGCCACAACGGGAGCATGGCGTTCCCCTAGAAGAGAAGGTAGCCATTTTCATTTGTGCATTGAAGGGAATGAAGTTGAACGATTTGCAAGAACGATTCCAACACTCGAAGGAGACATTGTCACGGCATTTCCATGAGGTTTTGAAAGTTATGATACCGTTCACTGCGGTTCATAGTAGGAGTCTTACGCCTGAGCAAGTGCAACAGGGGGGCCACCCATATTTACAATCGCAACGGCGATACCGGCCGTTCAAGGTGACACTGTTTCACCAAATTTTAAATATCACAGTGGCGACATATACCATGAATTTTTATTTATACTTTCTGCGTAATGGTGCGTTGTGTAGGACTGCATCGATGCACTAGACGGCACACACGTGATGGCTCGTGTCTCGGAAGAGTACGCCACTTCGTATTACTGCCGGAAAGGCATCCCAACACAGAACATACTGGCCGTATGTGACTTCGATTTGTGCTTCACGTTTGTGTCAGCCAGTTGGGAGGAGAGCATGCACGACAGTAGGGTGTTGCACTACGTGACAACCGAATCTAAACATCGCTTCCCGCACTCCGCACCTGGTAAAATTATATTTTATTTAACAAAGTAGTATAATTTTAAAATAATATAAGACATATTACACATTTGTACTTGCTATCGTAATTAGCCAGTTGATCAATATGCCTCGCATTTCTGGTGTAATCTCTGTCTGAATTGCCATGTAATTTACCAGGGATTGATTCTGTGCCTGCAGTTGGATGCCATGGCACTATATGTATGAGTATCAAGCTACTTGCAATATGAGGACCAATTCAACATAATAATATTTAAAAACTAGGAACACACACACAAGGCCCAAATTTGAAAAAAAATGCAGTGATGAAAACTAGTCAAGAAGGAAGCACATGGGAGAAGAAGATTATATATATTAAAAAAAAAAAAAAAGAAGACCTATATGAATTTGCTGTTATCAATGCACCTATTCTTTAATTATCTATGCACCTACTATAACAACACCTAAATTATTCTTGTGACTGATATTATATCTCTTTTCAATTTTGCATTAATGGTATTGATTCTATGAATAATAATTCTAAAACTTTAGTGAATTTTAGATGTATAGTGTAAATTTAGGTTCTTCAAAATATTTTGGCAGCTTAATCAAACTACTATCTGTTTTTTTTTAGTGTAAATTTAGGTTCTTCACAACCATGCCATAGCTCTGTTTTTTTTAAAATTGACGCAAAATTATTTTTCTCAAATAACTTCTTTTTTTTTTAAATGTTCGTTGCAGGAAAATACTATTTGGTGGATAGCGGCTACAGCAACAAGACAGGGTACCTAGCCCCATACAAGAGGTATAGATATCACCAAAATGCCCATCGAAATCGAAGACTACAAAATGAGTTCGAACTATTCAATAAGGCACATTCGTCATTGCGTAGTTGTATCGAGCGGACATTCAGTGCGTGGAAGTCGAGGTGGGGGGCATTGCGGAATATTCAGAAGTTGAGTTTCTCTAATCAAGTGATCTTCGCATGTGCGTTGATGGCGTTACATAACTTCATACGCCAAAACAGTGAAATTGGTGAGGTCACAGTTCCTATCGCAAATAGCACCGAATACGTGGCCCCCGAAATGCCCGACCACGATGAATACGCACGAGCTGCCGATGTGTTTGAGGAAGGGGACTCCGACCCCGCAATGACAGTTGTGCGAGCGAACATTACATACCAACTAGCCCAGCAACTGAACACGAATAATTGAACCAACATTAATGTTGGTTAAATTTATAATGTGTGTAACTCAGATTCAAATGTATATTATCACTTACTGTTAATTTGTTTTGCTACCATGAATTTGTAATACTTCTCAGCAGGAAGTTGATAAAGTTTTGTATCCAAATTAAAAATGATAAAAAAAGGAAAACAATAAACCCAAATTAATAATGTTAAAAGGAAAACAATAAAAAAATAAAAAAAAAATGTTAGTAGGAAAAGAAACAAAAAGGAAAAGAATAAAAAAGAAATATTGACTAACAAAGGAATAGAAAGAAAACAAAAATTATAACGAAAAGAAAAAAAATTATGTTAAAAGGAAAAGAATGCAAACCAAAAAAAAATAAAATAAAAAAGGAAAGGAATAAAACAAATAATAATGGTAAAAGAAACAAAATTAAAAAAATAAATTCTTTGAAAATGGAAAATAATAAAAACAAAAATGTTACAAGAAAAACAAAAAACAAATTGACTGCAAGGAAAAAAAAAAATAATGAAAAAAAGAAAAAGGAATGAAACTTAAAAAATAATGAATAAAAAAAAAGAACCACATGTTTGACCGTTGCACAGGTTTAGGAAAGGGGAAAAAAAATTTTGAATTATGTTTACGTTGCACAGTGATTGCAATTGTCATCACTAACTGACAGGACACCCCAAACAACGGACGGTGACACGTACGCCTGAGCTGGTGTGTCAGTTGAGAAGGGCAAAGCAGTCATTTTATCATGTCTACTAATATTATATTACACATATTTTTATAAAAAATTAAAAATTTATCCCAAATAATTATCTTTTTCCCCTCACTTTTTTAATTTAAAAAGATAAAAAAATACACTTATTTAATCTTCTTAAACAAAACCTTATTCCTTCTTACTAATTATAATCTTATAAAACACTATGCGTTCATATTTTAAAAATAGTAAATAATCACCCGACAATGAGTTTCACATCTCCCGTAGTTTCTTCCCCCCCCCCCCCCCCGGCTCTTACTTTTTTTGAAAGACCTCTCGGACAGAAAAAACGGATGGTACAATCAAAGAAGTATAGAGGTGTCAGGCAACGCCACTAGGGTTGTTGGGTCGCTGAGATTCGCCATCCTTTACTGTAATCACCTCTCTCTCCACCTATTTTACCATATATATCTACTATATATTTGTATATTACACATTCTTGACAATTTTTTCAATTTTTCTCACTTCACTTCCATTCTATTTTGTATTTGCAGGAAGAGGAGGGTGTTGTTGGTCACTTTCGAGACCGCTGAAGAGGCGGCGCGTGCCTACGACGAGGCTGCCATTCTCATGAGCGGCTGAAACGCCAAAACAAACTTTCCAATCACCACCGTCAGCCAATCCACCGACGACACGTGCCCAGCATCGTAGACAGTATTGTCGTCGGTGTTGAGCACGAAGCTTCGAAGTGCTGTAAGTCTCCGTCGCCATCTCTCACTTGCCTGAGGCTTGACCAGGATAACTCCCACGTCGGAGTTTGGCAAAAGCGGACCGGGTCACGCTCCGACTCTAACTGGGTCATGATGGTGGACCTTGATAACAAAACCGATCCAGCACCGCCGGAACAGGAACTGCCGGCGGTGGAGGAGACGCCAGAAGAGTCGCTGCCGTTGTTGGCGGCGGAAATGGGAGATGGGTTCGGGGAAGAGGAGAGGATGACTTTGCAAATGATAGAGGAGCTCTTGAACAGGAATTGATGACCTAGTATTACCGATCAAGTGCTCGTAGATAATTTTTTTTTGAGTCAATCCATACGAAATTTTGTCCCGTTGGGATATTCGCAAGTAGACGTTGGAATTGGTCTGTCCATCCAAATGGTCCGAATATCAAATTTCAAAAAAATAGAAAAAAAAAGTGACCCGTAGACAAGGGAGCTAGCTAGGTCACTGTCAAGTGCCGTGTTTGTCGAGCAAGGATCTTCTCTCTTTATTTGATTTCCTACTTGGTGGGTTGTCGCGCGGCAAGGGAGCTAGCTAGGTCACAGTCGAGTGCCGTGTTTGTCGAGCGAGGGGGGAGGGGAGGGGAGGGAGTGTAATTAATTTTAATGATTTGAATTGTTGATATTTTAGAATTTATTAAGTATATTATATTTGTAAAAGAATTAAATTAATTGACTATAAAAAATTATGTTTTCGGATCATCGAATTAAAAATTATTCACAAAAAAAAAAAATAATAAACAGTTTTATTTTTTAATAAAACTTTTAGTTCGATGATCCAAATACGTGATTTTCGATATTTAATCGACTTGATTTTTTACAGATATAATATACTCGATAAATTTTAAAATGTGAACTGTTCAAATTATCAAAATTGAATGTAAAAATGGATCCAATAACATACCAAATAAGGAGCCAAGCAAAGGAAAGATATCAAAGAGAAGATATGGCCTCATGTTTGTGTTTTTAGTTTAGACAAAAAAGTTGGTGCGTGTCTCTTTTTTATGTGAAAATTAATAGTTACGGGTAAAACTGTCAATGTATTATCAAATAGAAGTATGGTTTTATATATATATATGTATGTATACATTGATCATATGAAAGCAAATAGAGAACACACCAAAACAAAATTGACTAGGCCAACTTTAATAAAGCAATAAGGGCCAAAGGAGGAAAAGACATCCAGTCTAGTGGAAGAGTATTCCTAAGAGAATCCTGGGACACCCAATGCACTGCTTTGTTTGCTGCTCTAGGACACCAAGAAAACAGCAAGTTCAAATGATCAGCAATTTGTTTGACGTCGAAAAAAATAGCACCATATTCCCATGGAGGATCAAGTTCAAATACACTAAGGTGAATAACAAACTTGTTATCTCCTTCAATTTCCACTCCTGAAAGGTTGCAAGCTAAAGCTAATTGACATGCTAACCGACATGCGAGGGCCTCACCTTGGAGAGAAGAAGAACACACAATCTTTTTTACCACACCATCCAGCAGCCTACCATTCGAATCCCGAAGAATGACAGCAATTGAAGCACGATCTGAGCCTTTTTGGATAGCCACATCACAATTAATCTTAAAATTTCCAGTAGCTAGACGTCTCCAATTGTCTTCCCTTTGATGGTGGCTTCTAAATCTGTGATTTTGATCAGCCCCATGCGAGATGCTTTGCACATCAAATTCCTTTTTTGCCATCCTTACTCGATTGTGGAGATCGGATCAACTGGTTTTTGAGAGAAAACAAATTCATTGTGTTCTTTCCAAACAAACCAACCAATCCAAGCAATTGAGCTGAAGAAAAAATTACACTTCTTACTATCAATGAAATACTTAATCATCTTACAAGACAACTTCAAAATTGAATAAGTCTCTGACCAATAAACTTTGTAACCAAATTCACACCCGAACCACACCAGTCTTACCCAATCACACTCAAATAAAAGGTGCTCTACAGATTCCAGCTGCTTGTTGCAAATAGGGCAAGAACCTGGCTCAACATATTTCCGTTTGAACAAATTTTCCATCGTAGCTAGCCCATTCTTACACACTCTCCACCAGAAATGACAGATTTTTGGAGGGACTGTAAGAGACCAAATGAATTTTTGAAAGTTCTTAGGAAGCTGGAAAGAGGAAGATGGTCTTTGAGTTAGCTCCTTTTCTTTCTCTTTTAAAGCAACATGATAGCCAGACTTCACCGAATAAGAGCCCTTAGACTCAAACTGCCAAACCAAAGAATCCTCCATATCCTCTTCTGAAATTGGAATAGCACAAATAGCTTCAACTTCCTTCGCCGAAACTATGTTGTTAAGGGAATCAACTTTCCAGCTCTTGTGTACCGAATCAATCACATCCATCACTCTAGATACTTCACAATTAACTGGTCTTGGAGAACAAAGTTTAAACCCAGGAATAGAAGAAATCCACTTGTCGTCACAAAATGAAACTGAAGCTCCATTGTTGACTTGCCATCTAACTCCTTCAAGCAAAATACTCCTTCCATGAATAATACTAGTCCACGCCTAGGAGGCTCGCCTTCCTCTCGAAGCATTAACGAAATTTGAACAGGGAAAATAAATACCTTTTAACATTCTGGCACAGTATGAATTAGGGAACCTCCAACCTTGGCGAGGAAGGAGGGCCAAGTTGAACGCATTAAAATCTCGAAAACCCAGGCCTCCACGGAATTTGGATAAAGCCAGCTATCCCCAACTCACCCGATGAATTTCTTTCCCTTCCGGGTCTCCCCTCTATCAAAATTTACTAATGTATGAATTTAGTTTATCGCGAAATTTCTTGGGGAAAGCAAAACAAGCCATTGCATAAGATGGAATAGCTTGGACAACAACTTTAATTAAAACTTCCCTCCCAGCATGTGACAACAACTTCAATTTCCAGCCTTGTAATTTTGCTAAAACTTTCTCAATGATGAAATCATAAGCCTCCGCCTTCAACCTCCTCCAGAACGAAGGAAGTCAAAGATATTTTGCAGTAGCCAGTGATAAGTTTAGACCTGAGAGCCTACAAATGCTGCTTTGAATATTCAACAAAACATTTGGTGAAAATTGAACACAAGATTTGTCAAAATTAACAACCTGACTTGATGCCACACAATACATTCGCAACACATCCAGAATATTTATACACTCATCGACATTTGCTCTGACGAATAAAAGCACATCATCCGCAAACAACAGATGGGAAATGGTAGGACAATGTGGCGTTATCTTTAATCCAAAAATCCTGTTATCATAGAGGCTTTTTGTTAACAATTTGGAGAGGATGTCAGCTACCAAAATAAATAAAAAAAATAAGAAGAAAGAGGGTCTCATTGCCTTAACTCCCTAGACGGAATAAAAGAGACCTTCTTCTCTCCATTTGAGACCACAGAGAAACTCACGGTTGAGACACACTGCATTACCTATTGAATTCACATAGGATGAAAGCCCATCCGCCTCAACATTGCCTGTAGAAAATCCCACTCAATTTGGTCATATGCTTTATTAAAGTCCAACTTAATAGCCATATACTCATCTGTAGACACCCCATTTTTGACCGACCTTAAGACTCAGACGTCACCAACTCAGCGCTCGGTGATATTGCATATTGTGCTCGTTCTGAGGTTGCGGAGTCTCGGCTGCGAGCCTTGCCTCCGGACTTTCAAACTCTTGTGTGTTTTGCCTCGGTTTGCAAACTAGGCCCTGTTTTCTTTGTTTTCTCTTCCCGAAGGGAATGAGAGGTCTCGTAGATCATCTCTCAGTGGCCATGGGCTACGTTTCGTGGTCGTAGGCCATTTTTCCCATTTCGAAGCCCGGTTCTCGATTTTCGGAGCTGTCGGCCGTGTGCCTCGGTTCGGGACCGCTTAACCACCTCCGCTTGCTCCGGTTTTTGGCATACATCTCATTTACTCCCTTCTAAGGGACACTGTGGCTCGAGAGACCAACTTCGTGGTCAAACGCCACTTTCGGTGCTTAACAGTCAGTTTTCGGGGCCTCGGGCTGCGTGTTTCGGCCCCCGAACCTTCGTCTTGCATCGGTTTGGGCTCATTTTTGGTGGAGGCCTTATTTTCATTATTAGGAAGGTTGTAGAAGGGTGGGAGGCCAGCAATTGTTCTGACAACCAGTTTTATTTCTTCATCACTCTCCGTCGCTCTTTTTTCTCACCAGAAAGTCAATGTTGACCACCCTTAGGCCACTTTTTCTAGCCCTAAACCACATATTTGTGTTGCACACACCTGGGAGGCCACCAATATGATATGGCCGGCCAGTAATTGTCTCTGACCCTTTTGAACCCCTCTAAAAAAGTGGTTTTTCTCTCTCCTGGTTCACTTCTTCCAGTTTTTGACCACATAGTTGTGTTGTGCACACATGGGAGGCCATCTTTTTGGGGTGGCCGGCCACTAATCATACTTGACCCTTTTGACCCTTGGCCGGCCGGCCAGGGGAGGTGGCCGGCCAGCCACCTGAACGTCCTGAACCTGGCCGGCCATGATCCTCTCTCCAGGTACTTTCCAGCTGTGCAATTTGTTTCCCCCCAGATTTTGTATCCGGGAGGCTGCCTTTTGGGGGGAAATTTGAATTGGTTTTCCCCCTCATTTTTCCCTTCTCTCTCTCTATAAAACCAACAGCTCCAGCTGCATTTAGGGGGTTACAAACTTTGGTCTTGAGCTCTTGCATTAACCCCCTCTCTCTCTCTACACTTCAACCCTCAAAACCCCTTTAGTCCTACACCATTTCTACACCAACCCATAGCACAACACCTCGACACTCCATTCCAAACATTTGAAGCTGATTTCCAGAGGTTGAGAGCTCCCAAACTTGGTCCAAGGGCTGCTGAAGTTTGGTTCTTCAAGGGTAAGCACACTTTTTTCCTTTTCTAGCCTTTTCTTAGTTCATTTATAAGCCTTGCTTGCAAGCATTTTTGGGCTCCGACCCGAACTGTAAATAGTCTTATTTTGAGGTCTTTTTCATGTTTGATTAAGGGCCTTCCTCTATTTGAGGTCTCCTATTGCCACTTGCCTCTTTAACCCTCTTTTAGGCCTATTTTTTTGCATAGTATTTTAGGCTTATTTGTGAGCTGTTTTGGGTTTGTTCATAAACTGTGAAATGCCTTGTTTTGAGCCCTTCTTCAACTTTGTTGAAGGACTCTCCTCTGTTTGAGGTCTCCTATTGCCACTTGTCTCTTTATCCCTCTTTTAGGCCTTTTTCTTGCATGCTTGTTTAGCCCTACTTGTGATTGTTTTTGTGGCTTTCTATAAACTGTAAAGTGCCTTGTTTTGAGCCCCTCTTCAACTTTGTTGAAGGGCTCTTTGCCATTTGGGGCCGGCTGCTGCCCCTTGTCTCTATTCTCTCTTTTAGGGCCATTTTTGCATGATAGATTAGCCCTATTTGCCTTCATTTTTGAGACTTGTCATAAACTGTAAAGAGGCTTGTTTTGACATCATCTTCATGATTTATTAAGGGCATTTTCTTATTTGAGGTCACATGCTTCCTTGAATGCTTGATCGTCCCTTGTTTTGAGCCTTACACCTAAGCTTCAATTGCATGCTTTGTTTGGTCTTCTAGCCACTGGAATCCACTGGATTTCCAGTGGCTTTGATACTATTTTGAGCCTCCAAATCAGAGGGGGGTGCCCCCCTCTCACCTTGACTTGTTTGATGGTCATTTTAGCCTTCCAAAGAGACCCTATCTTGCATGCTTCTTAGCCACTTTTCAGGGCCAATTTGGTGAGTTTTGAGACTACCATATTTTATTTTCAGAGTTGGTTTGGTGCTGCCACATGTCTATCTTGTATGTGCTTCAGAATCCCTTGCATGGCCCTCTAAAGTAACTCATCACTTTTGCATGCCATGGTTGTATATCAGTGGTTATTTGGGCCTATTTTCACATGTTTTATTCACTGATTTTTGATGGTTTGGTGAGATTCCATGTGCATCATATACTTGCCATGTAAATCATGTTAGCTAGTCAAAATTGCATGCTACTTTAGCCCATCTTGCTAGCATCTTTTGGCCATGCCTTAAACTGGAAATGTGCATGTTTTGGGACTGCCTTGGTTCTGTCTTTAGGTCTCATGATCAAATAATGCTTGCTTTGTATAGCTATAGGTCAATGTATGTGCCTAGTTTTGTGTTTCGGGACCATTCCATGCATCGGGTGCCATTTATCCATGTTTCGGGATCATTTTGCATCATATTTCAGTGCTGGAACTTGCATGTTCGTATGCCATATTTCATGCCTTGCCATGCCTTGTTCGAGTGGCATTCGTGCCTTAGGATCGATCCTCGGTTTGCGTGCATGCTTGCATGCATCTCGAGTGTCTCATTTCATCTCATGGCCTCTGATGTGAGTGTGGCTGAGGTCCATTCATGTTGGCGTAAGCCCATATTGCATTGTGTATGCCATCTTAGTCCTTTGCATTGCGTATGCTAGGTTGTATGTTAGAGCATTGTGTATGCCATGTTACATCGTGCATTGTGTATGCCATTTCAGTGCATTGTGTATGCTAGGGTGTATGTTAGTTGCATTCATGCAAGTCATGCATATTGCATTGTGTTTGGGATAGGAGTTAGCCCGAGCACGAGAAACGAGGGACGTTTCGTACTCCGAGTGACGGAACGTGTCTCAATTCCCGGTCACCGACACTCCGAATTATCCATGATGGAGTTTTGGTATTGTTGTGTTTTCACGTGCATTCATTCCATATTGAGTCGTGCAATTCGACTCCTCGGCCATCATGCATCGAGATGCGCGATTGGTGGCACGAGGATCGAGGACTACACTCCCTGAAGAGTAGTCAAGCATACATATGTGAAAATACACTGCCATGTCCCTTTCTTGCTCTCTATTGCAGCAAATCAAGAATCAATAGCCTTTCAGAGCTTTTCGAAATATTTCGGGCTTACTCATAAACAGAGGCTAATCGGGACATCGCAATGGATTTCCACGCAAGGCAACCCGAACATGCATCATTCATTACCCGGAGCAGAGTTGAGGCAGTCCCTAGCTTGCATGCTAGTTTATTGCTTTCTTAGATTAATTTGTTAATTAATTAGGATTTTGTAATTATTCGGACTATAACTATTTATTTGGGACTGTATATTATTTATTCGGACCCTCCGCGCGAGGGCAATGTTGTAATAAGTGTGTGTGCGTGTGATATACGTCTTCCAACCCCACATCTTTCTCCCTTTTATTTACCAGCTTATGATGGTTAGATTAGGGTATGTTTCAATTAGCATACAGTATGATAGCATGTTTTGCATTCATTCATCTCTTTCGCATGCACCGGGCTCGGCGCATCATACTAACTGCATTGTATTTTAATTCCAAAGTTGAATAGTTGTTAGCTGTAGCATTTCACATGCCATGTTTAGAATAGCCAAGCCTACCATAGTTGCATTATTACATGTGTTGCATTAGGCATTTCTGTAAAGTTAGGATCATGCATGATTTCTAATTAGCTTCTGTTTTGGCTTGGAGTACTCGGTAAGTTTTATGCTTTAGCATCCTTACATGCATGTGAGTGACTACCATGATAGCATGCTTACCATGAGGCTATGTGCTTATGTGATATAACTGCCTGAATGCCTGTGGGTGAAAGTTGGGTTATTTGGATTGGAACAATACATTGACTATGAGTCTTAAGCCCACTAGATAGTGGCAAAACCATCTTTTTCTAAGCCCACCTGAGGGTGGCAAAATCTGCATTTTAAGCCTACTTGCGAGTAGCAAACCATTTTCAAATAAACAAACATGAAATGTTTTGTTCCAATTCAGGCGATCCAGTCTATACTTGTATACTGTGCGCATCACTTAGTAAATCTAGGCTAATAACCGGAATAAGAACAAATAATGTTTTCAAAACTCGATATCATGGTTAGTAGAGGCCGATCTTTGATCGGGCGAGCGGGGGTGCTCACGAAGTGACCTTCCCCAATCGTACCCAAGTTCCCGAGCCAAGGCAACTTTGGTAATGACGGACACGTGGCCTTAGGCAACGAGTCAGGGTTTCCTAAATTTCCCAAAATGAAATATTTAGGTGGCGACTCTGTATCTGGCAAAGCAGTCCATGTTTGGCACTTCTTTCTAAAAATCTGTTTTCTCAAAACGATTTGCCGGATTTGGACTCTTTGGTTCAGATTACGAACTGTGACAATTTGAGTCTGAGCTGTAGTAACCCAAAACGAACGGAACGGGGGACTCATCCCTTCCGGGGCGCTCGAGGACGTCTACAGTTTCTGGCGACTCTGTTGGGGATTTAGAGAACTTGACTCGAACTCGTGATATCTGGTTTTGACTACACTTGTGTGTTTCTTTGCATTGCATTTGCATCGGTGCGCCTAAGACACCGTGTTTGCCATCTGCTATTCCTGAACGGTTTACCGGAGGCTTGTCTTGTCAAGGCATGACCATAAGGCTGACCGGTTGTGGGCTCTGCCAGTATGGGAACACAAACCCCAGTTTCACCAGGGCACCCTTTTGACCATTCGACCTAGTGGATATTCGAAATCCATAGTGACCATTCCAAACTAGGACAGGTTGCTTACCCGATCATAGGTTGTTTGAAACCGCTGCGTGCGTAGTGAAACCCTAGCTCCTGACAAAATAGGACTGGGAAAACCTACCCCAACATAGGGGTGTTTTTGCTCTCACTTATCTGTTATGTGCTTTTGGAGTGTGTCTCTACAGGAATGCATGTATCAGTTTATGAGTTTGGGCATCAGGCCTGCGGGCATCAGTTCAGTTCTTTTGGGAATCAGTTATCTGTGGGTATCAGATTTAGTATTGGGGGACAGTGATTCAGGGATAATGACCAGTGTTGGAGGACAGTGTGTATTCAGCTTATCGACCGTGTGTTGTGTATTTATTTTAAACTGTTATGCTGTTCGTTTATCTGGTTATTTATTTTTTTATTGCTTTATTTATCTTTTTGCTAGGACAGTTTTAGCGCAATTGCTTCCAACCCAGCAGATATTCCCCAAGCACTTTGGACAAGAGGTCGTCGACTCAATCGATCTGAGGATCTGGTTGACGGACAGCCAGTGTTTCATTCTCTACCCCCGGTTGTCAGAAGAAGGCCAAGAAAACGCAGTGTGTCTGAGCAGAGGTTACTAGAGCAGTGGTCTACCCTAGCAGTGAACAGCCGGGCTGAGGTCTTAGTTTCTGCCATAGAGATACACATACCAGTCAGTCAGCAAGATCAGCAGAATATAGCCGGGATGGAAGATATCATGCGTCAGCTCCAAGAGAGCATGAAGCAAATGCAGGAGGACGCTGTCCGCCAAGCGGAGTTCTCTAAACAGCAGGCCACAATCATGGCCCAACAGGCTGAACTCATCACTAGACTCTAGCAGCAAGCCGGAGCATCAGCCTCACATCCAGTTCCTCCCCCATCAGGGGTCCCGCTAACCGAGCAGGCACCAGTTGCCCAGAATGTCCTACCAAATGCCCAGAACACCTTGCCAAATGTCCAGAACGTCCAGGAGGACACAAACCATCCAACGGGGCCGGCTCCGCCCCCACTTTCGCCTCAACTGTCCAAGGCGCCTACGCCTATCAACCACCCGGACTCTCCCTTCGAGTTCGAAATAGACCCAACAGCATTGAAACTAAGCAAGCTCGAAAAGCTTTTTAAGAAATCACAAGGGGTAAAGGCTATTCCGGATATCGAGGACGGATATACCGATGTGGCCGTGACATTGCTAGATAGATTCAAGATGCCGCAGATCGATCACTTCGATGGATCCAAGGATCCCATGGTCCACCTCCGGCTATTCTCAGATATACTACGGCCAATGGGCCTAACCAGACCACAGAAGCTTTCGCTATTCGGCCAGACCCTGTCGGGTATGGCCGCTATCTGGTATGCGAAGTTGGAGGATAACGTCAAGCAGAGTTGGGATGAGATGGCCGAGGCCTTTGTTGCGCAATACTCTTACAATACCCAAATCGAGATTACAACTCGTGATCTCGAAACAACGAGACAGGAGCCCAAGGAGAGTTTCTCGAATTTCGTAACCCGGTGGAGGGCGAAGGCCTCGATGATGACTTTAAGGCCCACCGATAAAGACCAGATCAGGATGATTGTGCGCAATCTCCAGCCAAAACTGATGCAAAAGATGATTGTACTCCCCTTCCCCACTTTTTCAGATCTACACGAGATGGGGGTACAAATTGAAGATGCAATGAAACAGGGTCTGATCGACCAAGATAGGGAGCAGCCCAGGAGGACTTTCAACCGTAACAACAATGCAGGCCCAAGTGGCGCTGCAACTGCAAGGGCTTCAGAGGTGAGCATGGTCACCACCATTCCCCCTCCCCTTCCAAGACCCATGGCAGCCACGCCTTTCTCCGGTGCATCCGGAAGCAATACGCAGACCGCCAAATACCAACCCAGAGGCCAAAGAACCTTCACACCCCTATATATGCCCCTGTCCAAAGCTCTGGGGGTTTTAATCAGGAAAAAGCATTTGAAGCCCCTGGAGCCGAGGCCACTACCAAATCCACTCCCTCCCTCTCATGACCTGGCAAAATACTGCGCGTATCACCAACAGCACAGTCACGACACCGACCGTTGTTTTAGATTGCGTCACGAGATCCAGGATCTTATTGACAAGCAGGTGATCACACCTCCCGACAAACCCAATGTCACAACCAATCCTCTCCCACCACATAACCAAGCTTCCCCTCCCAACAGAATCAACTTTATCCAAACTGGGGTCGTGTCTTATGATCCTAGTATCTATATCACCCCATCCCACCTACCTAAGCCGGAGGTGCTCCTTCCCGACTGCACCGACTCTTTGTGCATGTTGGACATCTCCACAACCCAATCAGAGCCGACGGTGGTGACCATCGAAGATGGGGCAGGGCAAATTTCAAAAAAGAATGGAATTGTTGAGTCTGGGATTGAACAGTCCGGGAGTTTCGCTGGGGAAGCCTATGATCCAAGTGAGTACATCTTGTCTTCGAGCCAGGTCGAGCCAGGTATAGAATTGCCAGAGAAGGCAGAGCTGTGTGTGATTCGGGGGGATGGATTTGAACAAGGGGCAAATGATTTGACGGCTGTGAAGGAGGACTTTGCCAACCTACAGTTTTTCGATGACCAAGAATCAGGGGGCGCGGCAGTCAACTGGTTTGATTATGAGGAATCGGCAGAGGCCACTGGATGGCTGGATGATCAACCAGATGTGGTGGAAGAGTTCCAACTAAAATAGGGCCCACCAGGGGCAGGAATATTAGCTGTGGCCGGAAGGGCCGGAAGTCAGAGTACACTGCCGGAGAGCGCCGGTACGAAGAATTTCGCTCGGAACTAGGACAGTGTGAATGCAGGGAAAGCTGAACAACAAACTGCGCTAACACAGGCAGAACAAGAAAAGATTTGGAATTCTGAGAGGATCCGGAAAGCCAAAACCTATGAAGGAATTGAAAGTGCTGTGTGCACAAAGACAGAAGATGTTGCGGGCATATGGGCCAAAAATACCGAGAGTACAAACATACCGGAGCCAAGCAGGTGTCTGTCGGCGGTCGATGGAATGTGGTGGGAGGACGATGATTTATGTCTTGCCCACACAAATGAAGATTGGGAAACCATCAGCCAGACGACACCTGGTATGTCGGAGAGGTCGACCATATGACGAGAAGCGGGCGGTATTTCAAGCCCCCGCACTTGGACCAACCAGAGGCATCTGGGAAGGATAAAGAAGCCGAGAAACAGAAGAAGAAATAGATTGAAGAAGAAGCCGTACTCAAACAGTTAAAGAAGATACAAGCAGACATCTCCATCTGGGGACTGCTTATGGCTTCATGAGTGCATAGACAGGCTGTTCTATCTGCTATGGACAAGGCCAAACTCCCTATAGATACCACACCAGAGCAGCTGGTTGGACTGGTCTTTCCGGGAGGAGGTTCCCCGATATTAACCTTTTCAGACAAAGAACTACCACCTGAGGGTGCAAATCATAACAAACCCCTTTACATCTCTGTGGAATGTAGAGACAAGTGGGTGCCAGTGGTTCTTATCGACACAGGATCCGCCATTAATGTGTGCCCGTCAAGGACGGCATATGCGATCGGGTTGAAGCCCGCGGACTTCGTGCTGACTACGCAAGTGATCAGAGCCTATGATAACACCAGCAGGGAGGTGATGGGGACTGTCAAAATTCAGACCCAGGTTAGTCCAGGACAACACAACGTTGAGTTCCATATCCCTGCAATCACCATCGCACAACCTTTTACCGTGGTGAATCCCTTTTAGTCTTTCACCACTTCAAGCCAACACCTAGGGTTTTAGGAAAGAGAGATAATAGATCTAGGGTTTCAGCTAGGATTTAGGGTTTGGGATTTAAAATGAAGAAGTGGAAAAGAAGGGACTTCCGTCTAAGGCTAGTGCATTGTGGGGATTGGGGGGGTAGCGATGGTGAAGTGGTTGTGATATTGGTAGTGGTAAGGGCAAGGGTGGTATATTGCGAGGTTTAGGGGGTAACGGGAGTGGTGGCTCGTGGAGTAAAGGGGTTGCAATGATGGTGGTGGCAAGGGCCAGGGTTCTGTCGCTATGATGGTGGCTAGGGAAGCGTAATGGTCATTGTGGTTGGGTCGAGATAAGAAGCGGGTAGTGATGGTGGGTGGGTAAGTGGCTAGTGGTGTGTGTTGAGCAATAGATTTTTAAAAATTTGTTCAAAATATTCATTTCCTTAATAGACAAAAATGAAATTATAAAAATTTAGGAGTTGGTGTATACTAAGATAAACGTCAGTGTAAATAGAATTTGCCTATGTTTTATGTGGTTAGTTGAGTGACCATAGACATATTGTTGGTGTTAAAACTCAAAAATTATTTTTTAGCTTTTCATTTTTCATATTTTTATTTTTCTAAGACTTTTTTAATCTAGATATAGTAAAAATGTAAAATATTTATTAAAAAAAATCTACAAAAAAAATTTACTAACAGCAAAAGAAATATCAAAATTTTAAATTTTAAAAATTTTAAAATAATTTTCGAAACTAATTATTTGAACTAAATATTTTAGGAGTTGCAACTAGTAAGTTCAAGTCCATTATAAATTTTGGTATATACTAAGAATATCACCAAATATTTTAGCATAGTGCCATTTCGTAATTTGGGTTTTTAATTGGCATTTTAATGAATTTTTTATGAGATTTTAAAAAGTTAGCATGTTTGGAAAAGTCTTTTAATTGAATAGATATACAATAGTGAAAACAAAAATAATTGATATGTATAATATGTTATTTTGACTTCTTTATGACTATTTGATTTTTTTTTTTTTTTGGGAAAAAACATTTAATCCTCCTGTGGTTTTGATTTGGTGTAGATGACCCCCCAACGTTTGCAAATATACAGACATCTCCCATATGATTTTGAACTTATCTGCAATCGTCATGTCATTAACATCTATGTCAAAAAAATAGTTTAACCTTATTGATACAGACACAATCACCCCCCACACACGCCTCACACATGCACTTTCCTTTACTCTTCTCTCTTTCTCTTTCTACACAGCACATATCACATCACATCACTCAACTCACTTTTTCAATTAAAAAACAAAACAAATTTTATTCAATTTTATTTAAATAAAATACATATAATTTTTAATATGTAAATTCTAATTTTATAAAATTAATATTATTCAAAAAAATATCAACAAATCTTTAAAATTAAACTAATATTTAACATATTTAATAAAACTTTAAATTAACAATTCAAAAAATATATTAAAAACTTATATAATTAAAATAATTTGTATGATTTGAAATTAATGAATACTGGAGTTATATCTCTTTTCCATTTTTATTCAAGAGTTCTTATGTGTTTTCACGTCCATTTGAGATCCCGAAAAATGGAAAAATTCCTTTTTGTATTGACACATAATTATTTAGAATTATTTTTTACCAAAAAAATATTATATTTATTTACTAAAAAAATGTAAAGACTAATAAAAAAATATTAACTCTGATAATAATAATTAAACCATACAAATATTATTTTGTATTTTTATTAACTCAAATCATACAATAAAAATAATACAAATTAATACCAAAAAGATCACTAAAAATAACCAAAAAAAATAGTCACATATATTTTAGCATTAAAAATAGTTTCAAAAAAAATATGACATGAGAAATCCAATTCATCATGTTTGATTGAATTATGTCTTCTATTTTTCTAAAAATGATAAAACTAATTTGTTAAGGAAAAGATCAATTTCTTATGATTCTATAAAATAAAATAAAAAATTATAAGGAATTTTAATAAAATATAATCAAGTGTTTCCCTCCGTTATTTTTTGCAGAAGATATTTCAATATTCATAACAAATTGTATAATAAAGTTTAAAAAAATTAACCAATAAAATAAAACATTAAAAAGACTCTATAGAGTGGAAAACAAATTAAACCAATAAATATTTGATTAAAAAAATAAATAAGTATGTAAATTAAATAAGAGGTATAAATATAATAAAAAAATAAATTGTATAATAAAGTTTAGTAAAATATAATCAAGTGTTTCATGCTCCAATATTGTTTGCAAAAAACATTTCAATATTCCTAACAAATTGTATAATAAAATTTAAAGAAAATTAAAAAATAAAAATAAACGATAAAATTAAAAAATAAAAAAGACATCATAGAGTAGAAGACAAATTTAACAAATAAATATTTGATTAAATAAAAAAATAAAAAAATCACATAAATAAGAGATAAAAATATAATAAACAAATTAAAAGCAAATTAAAATATAAAGGAGAGGGAGTATTAATTGTTCCACGATAGTTCCACTTTTCCTTCCAATTTGGGTGGAGTATAACGTCCATTTCAAATCATATGAAGGATAGGGTCATTTTGGTCCTTTGATCAAACTATTTTTGGAGGGAAAATGTGATGTCCCGGGTCCTAGACTTGACCGATATTGCGTAGTCAGGTGGTTTCTTTTATTTTTAGTGTTTTGCTTTTCGTATTGGGTTGCTGAGATCTCAATTTTGCTCTTACTTAGCCTCTCTTAACGTATCTGGGTAGAAATTTTGAGTTTTGGGCGTTGGAACTTGTATCAAGGTATGGAATCAAAAATTTTGGCTTTGACTGGCAAAACCGCTCGTGCGGATTTGGTAACCACTCAAGTGGAATCACTTAGAGATTTTGGAAAATTCTAGATAGAAAATCGCTCGTACGGATCTGAAAACCGCTCGTGCGGGTTTGGTTAAAATTATAGGTTTTTCTCTAGCTCAAACCACTCATGAGAGGCATGTGAATTCGCTTGTACAAATTTGGAATTCCGCTCGTGCAGTTTTCGATGCATCTATCTTGAATTCTGAGTTGTTTCCCTCAAATCTGATGCTAAAAACGTGTTTTACACACTTTTTCATATCTCTCTCTATATAAATACTCATCTTTTCCCCTCCATCTCTCTATAAACACACCCAAACTCAAACTTCTCTCAAAGATTTAGCAAAAACTATCAAGATTTTGATAGAGCTTTTTACACCAAATCGAAGAAGGCTATGTGGGCTATGTTTTTACCGATCGAATCAAGATTTCATCAACGTTGGATTTTAGGGTTCTTCTCCTTCCTCTCCCAAACTTGAGGTGGGGACATTCTTACAGTTATATATATATATATATACATATATGCAAGTCTATGTTTGTTTGGAACCTTTCTCTCATATTTCAACTATGATTTTGGGTTCTTGAGCTCTAGATGATTTTTAAAAATGGATTGTCTCTATATTTTCTCCAAAACTTTGGGAGTACGAGCTCTGTTGTTAAGTGTGAGTGTTGTCTTTAAAAATTCCTTTCAAAAATGGGAAAAATCTATTTTGGTGGAAACTCTAGAAAATTTGGGGATTTTGAGAAAAATGTTGAGTTATTATGAAATTCATGCTTGATAAATTATTATGGTGAATAATTGATGATTGAAACTCTATAATTGTATCTAACGAGGGATTCCATAGGGGAAAAAAATGTGAAATATTTGATTTTGATGCTTGATGAATAGTTTATAGTTGAGTTGTCTTGAAATGACCAAGTTTGAAAATGATGATTAACATATGGAGAATGCATGTAATATGGTATTGTTATTTATCCCTCGGATGATATATTGTGAAATTACATTGAGAAGAGATGTGGAAATTGTGATCACAATGGAAGATTGTGTGGTGAAATTGAAAATGGAACTATTATAATGCATTGTTACATGTTGCATTGCCATTTCAATTCATTTTCATTATCATTGATTTCAAATTTGCATTTGAAAATTATTACTTTGAGAAAGGAATTATTTTGTGAAACAAGTTCATCTTGAATTGTTTAGGGGTACATATGTTGGTAAGTCCAGATAAGAAGTGTAGTTTGGTATTGGTTAAGTTAGCCTGAGTGTCCATGGTGAAATACTAAAAACACTCGCGTAGAAGGTACCACGTGCCTACCGCTTACCAACCGGTAAAGTGGTGATTGGAAGTACTTGATATGCTTACTTGCAGACACCTACCTAGGGATTACCTAAGTCATATTTACCACCCCTTGAATTATATGGAAGTTATTGAATTATTATGTTTTCAAATTTGCATTGTGCACAAGATTTTCAAAAGATAAAGAAATATATTTTGAGCATGACATGGCATACGCATTCATTTCAGGAGACTATATAAAATGTGTATACTTTGTTAAGATCTTCTTACTAGGCTTTGTGCTCACCCTAATGGATTTTGTGCAAGAAAAAATGTGGTGATTCCGCTGAGTTAAAGGCATGGAATGTATTTTGAGGGCACATGGCTATTTTCTTTTGCTGTTATTTTGACAAGCCGATTGCTTTACATGTATGGATTTCGATAACCATTTTGTGTAACCAAGCATAAACCTTGTAACTTGTAGCCCATAAGGGCATTAAGTTGCATTCGACTTGTTGTGCCATATGCTATAAATTTATATTCTAGGAAATGTTGAATGTATAATTGCATGTGGAATACTTTTGTAAATCTCTAGAGTATAATGAATACAAATGTTAGGGATTTGATGATGATGTTAATGATGAGGCATTATATTGCGTATACATTTATGTAATGGAAGTTATTAAGTTGGAAATATGATCATGTTGTTGAAGTATGTTTGAGTTTTTCTATGTTAATTATTTGGGGGCACTACAAAAAATTATCAAACGGAGCAATACTTGCACATGAGATGCGTGTAACCCACTTTCCGTTTATTTGAATGGAAAATGTGACAATTGTAGATAAGTCAAAAACCATAGGGGAGATGTTTGCTTATTTCCAAACATTAGGGATTTATCTGCAATAGTCCAAAACCACATGGGAATTAAGTGCTTTTTGCCCTTTTTTTAAAACCAAAAAAAAAAAAAATTTTAAAAATCACAAACCAAACAGGCTTAATGTAAAGGAGTAAAGTTGGTGGAGATTGAAATCAAGAACTATAAAAACAGGATTTGGTGATAGACTCCTCAGTGTCTAACTTGTCCTTCAAAATGACAAGAATTATATAGATCCTTTCAAAATCCCTTAGTATTTTAAAACTTATTTCTTTTACTATAATACCCCCATATGTGTACATATATATGTGTGTGTGTGTGTGTATGTTTGTGTGTATATCAAATTACAATCACTCTCTCTCATCGCAATCTCTCTTCTCTCTATCTTGCTATTATCATTGTTGCTCTTCATCGCCGCCATCGCCGCTTTCCACCAAGTGCCACTGTCGTTCACCATGGAACTCTTTCTGTACCATCTTCATCACTACCGTCGCTTGTCACATCCATAACTTCAGATCTGAGATCACTCATAGTCATCGTCACCGAAAAATGACGATTTACAATGGTTTACAAAAACCTTAAATTTGAGATCCTTCTCTCTCTCTCTCTCTCTCTCTCTCTCTCTCTCTTCTTTTTCTTTTCTTAATCCTCTGTTTTTTAACTCTGTCTCTCTATCTCTCTTTCTTCTTCTCATGATACTCTGTTCTTCTAACAGTAAAATTTTACTCTAGTTCATGACACAACACTCTTCCATAAATTCATTCTCGCAACTTGTTTCAGAGTAAAATTTTGCTTTGAATCATAGTAAACTTTACTCTGATTTAAAGTAAAATTTTACTTGGTAATCAAAAAAAAAAGTAAGATTTTACTTTGAATCAGAATAAAATTTAGTATGATTCAAAGTAAAATTTTACTATCGTTAAGCAGATCAACATGTTGTTAATCAATGTAAAATTTTACTATTAGCAAAACAAAATACATACTAAATGAACGAACCAAAGTCAAATTTTCCTTTAAGATCTATGAACAAACAAACCAAAAAACTCTTGACTTTTCATTATAATATCTCAATTTCTCATTTTTCTGTCAAATCTAAGTTTTTTTTTATCTCAAATCTGAAATTATTGATCTTAAATATGAGTTTGTAGGTATCAAATCTAAGATGGTGGTGATTTGACGGTAAAAATGATGGTTGCTAGCCGACGGTGATGATGAGCGACGCCAATAGACAATGAAAATGGTGGAGACGATGAGCAACATCGAGGTGGTGAAGAGAGAAAGAGTGCTTTAAAAGAAAGAGAAGCAAGATAGGGTATAATAGTCAAATAAAATATTTAAATAACAAATTTTGTCCTTCATACAGGATTTTATAATGATGAGTGGGTTTTGGAAGTACTATTTTTTTTTTTTAGTAAATTACAAATACACCCCCTGAGGTTTGCTTAAAGTACAAATTGCCCCCTATAGTTTGAAAAATTACAAATATCTCCTTGCTATAATTTTTTATTTAACAAAGCTAACTAAAAACATGAAATTCATAATTGTTCTTCTATACAATAATAAAATTACTTAAATTATTAATTGAAACATATTTTTAATATTATTAAAAACTGTTAATTGCCTTAGTAGTTTATTAATAAAAAGGACGATTTGTTATGAAATTTAAAAACCTTAGGGGCTGGGATGTAATTTTTAGAATTACAGGTACGAATCGTATTTTAAATCAAATTTCAGGGAGTGTGTTTGTAATTTATCCTCTCTCTTTTTTTTTAAAATCCTTTTGACAAGAAAATTAAGCTAGGAGGAATTTATGACCAAGTTTCCCATATAAGGATCCAATCATCTCGTCATTCCATTCACTCTAATGTGTTTTTTTTTTTTTTTTTTTTTTTTTTTTTTTTTTTTTGTCTCCTAAATTCATTATGATTAATTTCTCAATTTTAGTCTAGGAATTTAGATTTAAAATCTTAGATTTGTACTATGGATGAGAGAATGTTATGAAGACTATACACATAATGAATCTGAATTACATATTGATATTTTTAAATAATTTGTAGATAAAATTTCTAAGTTTATAGTGTTAATAATTCATTATTGAATCTCCTCACCACCAGAAAATTATTTGGTGGTCCTAGAGTAAATCATATGGTGTATCAATTTAATATTTATTGGTTAAAATAATAAGACCCAGTAACTTGACAAGTGTTCATACCACTATTCTCAATACTTCTCCATACTCTGTTTCATAGGCCCCATCTCGAACCCATAATGACAATTCAAACTGTTTATTTTGTAAACCCACAAAAAATCAACTTCATTAGATATCAATGAATAAATCACATTTTGTTTTATAAAATAATTTTCTCATGTTTATGGACAAATAATTTCTCAACTGTTTAAACTAAAAAGAAAAAACGAAAAATGAAAATGTTATCAAGTGAAAATAATGAGTTCATGGTTCCGAATTCCTCATATTTGAGACAGAAAATAGTTGATGCCATTCCATATGAATTGCATACCATATGTTTTATGGGTACAATTCAAAGTGCATGATGTATATATTTTATCTTAGGATCTTATAGCAGAGGGTACACTACAAGAAATTAGCTTTTTGGGTATAAATTTATTCCGTCCCTAAAAGTGTAATATTTGTTGGGAAAAACTTTTTCCAACTAATTTCCTTCGTCACGAAGTTTGTCCCAAATGGCATGTCTGGAAAAGCTAAAAATTGACTTTTAGAGACAAAATTTTACATTTTTCATTATAAATAAACTTTTAGAGACAAAAATATGTAGTTTTAAAAAGTTTTCATTTTGAGACAACCAAAATTTGTCTCTAAAAGTCTAATTACATTCCAAGTCAAAAGAAGCAATTATGGAGACAAAAAATTAATTTTTGAGACAACACAAATTGGTCTCCAAAAGTTTTAGTTTTTGGAACAAATGAAAGTGGTGGCTAAAAGTTTTAATTTTGGAGACAATTAAAAGTGATCTGTAAAGGCATAATTTTTTTGAGACAACTAAAATTGGTCTCTAAAAATTTTATATATATACTAGTTTGAACATCAACTTATATTCCTGTCTTGATTTCTCAACAACCAAACAGAAAATATCCGTAGACAATTCTTGACTATTTTGTGTGTTCGTAAAGCGTTAAACTTTTTTTAACATTGAATAAAAGATGCCTTTGCTTGCATATCATAGGGATAGAGAACAGCAATAACTTATGAATATCAGATTCCTCTAAAACTTAACATGATATATAAACCAGAAATTGAGAATCACTACAAATATTGCATTCCAATCCGTAGCCTATATAACAAGAACACAAAATGAGCATAAGCACTCGTTAAAACCAAAATAGGCTCATCCGTAGGCAACTGGAAGAAGTTCAAAAAAAAAAACATATAGAGAGCACTACTAAATCTTCCAAGTAGTATCATCAACAAAATACTAAGACCCCTCATTCACAAAAGAACAGATTCATCGATGACTTTGGAAATTAAAATCCATTCTCCAGCAAGGGCTCACGTAAGAAAGTGTAGATTCATCAATCCCGCAATCTCAAGAAATCCAACTCGATCTCGCCCTACAAAAATTTTCTTCAGGTTTTCATCACAGATTTTCTGTGTCAACATAATGACAGCTTCTGTAAGAGAAAGTGTACAGGCTGATGCTTAGAATATGCTTAGACAAACACATTAGACTGCCCCATGGCACAAATTAGTTTGGTCCTGTATTCATTTTATGGCTCACGGTGAGGGAACGACCAAGTACTCAAGATAAGTTGATGAAATATGGTAAAATCAACTCTGTTAGCTGTGTTTTTTCCAGGTTGATTATTGAAGAGCATGAACATTTGTTCTTTGAGTGCTCTTTCATAGGGTGTGCTTGGAATCATTTGTGCAGGAAATGTAACATACGGCCTCATCTCAAACAGGGAGACTTGGCTGCATGGGCTTCAGTGCATCTTAAAGAAAAAGCTATGAACAAGATATCATGCAGATGCATGCCTGCTTCTTCTGTTTACATCCTTCTGAGGGAGAGAATGGAGGTTGCCATTCAATCTTTTCAATCAATGCCAAAGACTTTGTTTTGCAGTGTTCTTGATGTTCATAACGATGTGGGTTGAATGATTTGGTTGCAGGTGATGGACTAGTTGATTATGGGGCTTTGTGGATTGGCTGCTTGGGTATGTGATATGCCTTTGGATAATGGGTATTGGTTACTGTAAATTATAAGATCATGTCCTCATTATCTTCTTGTATTTATTTGTTTATTCTTTGGTCTTGGCTGGCCCCGTCTCCATCGAGGTTTCCATCCTCATTGTAATGCCTGGGGTATGCCCCATGTATGATATAAATATTTCTGATATTTTTCTACAATATTTCCGATATTTGGAACAAATGAAAGTGGTGGCTAAAAGTTTTAATTTTGGAGACAATTAAAAGTGATCTGTAAAGGCATAATTTTTTTGAGACAACTAAAATTGGTCTCTAAAAGTTTTATATATATACTAGTTTGAACATCAACTTATATATTCCTGTCTTGATTTCTCAACAACCAAACAGAAAATATCCGCAGACAATTCTTGACTATTTTGTGTGTTTGTAAAGCATTAAACTTTTTTTAACATTGAATAAAAGATGCCTTTGCTTGCATATCATAGGGATAGAGAACAGCAATAACTTATGAATATCAGATTCCTCTAAAACTTAACATGATATATAAACCAGAAATTGAGAATCACTACAAATATTGCATTCCAATCTGTAGCCTATATAACAAGAACACAAAATGAGCATAAGCACTCGTTAAAACCAAAATAGGCTCATGCGTAGGCAACTGGAAGAAGTTCAAAAAAAAAAAACATATAGAGAGCACTGCTAAATCTTCCAAGTAGTATCATCGACAAAATACTAAGACCCCTCATTCACAAAAGAACAAATTCATCGATTACTTTGAAAATTAAAATCCATTCTCCAGCAAGGGCTCACGTAAGAAAGTGTAGATTCATCAATCCCGCAATCTCAAGAAATCCAACTCGATCTCGCCCTGCAAAAATTTTCTTCAGGTTTTCATCACAGATTTTCTGTGTCAACATAATGACAGCTTCTGTAAGAGAAAGTGTACAGGCTGATGCTTAGAATATGCTTAGACAAACACATTAGACTGCCCCATGGCACAAATTAGTTTGGTCCTGTATTCATTTTATGGCTCACGGTGAGGGAACGACCAAGTACTCAAGATAAGTTGATGAAATATGGTAAAATCAACTCTGTTAGCTGTGTTTTTTCCAGGTTGATTATTGAAGAGCATGAACATTTGTTCTTTGAGTGCTCTTTCATAGGGTGTGCTTGGAATCATTTGTGCAGGAAATGTAACATACGGCCTCATCTCAAACGGGGAGACTTGGCTGCATGGGCTTCAGTGCATCTTAAAGAAAAAGCTATGAACAAGATATCATGCAGATGCATGCCTGCTTCTTCTGTTTACATCCTTCTGAGGGAGAGAATGGAGGTTGCCATTCAATCTTTTCAATCAATGCCAAAGACTTTGTTTTGCAGTGTTCTTGATGTTCATAACGATGTGGGTTGAATGATTTGGTTGCAGGTGATGGACTAGTTGATTATGGGGCTTTGTGGATTGGCTGCTTGGGTATGTGATATGCCTTTGGATAATGGGTATTGGTTACTGTAAATTATAAGATCCTGTCCTCATTATCTTCTTGTATTTTTTGTTTATTCTTTGGTCTTGGCTGGCCCCGTCTCCATCGAGGTTTCCATCCTCATTGTAATGCCTGGGGTATGCCCCATGTATGATATAAATATTTCTGATATTTTTCTACAATATTTCCGATATTTGGAACAAATGAAAGTGGTGGCTAAAAGTTTTAATTTTGGAGACAATTAAAAGTGATCTGTAAAGGCATAATTTTTTTGAGACAACTAAAATTGGTCTCTAAAAGTTTTATATATATACTAGTTTGAACATCAACTTATATATTCCTGTCTTGATTTCTCAACAACCAAACAGAAAATATCCGCAGACAATTCTTGACTATTTTGTGTGTTTGTAAAGCATTAAACTTTTTTTAACATTGAATAAAAGATGCCTTTGCTTGCATATCATAGGGATAGAGAACAGCAATAACTTATGAATATCAGATTCCTCTAAAACTTAACATGATATATAAACCAGAAATTGAGAATCACTACAAATATTGCATTCCAATCTGTAGCCTATATAACAAGAACACAAAATGAGCATAAGCACTCGTTAAAACCAAAATAGGCTCATGCGTAGGCAACTGGAAGAAGTTCAAAAAAAAAAAACATATAGAGAGCACTGCTAAATCTTCCAAGTAGTATCATCGACAAAATACTAAGACCCCTCATTCACAAAAGAACAAATTCATCGATTACTTTGAAAATTAAAATCCATTCTCCAGCAAGGGCTCACGTAAGAAAGTGTAGATTCATCAATCCCGCAATCTCAAGAAATCCAACTCGATCTCGCCCTGCAAAAATTTTCTTCAGGTTTTCATCACAGATTTTCTGTGTCAACATAATGACAGCTTCTGTAAGAGAAAGTGTACAGGCTGATGCTTAGAATATGCTTAGACAAACACATTAGACTGCCCCATGGCACAAATTAGTTTGGTCCTGTATTCATTTTATGGCTCACGGTGAGGGAACGACCAAGTACTCAAGATAAGTTGATGAAATATGGTAAAATCAACTCTGTTAGCTGTGTTTTTTCCAGGTTGATTATTGAAGAGCATGAACATTTGTTCTTTGAGTGCTCTTTCATAGGGTGTGCTTGGAATCATTTGTGCAGGAAATGTAACATACGGCCTCATCTCAAACGGGGAGACTTGGCTGCATGGGCTTCAGTGCATCTTAAAGAAAAAGCTATGAACAAGATATCATGCAGATGCATGCCTGCTTCTTCTGTTTACATCCTTCTGAGGGAGAGAATGGAGGTTGCCATTCAATCTTTTCAATCAATGCCAAAGACTTTGTTTTGCAGTGTTCTTGATGTTCATAACGATGTGGGTTGAATGATTTGGTTGCAGGTGATGGACTAGTTGATTATGGGGCTTTGTGGATTGGCTGCTTGGGTATGTGATATGCCTTTGGATAATGGGTATTGGTTACTGTAAATTATAAGATCCTGTCCTCATTATCTTCTTGTATTTTTTGTTTATTCTTTGGTCTTGGCTGGCCCCGTCTCCATCGAGGTTTCCATCCTCATTGTAATGCCTAGGGTATGCCCCATGTATGATATAAATATTTCCGATATTTTTCTACAATATTTGCTTACTCCCCCCCCCCCCAACAAAAATAAATAAATAAATAAATAAATTACAAGCTTAAGCTTAAGACCATACACCTAATGCAGAACAAAGTAGCCATCAAAGATTAAAACAACACCTGCTTTGAAGCAAGAACTGCAATCTTGTATTTGGGATCAACAGTGGGCACACGAACAACAGATTTCATCGCATTGAACATTTTTTACAGCTTCAGGAAGTCCTCTTCCATTTTCACCCATGGCCATTTAGCAAGAACATTTAGGTCTCTATCTCCGGAAAGCAATAACTGTGTTCTTAATTGTGTTAGTTGTCATCACAATCAATCTAAAACACCATATCCAAAAAAAATGACTGACTTTTAAGGAAAATTTTCATACAAATGGACTTTACTCAAAAAAAAAAAAAAAAAATGCAAGCCAGTGAGCAACTTTTCAAAATACAGAAATGGATGGTGCTAAAAAATTATCAAGCTCATGGAATTTATTCTTCTCCCTCTCTTCACTCTGTAATGTTACTGATTTCACACACACACAGACCAAAAAAAGAAGCAGCTTGTTCTTTTCCTTCAACAAATTCAAACACAACATTAAGAAAATTCTTAACACTCATGTTGTTGAATGGATCCATATGCACCCATTTTCCCCTATGTTCTTGCTTTTCGACCTACATACAAAAGAAGTGCTTGCTTTTCGACCTACCAAAAATCTGTATGAATTGCATGGAAGTCTTATTTTTTTAAATTTCAGCTGAAAATTACAGAATTTGGCCTAATTCTTTTCAATTTTGAGAATTGTAATTTGCATTTCAAGTCATGAAATAAAGTGAACTCCAAGAAAACTATTGTTGAAATTGAAATTGTGAAGTGTAAAGAATGAATCCCTCAAGGGATTAAAAAAAAAAAAAATTAAAATCATCAATTGCAGCAAAATTATTTGATAAGAGAAATAATTTTTTCATGGATTTGCTTAAACCAAATACTTCTGCTACTAATTGAGAGTCAATATGTTCAACATATAGTTTTGCAAGATAAATCACAAGAAAAAAAAAAAAAGAAGAAGAAGAAGAAGTTGAAATTTCAAGGTAGTAAATTTTCACATACAGATGCAACAATGTAATCAGAGATGGCCACAAGAATGTTGCCTGCCAAATGTTGAACATATTGACTCTCAATTAGTAGCCGAAGTATCTGTAAGGAAACATCAAGAACTATTTCACCTAGAGGCGTCTCTCAAGTTTGCCATTATTGGAGATTTACTTAAACCAGTGAAACATTTTCATGGATCAAAACAACTAGTAGTACCTAACAGAATCATCAAATCTCAGCACCAAAATTAATACTACATTTCAACGATCGTGTATTCGAACCAGCACATCATAAATCAATACAACGAAGTGAAATCATCAACACACACATTACACCGATAAATAAGCATTTTTGAATAATACGAACAATTGATCAAAAATCAAATCTATCATACTGAAATCGATTAATCGATTGAACCTGGATGCTGAAATCACAATGGAGAGAGATGCTATGACACCTCAAGGATGACACCTCAAGGATGAAATTGTTGCCGAGATCAGAAGCAATCAACGAGAGAAAAAGAAAATAGCGATTTGAGAGAGAGAGAGAGAGAGAGAGAACTAGTAACTAGAATTATTATTATTATTATTTTAAGATAGTCCCGAGTATTGAGTTGAAAAATCAATATATAAAATAAAATGACGTATGATTTGGGTTTATTAGGGATCAATTAAAATTGTATTTTGTGACTAATCTTTTTACAATTAAATAAACTTGTCTAAAAAATGTAATAATATGATTAAATATATTTTTTTTTTAAATTCCTTCATTTTGTACTTAAAAGTATAATTTTCGCAGACAAATTATTTGTCCCTAAAAATTTGTCTCTAAAACTTTAATTTATTGTAGTTAGAAAAGCACATTGAGGTCTCATGTAGCAGCATTCAATTTTAGTTTTAAAGTTAAAAAGTCATTAAAGAAAATAAAAATTCAACAAATTATACTAAAAAGTCAAATATTTTTTTTCTGTTTATTTTTTATACATCTTTCGGTAAAAAATTAAAAAATCATCTCAAACATACTACTTTTTTTCTTATATTTTAGTCAAAAAAATTAAAAAATTATTAAAATAACATATTCCCAAAAAAGCATGAGCAACTCTCTCATCAATATATTTCAGCATTAACGTCAGTATTTTCTACACATTAATTCCTTTATCTCTTTATAGAGGATAACATATACTAATGAATGACATACTACAAGAAAATACATTTTTAGCGATTAAATTTTTTTTAATCTCCAAAACTTACAAAATTGGCAAATAAAATTTTTTTTAGTCGGCAAAAGTACAATATTTAACTACTAATTTTTTTTAGTCGGAAAATATTAATTATTGGTGACTAAAAAAATTTAGTAGCTAAAAATGCCACAATTGGCGACTAAAAAAATGTTTTGGTCGCTGTATGAATAGTTTGGGCTACTAAAATTTTTTTAGTCGCCGAATGAAAAACAAAAAAATTTACTTTCAGACTTTTGACAACTAAAAGTTTGGTCGCCAAAAATTTATTTTTAGCGACTAAAAAATATTTTAGCCACCAAGAAATGAAAATATTTGGAGGGAAAATTTCGAATTTTTGAGAGATTTATAAAATTATTTGGCGACCAAAGTATTTAGTCACCAAATTACTACTTTTAGCGACTAAAATAATATTTAGTCGCCGTTAATTAAGGTTTTGGCTACTAAAAAACATTTAGTCGGCGTTGATCAAACTTTGGCTTGTTTTGGGAAGTTGGCTTTTAGCCACTTTTTTTAGTTTGTAGCAAAAGTTAAAAGTTGGCTTTTTTGAATTTTTTTTCATTTGAGAAGGTGTTTTTAGCCAAGGGTGAGATTACAATTTTACTCCTCATGAGTCAAAATATGCTACATGGGTGAAGTTGTAACATTTTAAACTAAATAGGGATAGTTTGGTCATTTGATTATGATTTGACATCATAAACAAATATTAATCAAAAAAGCCAAAAGCCCTTTTTTACCAACTTTCCAAATCATTTGTCTAAAAAAATTAAAAACTTGGTTAAAAGCCAAAAACCTACTTTTTACCGTCTTCCCAAATCATTTGTCTAACAAAACCAAAACCTTGATTAAAAACCAAAACTCTACTTTTTACTACCTTCCCAAAATAAGCCTTTGTATTAAGACTACTCTGTCAGTCCTCTCCCATTTCATTCTCTCATCATCCCTCTTCTCTCTTTCTCTCACTCCATCGCAGGCGACCCTCCTACCGGCCACCGTCCACCACTGTCGCACACGAGCACCCACCTCCTCATCGGCGACGGTACAACCCACCTCCCCACCAGCGACAGTACCACCCATCTCCCTACCAACGACGGACAACAGTAGCTACTTTGATTTATGTCTCCTCCAGCGCACACCAGGTATTTCCGGCCTCTCTCTCTCTATATATATATCTTCACCCAATTTTTAGGGTTTTATAACAAATGATTTGTTTTTTTTTTTTTGGTTATAAATCAGAGGGTTGGAGCTTCTCTCTCTCACTCTCAGTCTGTCTGTCTGTCCGTCTGTCTCTCTCATATGAGCACTATCGTTGGAGCATTGCCCCAAGTATGTCCTCTCTATTTCGCCCTCTTTCTGTCTCTCTTCCCCTAATTTCAGCCTCTAGGGTTTTCTCCTTCCATTCGCATTCCTTCACACAAACCCAGCCCCAAATTGACCCACCTAACGCCATTGACGAATGACTTTGATTTTGATTTTGATGATATTAATTCAATTTGTTCATTTCCATGTTCTTTTTCTTTAATTTAATTTATGGGTAAATTATGCATACCACCTGTTTGCTAATATGCCTCTGAAAATAGGAAACATAAAATCTGTCAGTTTCTGGTTGAATGTGAATTGTACATGTGTTAATTTCATAACTGTGTTGCGTATAGTCACAATTGAGGCAAGGTTTTGGAGGCAGTTTCAATTTCAAGACTGCTATGTAGTTCCAAATCCCCCCCTCCTTTAGGTAAAATTCTCCTTGTTCAAACACATGCCTTTCTTTTATGTCTTTTTTGTTACTGAGTTAAACTCTATTAATAGATAGTTTCAGTATTTCAAAGACAAGATAAATGGTGATTGTCTGACTTATTTTTTGTAATGAAGTAAATATTTTATCTGCAAACAAAAATGTGTTATAACTTAAAACTATCTGTTTCAGTTTCTTGGAGGAAATCATCCTTGGGAGTGGTCAAAACTTTGTATTAGAGGTATTTATTTTAATTGTGTTAGAACTTTGTAGACTTATTGCATGAATGTTTTCAATACACGCGAGTATGATATTTCAAATAAATTATAAGGATGGGTTTTCTTTGGCTGAAGTGATCAAGAATATATATATTTTTCATTATTTTGCATAATATATATATTTTTCATTATTTTGCATAAAGCAAATCCAATTTTCAAATAAATTATAAGTCCTCTCCCTTTTCACTCTCTGATCAAGAATATATGGGTTCGTTTGGTTTGTGTTTCTGAAAAAAATTTTGAAAATTTTCTCTACAAATAAGTTTTCAAAAGTAATCAAACCAAACAAATTTTCCCAAAAAAATTTCCCAAAACACACAAACCAAACAAGTTTTCCAAACAAATCTCTCTCACACACACATCAAATCAATCACTTTTTCCAAAACTCTCTCTCAAAACAATTTTCCAAAACAAATTTCCCAAAAAACCAAACCAAACATGTTTTCGTACTTTTTATCTCTAAAACACATCTCTCAAACACAAACCAAACATACCCTATATATTTTGCATAAAGCAAATCCAATTATGGTCTTCTCCTAAGCTAAGTTAACAAAAGTTGCATGTTTACCCAATTCTGTTATTGGCTAATGATATTTTTCTTGTAGTGCTAGTTAACAATATTTTTACTTGAACTAGCCACTTGCTCCAAACTTGAGGCATGATCACTAGTAAACTAGTCACTTGTTCTGTGCTCCTGTGCTCCTATTTTAGTAAACTAGTAGACTTTAACCATGTACAATCACATAATGACTAGTTTTCATATGGTATCTCCACTGCTTTGGCAATTAAGATTTCATTATAAAGCTGCCTTTAGTCTATACTTACATTTTTTAATGTGTTTTTTTGAACAGGTTAAGAATCATTGATTAGAGGAAACTAAAACCTGTTGAGAAATGGTAACAATCCTTTCTACTTTTGTTTTGATGTTTCAAAGATATGTTGTTGCTGAGGACACTTAAGTTTAACTGAAGTTTAATATCTTCCAATGTAATAGTTTTTATTTATTATTTTTTTATAATACCGGAAACTGGTTATTAGACCGTGGTATTTATCATTAATGTGCATATCTTTGCTGGAGCTTTTTCATAATGGTAATTTCTGTAGGGTTGTAACCCTTTAGGCATTCGAGGTTGAAGTTGGTAGTAATGATAAAGTGTTCATGTTAATGTTTGTGAATTACTAGATGCTGTTTCTGCCTATGGTATGATCAATTTTATATAAGATCACAACTTATCATTGAATAGGATTGAAGGTTGGTGTAGTTAACAATAAAGTGTTCCTATTAAGGTTTGTGAACAACTAGATGTTGTTTCTGCCTATGGCAGAGCCAAGATTTGAACACCTCATGCGTATATTAGCTGTGATAACAAATGTGGAATGGGAGCATGTAGATATCTTTGAAAATGAGGGTGGTGGGTGACTCCAGTATTGATAGCAAAATATTTATTTACTTAAATAAGGCCCTCGCTCTCTTCGTTTTAAGGTGCAAATTGGGTACTTATCTTCCAATGGCCCTGTTTGGTAGAGCTGTGGGAAAGTGCTTATAGCTTATGCCTAAACAGCTTATAGCTTATAACTATGAACATAAACTGATTTCTAAATTATAAATTAAGCATCTCCTACCCCACTCAAAGAATAAGCTGATTTCTGACTTCCAAAAAACTATAAGCTATAAGCTATAAGCTAAACCAAACACATCAAAATAGCTTAAATTAAGCTGAAAGCTAAAATAAGCAACTTTTAAGCTGCACCAAACAGGCACAATGTTGGGAGCTCAACAGATTTAAAGGTATTTCTGCTTTCACAACTAGTTTATACAAGAGAATTCATGAAGTTTTTTATTTTTTATTTTTGAAGTTAAAGTGATAGAATTTGCAGGATTATGAACTATTGAATTTTACAGGATTAGCTCCGACTTTCAATCTTTTGATGGAAAGATACTAAATTTTAAAAAATTTCATTTCGTGATGATGAATGGGATTGGCCAGTTTGCTATGTTTTTCTGTACATCTGATGAATGGGATTGAGCAATTTGCTTGTGCAATGAGCTTTTTCTTGATGTATGAGTTTCAAAATTTCTTCATGTCATTGTCTATTCTACTAGGCAAATGTCTGGCTATCTGGGTTCATATGTTGCCTTTGCACTGTAATTAATTCATGGAACTGTTTAAAAGTGCTATTGTATGTTAACATGAATTATTACTCTCTTATAAGTATAATAGTATGAATTTTCTTTGGTTTGTTGTGCTTATATTAGATTGCTCTAAGAATGAGATTTAGGAGGTTGAAAATGGTTTGAATGACACTACAACAAGCTGCAGCCCTATCTGTTCTGACTTTAGCTGCTCTGGCTGCGGCTCGTACTGCAGCCTTGCTTGTGTTGACCTGGCCTGGTCTTGCTGCAGCTGGGGCTGCTGCGGCTGGGAATGCAACCTTGGCTGTAGTGGCTGGCTTTGGCTTATGCTTTTGTGTGCTCTGGCTTATCAAATCTGAATTGGTGCTTGGTTGGTTGCCCCTATATGGTTTGCAGTTTTAGATTGAAATTTGTAAAACGTAGGGTCACTTCAGAATGTTGAAGCATGTCATGGTTAGTTCATTTTTCATGATATTTGCATGTGTATTTGGAATTAACTAGTTGAAGCATGTCATGGTTAGTTCATTTTTCATGGCTGTTGGGGGAGGGTATCTTTGTCTTAGGTTTCTTATGTTCATTTTCTTAAGAGACTTATAGTTCTTACTTTAGTGTCTTTTTTTTCTTTTGTCTTTTTATGTATTTTAAACTTCACGTTTACATATAGTTCTTGCTTCTGTAGCTCGCACTAGTACATTTATTTTTTTTTAAAAAACGTCTTTTCATTTCTCATTGATATGTGAGGCATTGCATATGTTGTGCTGATATGTTTTCTCAATCTTCTCAGGAAAGTCGTGCCTTGTTCAAATGTTGCAATAGAACGAGAGGTGGAGATGCAAAGACCTTAGATCTGAGGTGGAGATTACGTGCCTGTTTGGTAGCACTTAAAAGCAGCTTAAAGCTGCTTTTAGCTTAAATTAAGTTACTTTGGTGTGTTTGGTAAAACTTAAACGGATAAATTATAGCTTTTATTAAGCTATTTTCAGCTTAATTTTCTAAGCACCTCAGGCGGTGCTTCTGGATTTAGCTTATACGGGAAGCTGAAATGGGAGGATTAAAATGACTAAAATGCCCTTCAGAATTGATGCTAATTACATGTATGCCATGTATATAAACCATTTCTCACTCATTCTTCCTCTCACACAAACGAGAGAGGTGATTTCCGGCGAGCTAGGGCGATTTCCGACAAGCATGTCCATTTCCGGCGACCGAGCTCTCTCTCTCTCTCTCTCTCTCTCTCTCTCTCTCTCCCCCTCTCTGCCTCTCCCCCTTCGCGAACCTGTCTGTCTCCCTCTCCCCGGCGTGAACCCTAGCGCCGGTTGATCTGCACCATCTGCCATCGTGATCTGAATGAAACCTTAGCGCCGGTTCTTCCCGCCGAAGCTAGGGTTTTCATTATTATTATTTTATTTTATTTTATTTGAGGTTTTTCAGTGTTTTTTTAATTAAAAAAAATAATTAATGAATAAAAAATGATAATTGATGCTAATTAATTGAGACTAATTAATTTAAAATGAAAAGATGAAAACTTGAGACTAATTAATTTAAAATGAAAAAATGAAAAAAATTTATATTAATTGATACTATTAATAAGAATATTGATGAATATACGTAATTGATGGAAAAATTAATAATAATTGATAATATTAATATATGTAATTTATGTAATAATTGATGAAAAAAATTAATATTGATGAATATATGTAATTTATATTAATTGATAATATTAATTGATGGAAAAATTGATAAGTTAATATAAATTGATGAATATATATAAATTGATAAATTAATATAAAGAATAATAATGATACATTAATATAAAGAAAAAATGAGATATTACTAAAAATAATAATAATAATAATAAATTGGAAAAATTGATACATTAATATAAATTGATAAATTGATGAAAAATTGATGAATATATGAAAATAATACGTAATGAAATTACAACATTAATATAAATTAGAACATGAATATTAATTTTAATGAATTAATAAATTAAAAAGATTAACAAAGAAGTAAGAGAAGGAAAAAAAATTAAAAAAGAAAAGAAAATAAGGTGAAAAAGAAAAGAAAATAAAATAAAATGAAAAAGAAAAAGAAAAAAATGTATTATAAATGAAATCACAAATTTTATATCCTATAAGAGCAAAAATGACAATTACACAGCAAAAAGTTATTTTACAGCTTATTTACCAAACACTACTCTGCGACTTAAATCCATAATTCCACAGTTGCACCAAACAGGTTACCAGCTTATGTTCACAGCTGTAAGTTATAATTTGTTAAGTTATAATCTATAATCACTTGCCCACAGCTCTACCAAACGGGACTTACTTTTGCCATAAAACATATTACCATTGGCGTGGTATAGATTACTAGTGGATTTTTTTTTTTGTGTACGGAGGACATTATTTTTGTATGATTATCTGTTTGTATGGAATTATTATTTTGGATTGAATTATATTTGGTTTGTATAGAATTTGATGTTAAATGACCAAATTTTTTGATGGTTGATAGTGAAATAGAAATAGGCATATGTATTGTTTTGTTTATATTAGGGTGCAGATTGCACAAAATAAATACAGGTTCTGGAAAAATTAATAATAATAATAATAATAAAAATACTAAATAAAGTTTTTGGTGACTAAATGTTTAGTAGTCAAAAAAAAAAAAAAAAACAACTTATTGGTGACTAAAAATTTAGTGGCCAAAAAGAAACCAAAGATTTTTGGCTACTAAAAATTTAGTAACCAAAAATATATGAGATTCTAGACAACTAAATAGTTTCGTAGCTTAAAAAAAAAAAAAAAAAAAATGAAAGTAATTTCTTTTGGCGACTAAATATTTAGTAGCCAAAAATAAATAAAACTTTAGGCGACTGTATAGTTTAGTAGCTAAAAAAACAACATGAAAAGTAATTTTTTTTTGGCGACTAAATATTTAGTAGCCAATAATAAATAACACTTTGGGCAACCAAAGAGTTAGTAGCAAAAAACAAAATAAAATGAAAAATAAATTTTTTGGCGACTAAATTCTTTAGTCCCTAAATATAGTAACGTTGTGACTAAAATTTATCCACGACTAAAAGTTTTAATCGCTGAAAATCAAAATTAATTATATTTTGAAAACTTTTGGCGACTAATATTTAGTCGCCAATTTATGACTTTTGACTACCAAAAAATATTTAGTCACCAAAAGTGTCATTTCTTGTAGTGATAAAACCCACATGGTGAGTGCTGCTGGTGTTGTTAGGCTTTATGTAGTTTATGGAATATGTTGCATTCGTACCTGTTTGGACCATTTTAATATTATTGGTTAATTATTTATTTATTTATTTATTTTGTGACTTTTTATTTGGTCCATGAGGAATTAGTGGGAGGTCATGGGCATCGGTGGTGAGTAAGGTTTTGGGAGTTATGGAATATCCCACATTGACTAGGAGAGTAGATGAAGAGTTGCATATATGTATCTATGTTATTGGGTTTACATATAACTTGTAGGAATTGGATCCAACTCACTGGCGCAAGGTAGGACTAATTGGAGGGAAAAATTATTCAATGTTCCTGGACGTGTTTGTACTCCTTATTTTGTTTATTATAAGTCCATTACTCTAGTTTAATGTAACATTATTTTTTATTAATTCCCATGTAGCCTATAAATACTCTCCATCAATTCATCCTCCACCAACATTTTCTACACTTTTACTAACCAAAAAAATGTTTTTTCCTGTGAAGTTTTGGATTCACGTCTTATATAAAGTTGGCTTCAATCATATGATAAATGGTCGGACTATGGTATCATGGATGGGACAAGTCAGCATTTGGTGACTGTTGCACCAGTGTTTGGATTTTTTCTACAGAGTGGGCTTGATCTTTTTAAAGAAAATGAGATATCCGTACCTCAGCTTAATCTGTTTGTATCTCTTTTTCTTTATATTTTTTTGTTAATAAAATATTATTTTTCTAATATTTTCTCCAACAAATTACTTGTGGACTCTCTCAAATTCGCATTTAGGCTTGTTGGGCCCATTTAGAAGCCGACTTTAGTGATCCAAACCATTCGGGAGAATCAAAGCCCTTATTTAATTGTATGCGACACATGTTATGCATGTCAAAATATTTAATGACATTTCTATAAACAAGGTAGGTATAAAATAAAATATAAAAAAATAAAAATAAAAAGTTAGATATCATTTTCATTTTTTATTTTTATTTTTTAAATATTCAAAAAAAAAAATTGTTTGACAAATTGTTTTTGGTTAACTTTTGTAAACAAGGTTTGGTATCTTTTTGTTATTATTTTTTATTTTTTATTTTTTTTAATTTATAAAAATAAACTTGTTAAACAAACTATTTTTTAAAACCATTTTTGGGAAAACAGATTTCCTAAACTATTATTTAGGTACAATTTTTAGAAATTGGGATTTAGATTTTAAGATTGAGGATTGAGTTCATTTGCATCCATGCCAATTTCATGTAAAATAACTACCTAGATTTTGTTTGTTTTTCTAGATGTATGTATTAAATCATGGAACTTAATTATTTTATGATGACAATTTTTTCAACTCTATTGTTATTATTGAATGAATTACTAGCATATCTATACAATATATATTCTGTAATAATGATAATTGATGATTTCTTTTATCCTGAAATTAGTCCCTTGCTTGCTTCACTGAGACTACCTCGGGCAATATAGGGTTTTAGTGTGTGGTTGCCTGTGGGGTGGTGGGGTGGTGGAGGTGGTGACGGTGGTGGTTGTTAGGGAAAATATGATTTCTCACAAGTAAATCAATCAAAAGGAATAAAAACTAACGCGGAAAAATTAAATCAAAAGCAACACAAAATTTTTTACGTGATTCCCTCAATGAGAGGTACGTCCACAGGATCGAAATCCGATTCCACTATCAACCAAAAAGGTTTCCAAACGATTACAAACGAGATACGAATGGTCTCCCAAAACCACCCTTAGGTGAATTTCAAATAATCACAAATAAATAAGAGGAAAGACCTCACCAAAAAAACGAACAAAAATCTTCGAAACTAGAATTGTAGAAGACCCAAATTAACTTCACCAAAGCATCCAGCCGAAGATGCATTAAAAAGTTTCAAAGCACCCAAAAAAAAAAAAAAAAACCTTCTTCCAAGCATCAGCGTGTTTGAGCACCCACCGAAGAGAACAAGTAATATATTTACCGAAGCACTATATCACGAGACCAAAAACAAAGACAATGTATATATATATTGTTGAATTTTGGATTATGTTCTCAAAATCCTAATTGTTACCAAACTGAATTAGGTCTCTAAAAATTAGATATAATATATTAAAATATATTATAACAACACCAAACCAAATTAAACTCTTTTAATAAATCAATTGGGTCTCATACTCCATTAAGGAGATATATCCCAACAATTCTCCCCCTATCGACTTAGGTGGAGATATCAACCATACCTGCCAAAATTCGACACTTTAAATATTTGCCCCTCGACAAAGTCTTAGTCAACATATCCGAAATATTATCATCTGTGTGAACTTTTTCGAGTTGTAACAATTTTGAATCTAACACATCACGAATCCAATGGTATCTCACATTAATGTGCTTTGATCTCGAATGAAAAGTAGAATTTTTACTCAAATGAATAGCACTTTGACTATCACAATAAAGCACATACTTTTCTTGCTTCAAACCCAACTCTTGCAAAAATTTCTTTAACCATAACTCTTCTTTGCAAGCTTCCGTAATAGCAATAAATTCAGTTTCGGTAGTTGAGAGAGCAACACATTTTTGTAATTTAGATTGTCATGTCACAACTCCCCCTGCAAAAGTCATCAAATACCCCAAACTAGATTTCCTAGAATCAACATTACCGGCCATGTCAGAATCCGTGAACCCATCAAGTATCGGCTTACCATCCCCAAAACACAAACACACCTTCGAAATCCCTCGAAGATACCTTAGAATCCATTTTACTGCTGCCCAATGTTCTTTACCCAGATTAGAGAGAAAACAACTTACCACACCAACGGCGTGAGCAATATCCGGCCTTGTACAAACCATAGCGTACATTAAAGAACCAACTGCTGAAGCATAAGGAATTTTTTGCATTTCTTCCTTATCTTTCTCACTTGTAGGACATTGATTCGAACTAAGCTTGAAGTGACCCGCAAGTAGACAACTAACCGGCTTTGCTTTATTCATGTTGAACCGCTCAAAAACTTTCTCAATGTAACTTTCTTGAGACAACCAAATCAGCCCATTTTTGCGATCACGAACAATTTCCATACCAAGTATTTGCTTTGTTGGTCCCAAATCTTTCATAGCAAAAGACTTGCTCAACTCCAATTTCAAACTGTTAATCATGGTAGAATCTTGACCCATAATTAACATGTCATCAATATAAAGTAAAAGAATAATAAATTTACCATCCTGAAAATGTTTCACAAACACACAATGGTCCAAAGTGGTTTTAGAAAAACCATTATTCATCATGAAAGAACCAAATTTTTTATACCATTTCCGCAAGGCTTGCTTGAGGCCATACAAACTTTTCTTCAATTTGCAAACAAAGATCTCTCTCCCTTTTTCCACAAAACCTTTTGGTTGCTCAATGTAAATTTCTTCTTCAAGATCATCATGAAAAAATGCAGTCTTCACATCAAGTTGCTCAACTTCAAGGTTCATACTTGCAGCCATGCCAAGTACAACCTGAATAGAAGACATCTTCACAACCGGCAAGAAAATCTCATCAAAGTCAATACCTTTCTTTTGCCCAAATCCTTTCACAACAAGACATGCTTTGTACCTCGGATTCTTACTATCATTCTTCAATTTGAAAACCCACTTATTTTTCAGAATTTTCCTCCCCTTAGGCAACTTCACTAAATCATAAGTGTGATTTTCAAGTAAGGAATTCATCTCCTCTTCTATTGCCTTTTTCCAATCATCTTTCTTTGTATGCTCAAGTGCTTCTTGGTAGCTCTCAGACTCCCCTTGATTGGAAATCAACACAAATTCATTAGGAGGATACTTTTTTAAAGATTGTCAGTCCCTTGTAGATTTTCTCAACTTAAGTTGTAGTGGCGGTTCTTGAGTTGGATGTTCTTTCTCAATTTTGGGCTCAACTTCATTTTGAATAGCATCATTATCTACATCTTCAAGAGGTGGCTGCACATCTCCTCCATTTTCATTATCCATCGAAGATGAAGGAGATCGATCGATGTCAATGAGATCACTAGTTTTTTGCTCCGGTTGATCGCCTTTGCCAAAGTCTTCAATTATCTGGTCTTCAAGAAACACAACATCACGGTTTTGAATAACTTTCTTGTTGACCGGATCCCACAATCTATAACCAAATTCATTACGCCCATAGCCAAGAAAAATACATTGTCTTGACTTGCTATCAAACTTGGACCTCTCATCTTTTGGAATGTAAACAAAAGCTCGGCAACCAAACACTCTCAAGTGCTCATGAGACATATCTTTGCCGGTCCAAACTCTTTCAAGAACACCACCAATCAAAGGATAGGAAGGAGACAAATTGATCACGTTAACCGTTGTCCTCATTGCCTCACCCCAAAAGGATCTTTGCAATTTAACTTGTGAAAGCAAACACCTTGTTCTCTCCACAATGGTGCGGTTCATCCTCTCAACAACGCTATTTTGTTGAGGAGTCTTCTTAACTGTCTTTTGGTGCCAAATGCCTTAGCTACGACAATACTCATCAAATGGCCCAATGTATTCACCACCATTATTTGATCGGATGCACTTCAATTTCTGCCCTGTTTCTCTTTCAACCATGGCCTGAAAATGCTTAAATACTTCTAGAACTTGATCTTTAGTTTTTAGTATAAAAGTCCAAATTCCTTGAATAATTATCAATGAAAGTAACAAAATAAAGTGCACCACTATGTGTTCTATTTCAAAGGACCACAAACATCCGAATGAATCAACTCCAAAACATTTTCTTTTCTAGAAGCAACATTTTTATGAAAAGAAACTCTATGTTGTTTACCCGCCAAACAATGAATACAAGTTTTGAGATGTGTACCTTTCAAACAGGGTAAAAGCTCTTTCTTAAACAAAACTTGCAGCCCATTTTCACTCATGTGCCCAAGTCGCTTGTGCCACAATTCAATAGAAGTATCATCTTCAAGTGCATTGACAACACCTTTACAAATTTTTCATTGCATCGAATAAAGTGTATGAGTCTTCTTGCACTCCGCCACCACCAAAGAACCCTTTGTGAGCTTCCATATTCCATCACCAAATTTGTTGTTGAAGCCTTCAGCATCTAGCATCCCGGTAGAGATCAAATTGAGGCGAATGTCAGGAACATGCCTCACATCTTTAAGCAACAACTTGGAGCCTAAATTTGTTTCCAAGCAAACATCACCCATGCCAATAATCTTGGACAAACCTTCATTACCCATTCGAACCAAACCATAATCTCCTTTGGTGTAGGTAGTGAAGAAATTAACTCGAGAAGTCACATAAAAAGAAGCACCAAAATCAATCACCCAATTACTCTCTTGGCCCACAAAATTGATACAATCATCTTCAGAAAAGGCCATGAGATCACCATTGGTAGTAACCGTCGTTGTGTCTTCTTACTTCTTATCCACACTTTTGTCACGTCTTTTCTCCTTGTTCTTGAGTTTTCGGCATTCTCGCTTCATGTGCCCTTTCTCTGGCAATAATAGCACTCAATATCTTTCTTTAAAAAAGAACCATCTCTTCATTTGTCAAAGCTTTGATCACGACCATGAGGAGTCTTACTCCTCCCCCTTGTTTTGCTTCGGCCTCTCACAACAAATGCTTCCAAATGAGAGGAGCTCGCTGATTGTCTTCTAGTTTCTTCATTCAACAAGCTACTAGTGACTTGGCTCATTGTGACAACTCCATCAGATGCCGAATTACTAACCGTCACAACCAAAGTCTTCCAAATTTCGGGTAAAGAACTAAGTAGCATCAAAGCCTGCAACTCATCATCAAAAATAATTTTCATAAAAGCAAGTTGGTTAACAATACTCTTTATTTCATTTAGATGTTCCGGAGTAAGGCTGCCCTCTTTATATTTTAAATTAACCAACTTACGAAACAGAAAAGCTTTATTTGTGACTGATTTCCTATCATAAAGGCCTTCTAATTTTTTCCATAAATCATGTGCTGAAGTTTCAGTAGTAACATGATGAAACACACTATCATCAATCCATTGACGGATAACACCAACGATTTTTCGATTAAGCCTCTTCCACTCATCATCTTTTATATCATCAGGTTTGCCACTATCACCCTCAATAGGCCCATACAAATCTTTACAAAATAATAGGTCCTCCATTTTAGTTTTTTAAGTTACCTAATTGCTTCCATTGAAGTTAGACATACGATCCACATTTCCCTCAATTGATTTACACAAATAAATAAACCCCAATAAACCGTAAGCTCTGATACCAGTTGTTAGGGAAAATATGATTTTTCACAAGTTAATTAATCAATGGGAATAAAAACTAACACGAAAAAATTAAATCAAAAGCAACACAAGAATTTTTACGTGACTCCCTCAATGTGAGCGAGAGTGACGAAGTAAAATGGCGATTTAAGTTACTCCGGTCTTGTGGATGCTTTGAAGTTAGCCCGGTCCATGACGAAGTTAGCTCGGTCCATGTTGAAGTTAGACCGGTCTAAAGGTGCTTGGGAGTTAGACCGATCTTAGAGTTAGACCGGTTAGAAGATGTTAGTTCGGTCTAACCATGCCATGAGTTGTACAAGAGAAGCCGAAGTAAGAGTAGTAGAAGGAAGAGCCGAATTGAGGGTGGTTCGGCCTATTCTGCGGCTAAGCATAGTCATGTTTACTTCGGTCATATTGGAGTCCGGCGAGGGAATGTTACTTCGGTTGTATGGCATCTTGCCGAAGTAAAACCATCTCACTTGGTTTAAGCAGTGAAGGGGGTGTTGAAGGATAAGCATGATCTTTCAGGAGTATGAATCCTAGAAGGACTCTACATGGAGGAGTAAGAGTCCTACTAGGGTTGTGCCACACGAAACCTATAAAAGTTCACAAACATCACCTATGGAGAGGTAACACAACTTGGCTCCCTGAATACGTAGAGCTTTTGCCTATTTGTCTTGTTGGCTGACTTAGGCATCGGAGAGGTTTCCGGCACACACCCGCCGGCCAGCTCACGTTTGTATTTTCAGGTTGCAGAACGACGACGTACGGAGAAACGCAGGTTTGATCAACAGGATTATACGAGAAGGTGTATTTCTTTCCCGTACAATTGGCGTCGTTTGTGGGAATTGCTGACAAGAACAAAACCTCTTGATCAAACTTTTCCTCTTAAAGAATCAATGGCGCACAACGAAGAGTTGCCACAGTCCGCCATCGACGGACTAACACCAGAGGGAGGTGCGAGGCACGAGGGTTTACCCTTGATCCCTCCCATGGCGGACTTGGACCCAAGACAGAATCCCAGGAGGGATACGAGGGGGAGAAGACGGACGAACAGCCCCCATCACTCTCGTTCACAGAGCCCAGAGAGACAAAGGCGGAGGATTGACCCTCAAGCCATAGAGGATCGCGTCAAGGAGCAAGACGAATTAATACGACGGATGGCGGCGGATATGGAATCTCTAAAGCGTCAGATGAAGGGAAAAGAAGTGGCAACAGGAGAGGGGCGCACAGACAAAACGCCCCCTCGTCACTCGGAAGGCCGTGGTAGGAACACCACACCCTCGCAAACAGAGAGTAAAAGCCTTAGGACAGGCGATACTCAATCCAGGTCTTCCAGAACTCGTCACTCCAGGTCTGAGAGAGCGAGATCTGAGAGGTCCTACACGGAAGGGAGCACTTATTAGCCTTCACATACGCACCAAACAAGGTCCAGACAGACGGAGTTGCCCAGATCGTCCGACTTACGAACCGTGCTAGAAGAGAAGGCACGATGGAGGGAAGACGCCAGGGCACGCGATCCGCATAGAGTTTCTGCCTTACAGCGGTTGGCTCCTTGGACGCACGGAAGCGTCGAGGTTGGAATGCCAATACCGCGCCCTGCCTACGAACCAACAGACAAGGCATTGGCGAGGCTGCAAACCTCACCGTTCGTTCCAGCAATAGGGAACGCACCCCTACCATCAGGCTTCCTTCAGCCCAAATTTAATACATATAAGGGGAAGACAAACCCCTACTCACACTTGAGCCACTTTCGCCAGGTCATGGCTGTATACCGGCGAAACGAGGCTTTGATGTGCATCCTCTTCCCATCAAGCCTTGGCGACCTAGGCTTGACTTGGTTTGAAAAACTTCCAGAAGGCAGCATAGCCTCCTGGGCACAATTGGCGGAAGCATTTGTAACAAGGTTCCGAACAAACACTAAAACCCCGGTGGAGATCGACCAGTTACTCTCCATCGACATGGGCGACAAGGAAACCTTACGATCTTACAACAGTCGTTACTGGGAGACATTCAACCAGATTGGGGATTGTCCCACCAATCTGGCCATTGCACAGTACAAAAGAGGACTTCCAGTCGGAAACAGACTAAGGGACTCGATCACTATGACGCCGCCCCTCACCATGGAAGCCTTGATGGAGAGAATGCATCAGCACATCAGGGTGGAGGAGGATGGCGCACGTGCCAAAGCAAAATCTAGCACAAGCACAGTACCAGAAAAGAAGGCCTCAGTAAAGGTCAAAGCGGTAGATCGTCCAAACAAAAACGGACGTGGCAGGCGAGACAATAGGGAGGACCAGGATAAAAGATGGTTGAGAGTCCGCACTGCCATAACCACGGTCTTCAAGAAACCGATCTACCGAATACTGAGTGAAATTAGAGACGAGCCTTTCGTCAAGTGGCCAGCCAAGCTAGGCAAGGCTCAGAAGAATTATGACGACAGGTCACGGTGCACCTTCCATAAAGAAAAGGGGCACCGCACTGAGAACTGCACGCCATTGAGACAGCACCTGGAGGAATTGGTTGCAGCAGGACACCTCGACAAATATATTAAAGGAGGGGCGCAACCAGCCCCCCAGAATCACAATAACCCCAATGGGATGCCAATCGACGCTCCACCTCAAGGCGTAATCAATGTGATACATGGAGTCTTCGAACCTGAGCGTGTGTGCGAGCTCAGAGGATCGATCAAGAAGGCTGAACACTTAAGGGAGGTACTAAGTGCCCAGCCTGCCATCAAGAAGGGAAAGACAAAAGCCACGAACGTCATGTCTTTCTCGGATAAAGACTTGGACAAAATATATTGCCCTCACAATGATGCCTTGGTTGTCACTCTCCGAGTCAAGGATTTTGACGTCAAGCGGATTCTGGTTGACCAAGGTAGTTCATGCGAAATAATGTACTACGAAACATTTAAACAATTGAAGTTGCAAGATAAAGACTTGGCACCTGCCGTATCTCCCCTGATTGGATTCAACTCCATGCCAGAATGGCCCGTCGGCAAAATAATCCTCCCAGTCAGAGCAGGGAGTGTGACGAAACAAGTGGAGTTCTAGGTGTTGAAGGTCCCCTCCACTTACAACATCATCTTGGGCAGAACATGGCTGCATGCCATGCGATCGGTGGCGTCATCCTACCACCAAGGAATGCGGTTCCCCAACGACACCAGAGTAATAGAAGAAGTATATGGAGATCAGATCATGTCGAAGCAGTGCTTTGTCACGGCGAATGGCAGCCGCGCTGCCAAAGGATACGTTCATTCGGTGGAGGAACCTGAGAGTAATGAACTATTCGCAGATGTTGGCAAAGCGGCTAGTCAGAAAGCGGTGGAAGACTTGGTAGAAGTAAGAATAGATGAAAAGAACCCGGATAAGTTCTTTCTGCTCGGTTCGTCGTTGTCCAGCACCGAGAGAATAGAGGTCTTGGAATTTTTGACCTCTAACATCGAAGTGTTCGCTTGGACACCATACGACATGCCAGGCATTGATCCCAACTTCATCTGTCACCAACTCAATGTCCACCCATCCGCCAAACCAATCATTCAGCGCACCCGCAGGTCGGCACTCCACCACGCCGAGATAGTCGCGGAAGAAGTAGGAAACCTGCTGGAGGCAGGAGCAATTAGAGAGGTGCACTACCCAAAATGGATCTCCAACACAGTCGTAGTGCCAAAGAAGAATGGCAAGTGGCGTGTCTGCGTCGACTACAAAACAGTCAACAAGGCGTGCCCAAAAGACAGCTTTCCTCTACCACGGATAGATCAGCTGGTAGACCTAACGGCGGGGCACAACCAACTTAGCTTTCTGGATGCATACAGAGGCTACCACCAAATCGCCATGCATGAACCAGACCAGGAGATCACGTCCTTCACAACTCCAAGAGGACTATACTGCTACAAGGTCATGCCCTTTGGCCTAAAAAACGCAGGGGCAACATTCCAGAGAATGGTTACCAAGATGTTTGAACCATTGTTAGGTAAAACAATGGAGGCTTACATCGACGATATGGTGGTCAAGAGCAAAGATGAGAATGACCATCTCAAGGACCTAGGTAAGATGTTTGAGATCCTGAAAAAGCACAAGTTACGCCTCAACGCGTCAAAGTGTGCATTCGGAGTAGGATCTGGCAAATTCCTGGGCTTCCTGGTGACCAACCGGGGTATAGAGGCAGACCCCTCCCAGATCAAGGCAATTCAGGATCTGGAGAGACCAAACTCAGTAAAAGAAGTACAGCATCTCACCGGCATGGCGGCTGCGCTTAATCGGTTCATAAGCCGGTCGTCAGACAGACTACGACCATTCTTTCATGCCCTAAAAACCAAGTTTCAGTGGGACGAAAAATACGACCGAGCTCTGGAAAGCTTGAAGGAATACATGTCTTCTCCACCACTACTTGTAACCCCAATCCCTGGAGAAGAACTCTTCCTGTACTTGGCAGTCTCTCAGCACGCAATTAGTGCAGTGTTGGTCCGTGCAGAAGGAATCCAACATCTGCCCATCTATTACGTCAACAAGACACTACTGAGTGCCGAAACAAGGTACTTGCCACTGGAGAAACTGGCATTGGCCTTGATGATGGCCTCAAGAAAGTTGTCGCACTACTTTCACGCCCACACTATAGTTGTCCTCACAACCTTCCCGTTAAAAGCATTGTTTGAGAGGGCTAACTTCTCAGGGCGAGTCTTAAAGTGGGCAGTAGAGTTAGGGCAATACAACATCAAGTTCCAGCCCAGAACCGCAATAAAGGCACAAGCTTTGGCAGACTTTGTCGCGGAATTTACTCCAGGAAGTCATCATATCTGCCCAATCGACCTGACTGAAACAACCGAACTAGGGATGGAGGTTGACGTCGGAATAACGTAACCCCTGGTACTGGTTACTCAATCAGGTCCCAATACAGACCAGAGTAAAACAAGGAAGGAAGAGGCGAACCATGCTACACCAAGTCAAGACTCACCAACAAGACAAGACTTGGTACAACCAGATGGCGAGGGGCAGAAAGCAAGCATGGACCTTGAAGAAGACACCAGCATCAAGGAGGAAGATCCCAAGGCATCATCTGATCCCTCTACTTACTGGAAGTTGTTCGTGGGAGAGATGTGGAAGCTCTTCGTGGATGGAGCATCCAACCGGCATGGAGCAGGGCTTGGCATAGTCCTCATCTCTCCAGACGGCCTAGTAGTGGAGCAGGCAATCAACCTTGGCTTCCCAGCATCAAACAACGAAGCGGAGTATGAAGCGCTTCTTGCAGGTCTCAAGTCAGCATTCCACATGAAGGCCAGCGAGCTAATGGTCTACAGCGACTCACAGCTGGTAGTGAACCAAATATCTGGCGACTACGAAGTGAAGGATGACAAAATGGCTAAGTATCAAGAGTTGATCAGAACAGAGATAAAGAAATTTGAAGTGGTGAGGATAGAACAAATCGGCAGGGAGGAAAACAGCAGAGCAGACGAACTAGCAGGCTTCGCCTCAATGGCAGACACCTCCATCCCTCATCCATTGCTGATCGACTACCTACCTAGACCAAGCATTGAAGACCCCGAAGCGAAAGAGGTATGTTGTGCAGAGTTAGGACCTTCTTGGATGGATCCCATCATACTGTTCCTAAAAGATGGCACCCTACCGGAAGAAAAGAAAGAAGCCAACAGAATAAGAGCAAAGTCGCAGCGATTTTGGCTCTCTCCATCCTTAGCATTGTACAAAAAGTCGTTCTCAGGACCATACTTAAAGTGTGTACACCCCAGCAAAGTGGAAGCGTTCTTGTTCGAAATACATGAGGGTGTATGCGGCAGCCATCAAGGAGGAAGATCATTGGCATACCGAGCAATTTCGCAAGGATACTGGTGGCCATACATGCAAGCGGATTCAGAGAAGTATGTCAAAAAATGCGAAAAGTGTCAAAAGTTTGCGCACCAAATACACCAACCTGCCAGAGAACTTCTACCTCTCACTAACCCATGGCCCTTCGCAATGTGGGGCTTAGACATAGTAGGGCCACTTCTAACAGCACCAGACAACAGGAAATTCTTTCTTGCAGCAACCGATTACTTCACAAAGTGGGTGGAAGCAGAAGCCTTGGCCTCAATCAAGGAAAAAAATGTGAAGAAGTTTGTCTGGCAGAACATCATCACTCGATTTGGCATACCAAAGGCACGAATATCAGACAACGGCACTCAGTTCGACGGTAGAATCTTCAGAGGCTTTTGTGAAGAGTACAAGATAGAGTTCTACAATTCTACACCGGCATATCCCCAAGCAAATGGTCAGGCGGAGGCATCAAACAAGGTAGTCTTAAATGGATTAAAGAAAAGGTTAGAGAAAGCCAAAGGCAAATGGGCAGAAAAGCTCCCTCATGTTTTATGGGCTTACCGCACCACGCCTCGACGATCAACAGGAGAAACACCATTCTCCGTAGCTTATGGCATGGAGGTAGTTATTCCATTAGAAGTTGGCCTCCCCACAATTCGGAGCGAAAACTTTGATCCAGACTTAAATGGCGAGGCCATAGTATTGGAGCTTGACCTTGCGGAAGAAAGAAGAGACAGAGCATTGGTTCACATCGCCTCCTACCAACAAGAGTTGTCCAGAAAGTATAACAAAACAGTGCATCCAAGGCAATTTAAGATCGGAGATTGGGTGCTGCGCAAAGTGATGGGAAACACCTTGGTTCCAGGAGATGGCAAGTTGGGGCCTAATTGGGAAGGACCTTACAAAGTGGTCGGACTAGCAGGCAAAGGGGCATACCACTTGGAAGATAAGGACGGCAAAGCAATCCCTAGGCCATGGAACACTGCCAATCTCAAGTTGTTTTATTTCTAGTTTTTTTTTTTTCTTTTAAGTACATGTAATTTTTTACTTTCTCAATAAAACAAGTCGATTATTTTCAGCATAATTGTTTTCCGTAGAAGGTAACTTTAGTGAGTTAGGAGCATTGTAAACATAGTTGGCCGGAATAACCAACTATGAACCTTCCTAAGCCCAGGATAAGGATCCAGGCTGCAGGACGTTTGGTCGGAATAACCAAACATTTTATTCTAAGTTGGCTGGAAAAACCAACTTAGAGGTTGGCTGGATTAAACCAACACCCTTCCTAAGCCCCGGATAAAGATCTAGGCTGCAGGACGTTTGGTCGGAAATAACCAAACACTTTATTCTAAATTGGCTGGAAAAAACCAACTTAGAGGTTGGCCGGATTAAACCAACTCCTCTTACTCTTCGGCCAAAGTAAGTTTATGGCTAAAGAGTGGTTGGCTGGATTAAACCAACTCCTGTTACTCTTCAGCCAAAGTAAGTTTATGGCTGACGAGTGGTTGGCTGGATTAAACCAACTCTTGTTACTCTTCAGCCGAAGTAAGTTTACGACTGAAGAGTGGTTGGCTGGATTAAGCCAACTCTTGTTACTCTTCAGCCGAAGTAAGTTTATGGCTGAAGAGTGGTTGGCTGGATTAAACCAACTCTTGTTACTCTTCAGTCGAAGTAAGTTTAAGGCTGAAGAGTGGTTGGCTGGATTAAACCAACTCTTGCTACTCTTCAGCCGAAGTAAGTTTAAGTCTGAAGAGCGGTTGGCTGGATAGGCCCAATTTTAGTTACTCTTCAGCCGGAGTAATTATGTCGGCCAAATAGTGGTTGGCTAGTAAGTCAGGTTAACCAACCAGAACCGGAGTACGGTATCCCGATTGAAAATATTGCAAGAAAGTAAACCAAAATAGCAGTTGAAGTAATAGTAAGCAAGGCAAGTGCAAGCATACAAATCAAAACCGGAATAAGAGTTCAGCACAAAAGAAAATTTTCATTAACAAGATCAAAAGGGTCTTCATTACAGAACAGGGGACTCAGCCCGGTTACAAGTTTGTTTTTCTAAAACAAAGAACAGAGAAAAATGAAAATCAGTTGAAGAGATCATCAATTTCGGCATCAAAGCCAACGTCAGCATCTGCTCGAAGTCCGGTTTGAGGGGGGAGCTTGGTTTTAGCTTGGACCTCGGTATCAACTGTTAGCACGGTGTCAGTCGGCAGCTCATCAGTTAGGTCTTCAACTGCTGGCTCCAGCCGAGCTGATTGATCGTTGGCTTGCTCATTGATGACCGGAGTGTCAGTTGGCTCGTCTTCATCTTCATCATTATCATCAGAGCCTGAGCCTTCGAGAAATTGCTTTTGAAGATCGGCAGCGTACTGCGCCAATGAAGCCGGAATAGAATACTTAGGAGCATTATAGACCTCGGTCTCAGGCCCACAGCAGAGCTGCTCCACCGCACTCCTCCAGCCACACTTGAAGAAAAGATCCTTGGCGGCTTCGCACTGCTGGGTATAAGCGTCCTCCGCATTCTTGAAACCTCGCTTTTCGGCAACTTTCATGCCCTCCTTCAGTTGGGCTATCTCGGTGTCTTTTTTCTTTTTAATCTTCGCCAGCTGGCGCAGGTACTTGTCCTTTGTCTCAATGGAAACCTTTTGCTTTTCGGCTTCGGCCAAACTAACCAGTTCGGTCAGTCGGCCGTTCTCAGATTGTAGCTCGGCCAATTGCTTTTTGGTCTCCTCTAGCTCGGCCGATTTTGCTTCGGCTTCGACCACGGCCTGCCTTGTTGTTCGCCTGAGCTCCAACACTTTCCTGTGTGTGATGTGGTTTTTCTGAATGGCCTGACAAAACATAGACTTCCATTGAGCCGAAGTGAAAGTTGGAAAAATTAGACAGATCAAAAAGGACAGTGCCACTTACCAGGATCATTGATTTTGTTGAAGACCGGATGGCCTTCAGTTCGGTGTTGAGTTGCTTTTGGTGGTGCTCCATGTCCTTGGGAAGGCATACACTCTTGGCTAGGTTGAAAGCCATCAAGTGATCCTTCTCAGTAACAACGGAGTCCGAATCCTGTATAGCTCGGTTCTGGAAGGTCAGTTCGGGAACCCACTTGGAGGAGGCACCTCGGTCAGAGTGCTCCGGTCGGGGGCTTTGTTGAGGGCTGGGAGGAGGACTAGGTGGCAGAATGGTCTCGTCCTCGTCAGCAAGGCGTCGCTCGGTTTGGCTAGTCCGGGCACGCTTGCTCGGACGAGATGAGGAGGGCCGTTGGGATGGAAGTGCTACCACGGTTTCAGTGGTCTGCCCAGCTGGTGGTACATCGGCGGGATTGGTCGCGGTTAACAGGGCCTTCAATCTACTCCTTTTTGCCATCTCTTGTTCGGCTGTGAGTGGGATTAGGTTTATCTGGGGCAAGGTTGGGTCCGGTTCTGGTGCGTCTTCTAGGAGAAAGTCGGTCACTCCCGCTTTTCGGCGACCGCTGTATCTGTAGGTCGGCTCGAAATTTAGAAGTTTGGCCCAACCTCTTTCTTTAACCCGTAGTGCGGCGCGGAGGGTATTGAGGTTGGGGTAGCTGTACAATGAATGGAGGTAAGCTGAGTCTGCAAAGAAAAATTCAACTGTTAGCTCGGTTCAGGACGGAAGCCGAAATCAAAGAAAGGCACAAGAGAAAACCGAAGTAGTTATACCGGGTTCTCCTTGTTTCCAGTTTATTCTTTGGCCAGGAATCTGGGCTTGATGATCTTCATAATTCCTAAATACCCAGAAAAAATCATCGTCATTCAAGTCTTTATCCGGCGTATCTTTTATTATTTTCTCTCGGTTGCGGTGTATTCTTAAATAATAAACCCAGCCCTCTTCTTTGGAACCTATGGAGTATTGGTGGAATATTTCGGCTAGACCGAGGTTGAGTCCTTCTTGTTGGTTTAGTGCGGCTACCCCCATTATGATACGGTATGAATTGGTGGAGAGTTGGGTTGGGCATAGTCGTGTTTGTCTAAGGAATTCGCAAATTAGTGGCTAGACTGGAAATCTTAGTCCGGTTTCTATAATTGAAAGGAGGGTGAAGGGGACGAAGCCTTCATTTCTCCACGGAGTTACATCTTTTTTGGCCAATATAAGTTGGACATCGTCAGGGATGTTGTACTCCCTTCGGAATTCGGCTAGGCCTCCTGGGGTTTCTACCAAAAACCTATACTTCCCCATTTATTGTATAAATTACAAATAAATTATCTCGGTCAAAAGAATGTGCTCAGTAGCTCGGTTGAGTGCGCAGAGGAATGCCTGGGCGACCTAAGTCTGCAAAGTGGAAAACAAGGTGTTAAGCACAGATCCTTGACCGTGCTACAAAATCAAAGCAAAGATAAAATTCCTACTTCGGCTGCGTGGTATGCTACAGGTTTTATATCGGTTCTAGCAAGGTGCTTAATAGCTCGGTTTGATCTACGGGTTTGTTACTTCGGTTAACCCTATAGGGGCAGCTTTCTGAGTTCGGTTAGAAACTAAGAAAGCTGGCTTAGCCCCGAAGGCTTAGCTCGGTTGATGACCAAGATTTCTAGTGGGCTAAGTTCAACCTTAGTTCGGTGCATTTATCTCGGCTCAAGGCAAACAGGAGATAGTTTGATTTGTTAAAACTACTAATACGAGTGGCAGTTCGGTTGTATATTAGACTACAAACAGTTTACTAGTTCGGTTGTGTGTGATTTTGGATCGAAGAGTGTTCTACAGATTGTTTCATGAATACCAGAGGTTCTAACATGGTGTTTTCAGGAGAAATAAAGCAAAATGTGTTTTGTAAAAACACGCACAACAAAGTACGACAACAAGGAAAACAAGATGGATGTGTAAAACTTACCAGATAAAGAAGCAGAGGAGCTGAAGATGGAAGCAACGGTAGTGATGAAGAACACGAAACAAGATTCACAGTTGCAAACGTTGAAAGGCAATAGAGCAAGAGAGAGAGAGCAGAAAAAGTGAATAGTGTAAGTATTTGATCCAGATGAAATGAAGGGTCTTTGTTTTGGTAGGAAGGAAAAGGCGGGAACTGTTCAAAAATTGTGAAGTACGAGGGCGGCGTTACAGCTGTGGATAGCCAATAAGAGCCTGCCACGTGTCCTTGGAATACTGAACGATTCAGTTTCTATGATTGAAAAGACGTTGTGACCGGATAAGAATAGCTCGGCCTAAGTTTAGCTCGGCTGGATAAGCTAAATGGTTTTTAGCTCGGCTGGAAAAGCTATAGGGTTTTAGCTCGGCTGGTGAAAACAAGGTAATCCCGATCATGCTACGCAGATGGAATTAAGGGGCAATTGAGAGGGTAATTTATATGAAAATTGGGCCGAGCTGAGTAATAGGCCGTCGTGGGCCGCAAAACAAAGGGCCAAAGTAAAATGGCAATTTAAGTTACTCCGGTCTTGTGGATGCTTTGAAGTTAGCCCGATCCATGACGAAGTTAGCTCGGTCCATGTTGAAGTTAGACCGGTCTAAAGGTGCTTGGGAGTTAGACCGGTCTTAGAGTTAGACCGGTTAGAAGATGTTAGTTCGGTCTAACCATGCCATGAGTTGTACAAGAGAAGCCGAAGTAAGAGTAGTAGAAGGAAGAGTCGAATTGAGGGTGGTTCGGCCTATTCTGCGGCTAAGCATAGTCATGTTTGCTTCGGTCATATTGGAGTCCGGCGAGGGAATGTTACTTCGGTTGTATGGCATCTTGCCGAAGTAAAACCATCTCACTTGGTTTAAGCAGTGAGGGGGGTGTTGAAGGATAAGCATGATCTTTCAGGAGTATGAATCCTAGAATGACTCTACATGGAGGCGTAAGAGTCCTACTAGGGTTGTGCCACACGAAACCTATAAAAGTTCACAAACATCACCTATGGAGAGGTAACACAACTTTGCTCCCTGAATACGTAGAGTTTTTGCCTATTTGTCTTGTTGGCTGACTTAGGCATCGGAGAGGTTTCCGGCACACACCCACCGGCCAGCTCACGTTTGTATTTTCAGGTTGCAGAACGACGACGTACGGAGGAACGCAGGTTTGATCAACAGGATTATACGAGAAGGTGTATTTCTTTCCCGTACAACTATCAACCAAAAAGGTTTCCAAACGATTACAAACGAGACACGAATGGTCTCACAAAACGACCCTTAGGTGAATTTCAAATAATCACAAATAAATAATAGGAAAGATCTCACCCAAAAAATGAACAAAAATCTTCGAAACCAGAATTGTAGAAGACCCAAATTACCTTCACCAAAGCATCCAGCCGAAGATGCATTGAAAAGTTTCAAAGCACCAATGATTCAAAAAAGAAAAAAAAAAAAACCAAGAAAACCTTCTTCCAAGCATCAGCGTGTTTGAGCACCCACCGAAGAGAACAAGTAATATATTTACCGTAGCACTATATCACGGGACCAAGAACAAAGACAATATATATATATATTGTTGAATCTTGGATTATGTTCTCAAAATCCTAATTGTTACCAAACTGAATTAGGTCTCTAAAAATTAGATATAATATATTAAAATATATTATAACCAACATCAAATCAAATTAAACTCTCTTAATAAATCAATTGGGTCTCATATTTCATTAAGGAGATATATCCCAACAGTGGTAAGACCTTAGTCCGTAGGACACTTTCCATCACTGCTGCCACCGCAAGCACTCCACCATGTCACCACCGTCATTACCACCACCACCTTTGAGAGACAATGTAATTGATGATCTGGTGTACCAATTTTTTTGGTGATATGGAGATTTAACTTGATCATGTTAACTCAAAATGTGGTTCTGAATTTTTGGAATTATATGTAGAAGACGTTCTATTCTACCTCTCCTCCTACTCTTCCCTGTTTCATATGATCTCTATCAAATTCCATTCGAATATCTGAAATTGGAATTGTTGCCCCACAAGATGATCAAGTTCTTTATTAAGTTCAAATAGCATTTTTACATGCTTACCCAAATTTGGACTTCTAATTGTATTTTCTTTCAGTAGGAATGAACCGATCAATGGAGAGTCCATCCCTTAAGCGGAAAAGACAAGAACCAAATGCATAGTCTCGGTCACCTGAGAATATACTATTAAATCTGATTAAAAGTAAAGGAGATATGGGAATCTGGAAAGGAGACATGAAGCGAGAGACAAAACTATGGGCCTTGGAAACGGGTCGAAAATTGGGTCCATGGCTTCAATTCCATGCGGGGCCTGTCCCTGAATTAATCGTTGCACGCACGATGGCATTATCTCCCCGATGACCTGCAACTACTATAAGAAATGGTTCGATTTTGAATTTTGAATGATATGAATGAATTCAAATTTTTTATGCTATTAGAAGTTATGTTTCTAATGTAGTTTATGAATTTTGTTTCTGTTACTACTTTTATATGTCAGTTTAAAAAGTTATTTTGGTATCTGTGTTTCTTGAAGCAATGAACTTGACTTGGCAATTTGTGGATTATAGTGTGTGGTTTGACTGAGATTTTTAGCAGATTTTCTGGTTGGGAAATCTGAGACATATAGAATTTATTATCATAGTGTGGTAAGATAGAAAATTAAATGTGTTCCAGTGGATTGTGGGATAGGTGAGATTTAACAATGTGAAACCATATTTTAAAAATTAATAATAAATAAATACTGATGTGCTAATAACATTGTTTTGGATGTGAAGATGTGTTTAGTTGAATGGCCAATAGTTTCTCTGAAGTTGAAGAAAAAGAAAGTGGCACATCAATGAAACATGGCACTTTCATCATCTTTTTAGCCATGTGTATGACATTGGTTATTGGTCTAGAATGAGTATTACTATTATTATTATTGTTGAAAGTCTGAAATTATATTCAAATCATCAAAAATTCCTCAAGTAATTACATTGACCTGGTGTATATATATACACCTTTAGAATCTGTTACAAATCTGTTACAACCAACTCACAGTTACAAACTATATACTCTAACAAACTCTAATAACTAACTGATGCAGGTAACTAACTGATGCTATTGATGCTGTGTGGGTGCAGGAGTATTAGTAGTGATGCTGTCCTCCTCTACTGCCTCTGATACTGCCTCTGATATCTTATCAGCCCCCTGCAAGCTGATGGGAGAAGGAAGAAGCATCAGCTTGTCTTTAAGATAATGAAAACGAGAACCAGACAATGGTTTGGTAAAGAGATCAGCGATTTGATCAGAGGTAGGAACATACTTAAGAAGAATTTGTTTGGAAACAACCCGCTCACGGATGAAGGCACTGATGCAGTAGAAGAATCTGGAACCGAAGCATTGGAAGATGCCACAAAGGCTTTGGAATGCTGAGAAGCTTGTGAGGAAGAAGAACCAGAAGAAGAATGGAATTGAGGATCCATTCTATACCAGCAATCAATGGCTATGTGACCAAAACCACCACAGATTTGGCATTGAGATTGAGGAAAAACAGATCGACCTCGGCCACGATTAGCACCACCCCTACCATGATAATGATAGCCTTTAGACTGAAATCGTCCACCTCGATGACCTCGAGACTGAAATCTGCTTCCTTTGTAACCAGAACCACGAGATGATGAGTTGCCTTTAATAGAAGAGAAGGCAACGGTTGGATCAGAAGAAGATTTCTTCAGTTTAGCCTCCATATGGATTTCTTCAGAACAAAGAAGAGAGGACACCTCTTCCATAGTAATAAAACCAGATCTGGCTCGAATGGAAGTTGCAAATGCATCATATTCATCTGATAAGCCGTTGAGAGTGATCAATACTAAATCTTCATCATCAATCACCACCGAAACAAGAGCTAACTGATCAACTACCTCTCTGAGTTTGGCAAGATATACAGTCATGGAATCATTGTGCTTAGAAATACTATTTAATTTGTTCTTCAATTGATGAACGTGAGCGCGAGAGAATGAAGTGTAACGCTTATGCAAAGTCGACCAGACTTCAGAACAATGATTACAGTTTAAAACTGTGGAGTAAATTGATGGAGAAAGAGTAGCAGTCATGCAACTCAAAAGATGTGCATCAACACGATTCCATTTGATGCGATCTGGATTGGAAACACTCTTACCTGAATCATCAAGAACAGTTAATGGTGGACATGAGCTTGGATCATCAACATATCCAAGCAGTTCTGTAGCGCGGAGAATTTTCTGCCATTGTGATTTCCAAATCGCAAAATTTGATGTATCAAGTTTAACAGTAACAAAGGAGGAGAGATTGGAGAGAAGTAAAGAAAGATCTGCAGGAAGTGTGAAATCAGAACTCGAAGCAGCAGCCATGGATGCCTGTGCTCAGAGGAGCTCAAAGCTCTGATACCATGTTGAAAGTCTGAAATTATATTCAAATCATCAAAAATTCCTCAAGTAATTACATTGACCTGGTGTATATATATACACCTTTAGAATCTGTTACAAATCTGTTACAACCAACTCACAGTTACAAACTATATACTCTAACAAACTCTAATAACTAACTGATGCAGGTAACTAACTGATGCTATTGATGCTGTGTGGGTGCAGGAGTATTAGTAGTGATGCTGTCCTCCTCTACTGCCTCTGATACTGCCTCTGATATCTTATCAATTATCTTTCCTTCATTTATCTTTGTGAAATGTCTTTGCTTAATTTTAATTTTTCTGGTACACCAAGTCAGATTTGAGTTAGAACATTTAGATGACATCACTGAGTTGATCTAGTCAAGTTGAATGATAGAGGATGTGTTTTTTACCTTAATTTAAATGATGTATATGTTTTGGAATTTTTTTTCTGATGTTTAGAACTTGAATGTGAACAAAAAAAACAACAAAATTGATTACAAACAAACATGAGGTCTTACGTTTGAGCTCCCAAACTCCGGGAATTATTTTTTTGGCAATGCAATTGCTCCCCCACCTCTAGGGGTCGAACAAGGGACTAAATTAAGGTTATTAGTTCAACCATCGGGCTAACAGAAGTAGGGTTACTGTTGTGCCAAATGCACAACAATAACTATTGTATCTCAATGTGAGGCTTATTACAGGTTTATTTTTATGATCCAAACAATTTATTTTGTAAAACTCATCGAGTATTTCACGCGTGTCAAAAATCTTATTGATCGAATATTGGTAACCACATGATCGAATTACAATTATCATTAAAAAAATAAATAATCTATTTTTCTTTTGAGAAATAATATCAAAAAAATGCAATTTGATCACTTGTCTACCGATACCCGATCAATATAATTTTTGATATGCATGAAGTACTCAACGAGCTCTACAAAATGAACAGTTCAGATTATAAAAACAAGCCCGTAATAAGCCTCACATCGAGGCACAACAATAAACCCATATCCCTAACTAACCTACAGTCAAACAGTGACGTTATAATTACCTTTAAAAATATTATAAATTATATTTCAATTAAAATATATAGGTATTAAAATGCATTTCATTTAAATTATTTCATATTTTAAGAGACATGTATTTACGTTAATATTTTATCAAATATATATGTTTGTACATATTTATTTATATTGATATTGTTCATAAGAATATCAGTTAACTTTTGTTTGAGAGAAATACTTCAATCATATTAGATATTGTTTTCTTAAAGGAGACACTTTGCTTCAAATACTATCTTGTAAAAAGTACATGATTATACATAACGAGAAAGTTTAAATATATAATTTTTTTTGTAAACTAAACATGAATATAAAAATAAATTATTTTTATGTCTTTTCCTTTTAATTCATTATTTCAAGAAATATTTATTCGTACGACATTCTTAACAACTCAATGTAACATAGCATAAAAGATGATTTTTACAACGTAGCACGGTGGTTCGGCCTATTTTCTTCCACTATTGTTGGTTGATTTGGTTAGTCAGTTCAATTGTAGTTTTAATAGTTTAATAATTAAAAAAAATAAAAAAATCCTGACTTCAAATTAAAATGAATCTGAGGGTTTATTCAAAATTGAAACTTAGTGGGTGTTTGGTTATGGTTAAAAATATTTTTTTTTTTAGTTAAATAAGTTAAAAAGTTTGTTTTTCATCAATTGAAAAAATCAAAAAAAATTAATCAGCATTTCACTATAAAAAAAAAAAAAAAAAATTAAATTCTTACGTACATTAAATTTTGTTTTTAAACTTTTGTTAAAAAGGCTAAAAAAACTACCTAAAAATCAATCGCAAACAGTCTTAAGCTAGTCGAACTGCCTTGTACAATCCCCTCTTCAAAACATCGAATCTAAGCTTATTAAAATATTTATTTTCATAAATTACAGTAATCTCCCAGATGTTCTCGACAATTATACTGGCCTCCCCTTTTTTTTTGAAATTACACAAACCTCTTCTGTGACTAACGTCATTAATAGGAGGGTTAGTCACAAGAGAGGTTAGTGTAATTTCAGAAAAAGAGGAATAAAATAAAATAAAAATAAAAATAAAAAAGAAGTAAGAAAGAAAGAACGAAAGAAATAAGGGAGACCAGTATAATTGTTAGGAATCTCAGGACACAAATGTTATAACTTGTATATGGTATACATAAAATGGTGTACATTCTAGAATTATCTATTTTTATGACAAAAGTGATAATAAAACAAATTAAAAAAATTAAAAGAAGTTATTTGGTAGTTTTTTTAATCAATATTTGATATTATATATTTCAATTGTCTTTACAAAAATAAATTAAAATTGATGAGTCTTACTATCTAAATTAATAAAAGGAGCTGACTTCTCTCCGGTTTGATCACGGACTGGAGGGTACTATTGGGTTCGTGGAGGCCTACCACGAGTCTCGTTTCAATAATTTAAAGAGTTCAATGTGTAGAACTCGTCGAGTAATATATGCCTGTGAAAAATCATGTTAATCGGATATCGATAATTACGTGATCAAATCAGTTTTGTATTTAAAAAAAAAAATTGAACGATAAAAAAATAAATGGTTGACAGAAATATGATCTGATAAGATAGCTATCGATATCCTATCAACATAACGTTTTACAAGCATATAGTACTCGACGAATTCTATACATTGAACGGTTTGGATTATTAAAACAAGACCCGTGGTGGGCCCCCACAGGCCCAACAGTACCCTTCAGTCTAATCACAGACTAAGGTCTCGTTTGGGAACAGGCTAATTTAGTAACTTTTTAACTATTTGGCTAAAATATGAGTTAAAAAAAACTAGTATGTTTGGGATGACTTTTGGCTTTTTACGAAAAGACGTACAAAAAGTAGAGAGAAAAAAGAATTTTTGACTTTTTGGTATAGGCTGTTAGCTTTTTGACCTTTTTAGTAGTTTTTTGACTTTTTAACTAAGCCGGCCTATTGCCAAACGAGGCCTAAATGGAAGCCCAGCCCTTAATAAAAATCAAATTTGGATACCACATGTATTTATTTTAGTATGAAATAAGTCATTTCTAAAAATTCACATGGTTTAACTATAAATATATATATATACAATTTATTACATTACATACATACAAGTTCTTCTATTTGTCATTTGATTTCAATAATTCATACTAATTTGTTTACTTAAATGATTAATTGTTTTCTTTTATTCTTAATTTACAAATAATCACTTCAAATGTTATGCAAACCAAACTAAAATCCTCTTATGTGCTAATCTAACAATTAATCACTGAGATTCTTGACAATTATACGAAGGTCAGTGTAATTTCAAAAAATCAAATGAGGAAAGACCAATATAATTGTTAGGAATGTGAAGATCACAAATGTTGTAACTTGTATATGATAATGGTGTTGATGTAGGCCAAAAAGTACTACATTAAGACCGTTTAAGTTACATTTATAGTCTTTAAATTTTGTTTATTTGGTGGAGATGATGTGTTTTGTGTACTTGTACAAATTTGGCAAGTAACACGCAAATTCAAACAAAAAGTGACGCAAAAACAGATTCTCCGTACGAGTAGTGACAATTCCTGGCCTACCACCTCACCACATGTGTGGCCCACCACCGCTCGAGTGACCCACCTAGGGTTGCATGCATGAAAATTTCAGTCTATTTTGCTGGGAATAAAAGGAAGAAAAGAGGTTGCTCTTAAGGATCGAAAATATTTCAGAGAAAATGACGGGTTAGGATTTGGAAAAAGACTTCTCAAGCTTTGAGGGCAATTTTCATGAAGGCTTCTTCTTCTACTGCTTCTTCTCACGCCTCTATGAGTGGCTAGGCTCCTCTTTCTAGGGTTTTGATGAAACTCTAGCCAAGTAAATAGGTTTTCTTTTATGTAATGGTTTGAACAGTTATATGGTTCTCAAGAAGTTTTCAAATATAATTTTTCATTATTTCTTCAAGTATTCTTCTTTCTGTGATTGTTAAATCCTTCTCATGCGATGATTTTTTGTGCTTTCATGTTCAAGATATGAAATGAGTCATACTACGAGGGACGAGTCGTGTTGCTACTCTAGTTTAGAGCGAACGACTCGTACTACTTGAGATGGTTCATACCTATACATTGAATGTGTTAATTTTCTTAATAAATACTTTGAACTTGTAGTTGCGAAGTATTATTTTTGAACCATCACATAATTGATTTTCAAATTGAAACCTTATTTATGTAACTAGTGATGAATTCATTACCCTAAGTTTTTTCCAAAATCAGTAACTTCATCTTTAATTATAATTGCTAGTTTATTCACCTTATTTAATTTAATTATTATTATTAGGTTATGAACAACCATCTCTTTCATAAAAATTAATTTAGGAATTTAACAATTAAATTAATTTAAGTTCCCGTTTGTCCCTGTAGATCGATACCTAAACTTACCACTATTCTACAGAATTTGGTATAGTTTAGTAATTATTTTTAGTGTGCGAAACGACCCATTAGATGTGCATTCTAGAATAACCTATTTTTATGACAAAAGTAATGATAAAACAAATTTTAAAAAATAATTATGTACATATAAAAGAAGTTATTTGGTAGTTTTTTAATCAATATTTGATATTGTACAGTTCAATTGTCTTAAAATAAAATAAGTCAAAATTAATGAGTCTCACTATCTAAATTAATAAAAATCAAATTTGGATACCACATGTATTTATTTGAGTAGTATTAAATAATTTATTTCTAAATACTCACATGGTTTAACTATAAATATATATATATATATAATTTATTATATTACATACATACAAGTTCTTGTATTTATCATTTGGTTTCAATAATTCATACTAATTTGTTTACCTAAAAAATGATTAAATGATTTCCTTTATTTTTAATTTACAGATAATCACTTCAAATGTCATACAAAGCAAACTGAAATCCCCTTATGTGCTAATCTAATAATAAATCACTAACTTTTGCCCAAAAAAAATCGTTAGCCAAACTAACAGAATAGGACAATCTACAAATCAAAAGTAGACCTCAGGAAAGGTCAGTATAATTTCAAAAAAAGTAGGGGCGACCAGGATAATTGTCAAAAACCTAAGGCAAAGTGCTATAATTTATCCTATTTATTTTGTTTCTCTATTTTTTCCAAACTTATTGCCTGTCTAAAAAAAAAAAATTAGTAGTTTTCTATAATTTTAAAAAAATACTTTTAAATTTTATTTGACTAGAGGAATTACAAAAGTAAAACATAAAAATAAAATAAAAACACACAAAAAATTTATTTTTTGTTTTTTTGATTTATTTTCCTTAGTTAACTTTTCTTATTTCTAAATGTTTTAACTTTTTAGATCTTTTTACATTAAATAGACTTAAAAGTAAAAAATATTAATCTAAATTTAATAATAAAAATCACTAAAATTAAAAAAGGTATATAACTTTTGGATAACTCTGTAAAAGTAATTATAAATCAGTGAAAATTTTTATAAATATTAATAATTAAAATTATATATATTTTTTAAAATCTCAATATGGTGCACTTGTCTCTAACTTTTCAAGTCTGATCCAAACTCATACCCACCATAGACACATTCCAACGAATAAAATATATATGTATTTGAATTTACTTATTTATTTTTTATTATTATTGAAAAATCTAGAAACCTCCTAGATGTTGATTTGTGATTATGTATCAATTTTAAGCAGAATATAAAAATCCCAATCAAACAATCAAGAGAAAGAGACACAAAGATTTTACGTGGAAAAACCACAATTGGACACCTTCCAATTGTGATAAAAAAACCACGGGCCACAGCCACCAGAACAATCCACTAAGAAGATATAAAGGAATTACACAGGTATCACTCTCAATTATCTAGCGAATCCACAACGCCTAATTGAACCAACCTCTATGTGCCTCTTCCAACCCCATCTTCACCACGGAATTGTCTTTCTGATGAGCCACTCCGGATTCCACCACCGAAGCTTCAGACCGAATTCTTCAGAATCCACAACTGAAGAACAACTTTGATGAGCCACTCCAGAATTCACAACTGAAGCTTCAGGCTCGAATTCTTCAGAATCCACAACTGAAGAACAACTCTCTCTTTTGTGTAACAAACAAAACCTTTGATGTAGCCTTTTCAGATCATGAGTTGAATACTCAATAAGACATCAAAGAAAAATAAAATATCCCCAGATATAAACCTTTAAGAACCAAAAAGAAGATCTGGAGGAATAATTAATCCATTACTTAGTTTTGGGAGAAAACCAAGTATTTATAGAGAACCAAAAGTAATCCAAGATTGGAAAAAACTTCTTACAGAAAACCAACTTCTTGCAGAGTTCCAACTTCTTGTAGAAAATCAACTTCTTGTAGCAAATCAACTTCTTTCAAAACTCCCAAGTAATCATGTTGTTGGAATCTTGTAGAAGACCAACTTCATTCAAAACTCCCAAGTAATCCTGTTTTTGAAGGAAACCAACTTCTTAAAGAACTCTTGTTACAACCTTGGTTTTGATCCATGGAATTTGACAACAAAAGGTCCTAACAATCTCCCCCTTTGTCAAATCCTGGATAAAACTAATCTAAAACAAATTTCCTAACAAAAACACTAAAACAAATTTCCAATCAAAACAAGAACAACATCACCAACTAGGAACCAGCACTTATAACCAAATCTCTTTCCAAACTTATTTTTCAAGGTCATAATCTGCAAAACAACTATCAGTGCCACAATCTCCAAAACAAATATTAGTCCCACAAGAGTATAAGAAAAAACAATATAAGACTATCTTGAAACATGAGATGGAAAACATGAATAACATGAATAGATGCAACTTGAAGATTTTAAGAACATGTAGCATGAAAACCTGAAACACATGAAAAACAACTTTCTCCCCTTAAACAACAAAAGCAAGATCATAAACCACACAAGCATGATATGATGATATAAATATCAGGACATGCAAGAATGCAAGCAACAAAAGCCAATCTTCCTTATCAAACAAATCAAAGTAATCATGCGAACAAACTTTTGTAACAATAAACCAAACTCCCCCTCACTAAAAACAACCACACACACTGAAAACAGTGAACAAGAAGAAAAACGACAAAAAATAATATGGTGAAGCAAGCAAGGAATTTCAGATTTGTACCTTGAAACATACAAGATTATCCAAGAAGCACAATTACTTGAAAACACAATGTGCACAGCCTCTAGAAAATTTCTCATAAAAGAAAGTGATGCATTATGTGAAAAGCATAGATCCCATGATAAAGGTGTGTGTGTGACTCTTGGAGTTCGACAAACACAAGATTCAAATCCTAGTAGTGATATGATATGAAAGTTGGACCTCCGACAAGAGAATCTAAGCACAACTAAGGAAAGTCAAACCACTAGGAATCAAGGGGTATTTGGTGAGTAAAGGCGGAGGCTCCCCCTCAATCAATGAATCCTTTATTTTTCCTTTTTTTTTTTTTCACATCTTTTTCTTTTCTTTCTTTTGCACATTTTTTTCTTTTCTTTTGCACTTTTTTTTTCTTTCTTTCTTTTGCACATTTTTCTTTCTTTTGCACACTCATTGGCGGCTGACACGCTCAAGAGTATGGAAACCGAACCAGAGAAGCATGGATATATTAAGGATGGCCTGGTTGGTGACTCTGAGGTAGCCTTTTCCTCATGGCTGGACTACAAAGAATAGAGGGGAAAGCCATGGAGATGCAAAAAGATGGAAGGTGGTTAAGAGACTCAACATCACCCAAGATATGCTAGTATAGGTCAATTCCTCTAGAAAAGCAAAAGATATCAAGCCAGAAGTCCATGGAAAAAATAATCACTAAAGTGGAAGACTCCAATATTTGCTAATCCAAGAGTGTGTACAGAATGAGACATACTAATCAAAGAACACACACTCCAAAATGAGTAATTACCACAGAAAGCACACACATATTAACATGTAATGGATATTCTCATCAATTCCAATATGCACCAAGGACCATCAAAAATTTCAAGCTTGCAAAACCATACTAAGAAAATCTTTTTGGATTTTTTTTTTTTTTTTCAACAAAAAAGCAAGACATAAAAAAAAACTAACATGCACACAACTTTTTTTTTTACTCATTTAAAAAAAAACACACAGAGACCCCAAAAAAAACTAAAAAGAGTAAACACATCAACACAAGTCAAGTTTTCTCACCCAAATCTTTTTGGTCTTAGCAAAAACAGGTCTAGCGGTCTTGGTAAATGTCGTGGTGTTGTGAACACCCTTATGAATCTTGGTATTCCGCCTGGACATGTAAGGTTGTCTACTAACCCAAAAAGTATTCAAATTTTTACCCTTTTGAGACACTCTCCCATGCAATTTATAACAATAAGGGCGAATATGACCATGCATACCACAATGATGACAAATAAAAATCGGGTGTACCTTCTCTTCTTTTACCTTACCAACTCTAGGGAGTTTGAGAAGTCTTTTCTCTTGTTGAATCTTTTGTCCTCCCTTTCCTTGAGTTCTTGTATCATGAGATGTGGATGCACTCTGTTGTTGCTCTTTCTTACCTCCAAAGCCAATGCCACTCTTGTCAGAACAGATTTGTTGAGACCCAATAATATCCTCCAAAGTCTTTGATCCTTTGTTCCAAAGACCAATGGTAATCATGGCACACTTGAGCTCTTCTTCTTTCTTGATCATTAGTTCTTCCAAGGCAACTTGTGACATCTCGAGAGATTCAATCTTTTCTTCATACATGGCATGAGTTTCCTGTAGCTCATTCCTCTCTGTCTCACAAGTCAACAGTTTTGCACAAAGAACTTGTTGATCATCAGCTATCTTGATGGCATTGATCTTAGACTCGGAAATCTCCTCCTTAAGTTTGACATTCTCACATTCACATGCTTTGAGTTTCTTTGTGAGTTTGTCATTCAGTTTGAATAAATTAAGAGACTCCTTATACAGCTTTTCATAGGCTTGCTCAAGGTCTTCATGATCACTCTCCGAGGATTCATCATCAGTGGTATTCTCAACTGACCTTTTCGGAGACTCTGTTTGTCCTTCAGTTTCGGAAGCCACCATGAAAGCAAGGAATTGCTTATGTCCCTCTTCGCCTTGATTTTCATCGTCACTTTCATCTTCATTAGATTCTGATTCATCATCCCAAGTAATGGCGAGGGCTTTCTTCTTCCTCAAACGAGTGGGGCATTCTAAAGCAAAGTGGCCAAATCCTTGGCATTCATAGCATTGGATGCTTTCAGAGTTTCCTTGTATCTTTCCTTTCTCCTTCTTGGCTATAGAATTAATTTTGACTTTATCTTTGCCTTTGGATTTATGAGTATGAGTAGATTCCAAAAGATTAGGATTTTTATTCAAAAAAGATTTTTTAAATTGTTTAACAAAAGCAGCCATAAACTTGGAATCTATATCACAATCCTCATCAGAATCCTCAATCACTTTATGAGCACTACTAAAAGCAAGATCTTTTTGTTTCTTTTTGAAATTTCTATGTGCCTCATAAGTTTGAAGGTTTCCAACCAACTGATCCAGCTTGAGGTTGTCAACATCTTGAGCCTCCTCAATAGCCGTAACTTTTGGTTGGAACCGATCAGGCAAGGATCTCAAAATTTTTCCCACAACTTTGGATTCTGGTATTTTTTCACCTAAATTGAAGCTGGAATTAACAATGTCACTCAACTTCGCATAAAATTCATCAAAGGTCTCACTATCTTTCATTGAAAGGTTTTCGAAACTAGATGTGAGCCTTTGAAGTTTTGAGCGTTTAACAGAAGGAGTGCCCTCATGAATAGTTTGTAAGATATCCCAAGCCTCTTTTGCTACTTCACAATTACAAATACGACTAAACTCTTCAGGTGTGACAGCGCAAAAGAGAGAATTGATAGCTTTACTATTCCAGCTACTATTTTGGTAATCAGTTGTGTCCCACTTATCAATTGGTTTGGGGAAAGTTACTCCATCAACAGTAATTGTTGGTTCAGTCCACCCATTCATGACGGATTGCCAAACTTTTTCATCAATAGATTTTAAAAAAGATCTCATCCGAGCTTTCCAAAAAGAATAATTGGATCCGTCAAGTAGGGGTGGTCGAACCATAGAATTTCCCTCACGAATTGAATCCATTATCACAAATCAAACAAGATCTCGTTCTAAAAGAATTTTTTTTTTTTTTAAAAAAATAGAGCGTTCTAAAAGAAATTTTTTTTAAAAAAAAATAGAACGACCCGCTCTGATACCAATTGAAAAATCTAGAAACCTCCTAGATGTTGATTTGTGATTATGTATCAATTTTAAGCAGAATATAAAAATCCCAATCAAACAATCAAGAGAAAGAGACACAAAGATTTTACGTGGAAAAACCACAATTGGACACCTTCCAATTGTGATAAAAAAACCACGGGCCACAGCCACCAGAACAATCCACTAAGAAGATATAAAGGAATTACACAGGTATCACTCTCAATTATCTAGCGAATCCACAACGCCTAATTGAACCAACCTCTATGTGCCTCTTCCAACCCCATCTTCACCACGGAATTGTCTTTCTGATGAGCCACTCCGGATTCCACCACCGAAGCTTCAGACCGAATTCTTCAGAATCCACAACTGAAGAACAACTTTGATGAGCCACTCCAGAATTCACAACTGAAGCTTCAGGCTCGAATTCTTCAGAATCCACAACTGAAGAACAACTCTCTCTTTTGTGTAACAAACAAAACCTTTGATGTAGCCTTTTCAGATCATGAGTTGAATACTCAATAAGACATCAAAGAAAAATAAAATATCCCCAGATATAAACCTTTAAGAACCAAAAAGAAGATCTGGAGGAATAATTAATCCATTACTTAGTTTTGGGAGAAAACCAAGTATTTATAGAGAACCAAAAGTAATCCAAGATTGGAAAAAACTTCTTACAGAAAACCAACTTCTTGCAGAGTTCCAACTTCTTGTAGAAAATCAACTTCTTGTAGCAAATCAACTTCTTTCAAAACTCCCAAGTAATCATGTTGTTGGAATCTTGTAGAAGACCAACTTCATTCAAAACTCCCAAGTAATCCTGTTTTTGAAGGAAACCAACTTCTTAAAGAACTCTTGTTACAACCTTGGTTTTGATCCATGGAATTTGACAACAAAAGGTCCTAACAATTATTTTATTTTTGGGGGTTTGTTTGATACATTCATTTAATAAATTGACATCGAAAACAACAACCTCAGTGGGGGTGGCATCTGTTACTTTGTCAGCCGTTAAATTACTTTCTTCGATCGCGTGGTTCACATGGAGGCAAGCAAGCTCTTGAATTTTTCTATTTATTGTGAACAGAGTGAAAAATAAAATAAAAATAATTGTCCATTTTTTAAATGGCCAAATTAAAAAAAAAAAATCATTTATTCATCTAGTATCCCCTTGGTATATAAAAATTCATATAAAATTTGTATACAAAATGATATTATTTATTGTAGAATTTTTACGTTAAAATGAAAATTCAGATTAGTTTAATTTAGAAAAATAACATTATCACATTACCTTTGTTGGTTGTTTTATATAATTTTTTTGATAAATTATAAATATACCAATAAGATCTATTAAAATATAAATTTTTCTTCATGTTTGAGATATTATATCCCATCTCTTAAGATTTTCAATCACTTAACAAATGATTCCTTTATTAATAAACCATCAGGTAAATCTAACATAATGGGGTGCTTTGGTGAGAGGTAAAAAGCCAGCTTTTAATTTTTTACCCATTTTAGGTCACATTACTTATTACATTTTTTACCTACTAAAAGACAAAATAGACTAAAAAAAAAAAATCAATTTTTTATTAACTTTTCAAAACACCATAATTTATAATGTAAATAATAATTTTTTTTAAAAAAAAAACCTATATTAATCATTAGGAAGTTAAACTCTTTCTTCTTCTTCTTTTTTTTTTTTGTTTGTTTTTTTTTATCTTCCTCCCTTATTTCCCCTTTTTTTTTTTCTTTTTTTTTTTTCCAACTAATAATAGCACTTTTACCATCACATCGCCATCTCTTGCATTACTCATGAGGGTTGAAAAATATTGTAATAGTGTAAAAGTTTATTAAAGATAAAAAAATATATATATTAAAAATATATTAATTTTTTTTAATAAATTTTTTCATGTTTTCCTTTTATATATAGGATAAATTACAAATACACTCCTTGAGATTTGTTTAAAATACGAATTATCTCTTGTAGTTTGAAAAATTATAAATACCTCCCTGTCAGAATTTTTTATTTAACAAAATTAATTGAAAAAGTAAAATTTCTAACCGTTTACCTATACAATAATAAAATTATCTGAATTATTAATTAAAATAAAATTTTAACATTATTAAAAACCATTAATTAATTTGATGATTTATTAATAAAATAACTTATTTGTTATAAAATTACAAATCTTAAGGGGCGTAACGTAATTTTTAAAATTACAAGAGACAATTTATAATTTAAATCTCAAAGAATGTATTTATAATTTACCCTTATATATATATATATGCTCGAACTTTTAAATGTATTTTAAGAGAGAGAGAGAGAGACTAATAAAAAAAATTAAAAAAAAATTTGAAAACAAAACTAAAGAAAATGAGTGATAATGTTGGACTGCACTGCATGTAGTCAGTCTTTGGAGTCATTCTCCGAAGTGTGGACATCGCTTCGCATAACCATTAATTTATGAGAAATGTTAATGGGTCATCCCACAATTTAGTACTATTTTAAAAATCAAATCGGTGAGTGTATTAAAAAAAAAATTAGATAGATGGGTTATCAGTTTAATCGTCAAGTTGAATCGGAATCGAATCATAACGTCATAAATATATTAAAATTATATTTAAATAAAAATATAAATTACATAATTAAATAATCTTAAATATTTCTCCTCATACTTTTTTTACTAAAAAATATAAAAATATATTTTAAAATAATTTTAATTTTAGAAGAAGAAATCAAATATTCAATATTCCCTCTATATGATTTTAATTCAAATAATTTGATTGAAAGAAAAACAAAAATTTTGGAGGGATGTCAAAATTTTAAGTTTTCCTCCAATAAATTTGATTGAATCCCACATAGATTTCTTAAGTTTTTTTTGAAAGAATTTTTTTATATAAATAGGTAGAGGCTTTCACAATAATTTTAAGCTCTCAATGGGATTCCTCACAAGAGAAGACCCTGAAAGAGAGCTTCCAATTAAAATTTTATTATATATATATATAAAATAAGAAAGAAAGAGAAAAGAAAGAAAGAATAAAAAATAAAATTTTGATTTTATTGACTCGGTGAACCGTCATCGGGTTGATCGGTTTGGTGGTTCAACTGCCAATTTTCTCGGTTCTCTCAAAATAAGTTGATTTTTCACTTTGAACAGTTTAGTGGATGTACCCGGACCGGAACCCCGACCAGTTGATGGCTCAACCGGTCGAACTGGCTGGTTCGATCCGATTTTAAAAATCTTGGTACTAATAATGTAGGAAGAGTGGAGTAATTCTATTAATATGGAGTACAAAATTGTTTTGAATAGTGCTATATGCACTAATTTGTATACTAATTAATATATTAACGAATGATGTAATATAACTTTAAAATTTTTGAATATTTCTAATTTGTACAATAGGTAGAGCCAATAATAATACCATAACATATATTAGTACATTAGTTGATATATCAATTAGTGTATGTAGCACTATCATTTCAGAATACATGCTATTGTTTTTTTAGTTTTTATTTTCAAATTAATCCTGTAACGTAAAATTAATCATGTATTAAAAAATTTATAGATGGAACATATTGACTTATGTATTGATATCTCTAGACAGAGATAGGTTTTGTTTTTCTGATTATATTTGTTAAATATATTTATAATAATATATATGTTTTTTTAATTTTTTTAATATACTAAAATTATAATTTTAAAAGTAATATTCATTTTTACTAATTTATTTCTCATCTCAGATCTTTTAAATTTATTAATTATAAATTATTATTCATAATATTTTATATTATCTTTAATTTTTATTAATATTTTAAATTACAAAATTCACCTACGCTTTCTTGGCCACACCACCAACCCTATTTGTCATGCTCCCAATGTAACACGAGGCATGCCGCTCCAAACCCACTCTATTGCCATCGCTAGATTTACTTTTGCAGATAATTAGGCCTTATTTAGCGAGCGGTGGTTTTAGTTAAAAACTTATTAAATTATTAAAAAATTTAAAAAATCTATAATTTATATCAAAAAAATTTTTAAAAAAAAAATTCTCTATTTTTTTACATTTTTTCATAAAAAATTAAAAAGTGATTCGAAACATACTAGTTTTTTTACATTATATTTTAGTCTAAAAGTCAAAAAAATAATAAAAAAGTCTATTCCCAAACAAGGCTCTAGGAGGCAAATAATAACTTACTTAACCGTGTTGTGATTCTTATTTAGGCCTAGTTTGGCATAATACAAAAAAGTCAAAAAGTCACTATCCTATTTAAGTCACATCATCTTATTTAAATCACATCATCTCTGTACCACATCACTTCAAACCTAACCCATATTTCACGTTTTTTCGTAAAGAGTCAAAAAGTACACTTATTTAGATTATCCCAAACAATCCCTTAACTAAAAGCAATGCATAAATAATACGAAGCCCCGCCCAACCCAAAAATTTATAATGCAATATAATATTTTTAAGAGAAAACCGGTGAAATGTCTATTTTAAAGAAGGTGTAAGTAAGGCTGCAAATGAGTATAGCCGTTCGTGAACAAACTCGAACTCGACTCGATAAGAGCTTGTTCGAACTTGGTTCGTTAAATTTTTTTTGCGTTCAAGTTCAAGTTCGAGCTCGAGCTCGTTGAATTTTTAATAAATAAGCTCAAACATTCTAAAGTTCGGCTTGTAAACTCGACTCGTTACCTTACTCATTTAATATTTATTATTTATATATTAAATGATGTAAAAATATACATATAAAAAATAAGATAAATATGTCATTTATATATTTAAAACATATATATGTAAATAATAGTTAACTATAAATTATATATTTATATAATAGTAGTAGTAGTCGATATTATTATTTTGATAAACTATTGACTTTTTTTTAAGAATGTTTATATATATTGTATCTATAATTGTGTAGTCAAAATTTTAATTGTAACTTTAGTCTCATACGCAGGTATGAATTTATAAATTTTTTTGCTCATTAAGGCTCGTGAACAAGCTCGAGCTCGGTTTATTAAATTTTTATTAAGTTCGAACTCAAGCTCGAGTTCGTTAAAATCTTAACAAACAAGCCTAAACATACTAAGACTCGGCTCGGCTCAACTTGTCTAGATGTAAGGTATGAGGTCCCATTAATTTTATTTATTTGTTTGGGCTTTGATTTGTGGCACTAATTTGTTGAGCACTAATGGCACTAATTTCTATATCAGGTAAAGAAAAAAAAAAAAAAAAACAAAGTTACCAAAACAGGAAATTAGTGCCATTCGTGCCAACAGTTTTAGTGCCACAAATCATTTTTCTATTTGTTTATTTTGTGAGAAGTACACTCTTTGTAAAATATTGTGGTGAGAAGTACATTATATTATTTTTGAGGATATTTTATTTTTAATTTTACCCTTTAACTTATCTATTGAAATTTGTTTTATCTGTTCATTTTTTTTTAACCTATTTGTTTAAACTTGTATCTATCTATTCAATTTTTTCTGCTGTCTGTTCAATTTTTTTCCTTGTCTATTGAAATTTTGAACAGATTTGTGTCACAAGAGGTGTTATCTCTTAACACCACAGATCTATTCAAATTCAACTTTGGATTTCAACACAAATCTATGATATATATACATGTCTGATATTCATAAAACAACAAATTAAGGCAAAGCAAAGTGATATACATATATATTCATAGAGAGAGAGAGAGAGAGAGAGAGAGAGAGAGAGATGTGATAAATGAACAAGAAGATCATTATCACTATCATCAGCCAAGAACTCCAAGGTCGTAAAACATGGATGCAAAGTGTACGGGGAGCAAATATTCAGGCAAGCCCGTACTCATTTCTTCCAAGCTCCGTTTCTGTCCGATCACCTGCGAGCACAACGGCGGTGAGCTACCCGGCGGTGTGTGGCCGAAAAACCCCTTCGACGATCAAATTAGCACACACCATGGGATAGAGAGAGAAAGAGGAGAGAGTGTTTGAGTGTAAGAGTTTCTTACAAAAATGTTCGTCCCCACGTATGAGGGGCACAGACATGCCTATATACCCTCTGCGCCCCATATCCACTCCCAGTCATCTCCTGACACGTGGCTCTGCTATCCCATCTATCGGCGTAAACCTTGCTGAACATCACCTAATCTCAACTGCCAGCCTTCTCTACTGGAGCTCGGCAGCCGAGCTGCTCTATCCATGGCCGGGCTGTGCTACATGAACAAGCACTTCACTGGCTAAGCTCAAGAGAACCGGGCTAGGCAGCATCTCGGCAAAGCCATGCCCGGGACATCTCGTGCTCACCTGTGGTCGGCCTTCCTGCCGAGCAGACAGGTACCTCGGCTGACGACGCCTTTCCGGGCGCCGTTCAGTCAACCCGACTGGCTTCGTCTATGCCATACACGTAGCTCGGTCCAACCGAGCGTTGCCTTAACCGAGCAACTTCTTTCTGGACTGGGCGGCGCCTACTTGGCCCAACACCTGCCCGGCCCAAGTCCTAGTAGCCCAATTCTGGGCGGATCGTGGATCATCTCGGCCCAACGTCACATTTGGCTCCCAACCTGCTCGGTTGTTACCTCGGCCCAATTCCAGATCATAAATCTCCCTCTCAATTGCCCCTTAATTCCGTCCGCTGAAGCGTGACTGGGATTACCTATTCTGACCGGGGTACCACCTCCTCGGTCCTCAGCTTATTTATCGTCAACCAGGCTGGTTGGCATGCCTGCCCTCTGGCTAGCCCGGTCTCCTTCTCGGTCAATGCCTCATTCTGATCTCGCTGTCTCTTCGTTTTACCCGGCTGACGCCTCACCTACCCCCTGTCTCTTCAACTCTGATGCTGCCATTAATGTTGACAGGTGGCGTCCTCTCATTGGTCCTCGAGCAGCCAACCAGCCGTCGTAAGAAATTCAAATTTTTGGCGGCCTCGCGATGCCTATACACATGCCCCCCTCACTTTCCTTTCTTCCTTACTGATCTTCAGCCATTCCAAGCTTTCCAGAGCTCTTGCCCATCTCTTGACGTTGCTGATCTCGAGCTCGAAGGAGAAGAACTCACTGCCCCAGCCTGGTAAGTCCTTCAACTCCCCTTTTATTGTTATTTTCTTTGATATTTCACACATTAGGGCAGAAAAACACAGCTTTTAGGATTTGGGCACCAAAACGATCCGAAACCTTTAAACGTTCATGGTGTTCTTCATTTTTCCTGAAGAACACTGAAGAACTGGGGCGGACCGTGTTTCTGGTCTTCATTTGATCCAAAAAACCTTTACTACCGAGCAAATAACATGTTTGCCACAAACCCAGCAAAGCCGAGATAGCAAAAAGGACCTGGTCGTTCAACCGGGCTAATATCTGGTCCGCTTGGGCGACCGAGCTCCTTGATAAGCTTAGACAACCGAGGTGGTTTGGCACTCCTTATGACCGAGCTAAATTCAAGCTCACTTTGCGCGACCGCGCTCACACTCACACTTGCCATCCTTTTCCTGAAGAGTCCAAGGGGACCTTTGACCACATCTAAGGCTCTCAAGACCGAGCAACATCCAATTAGCACAGTGCCAAACCCCTCAGTCGAGATACACTAGCTCGGTCACATGGGGAAATTCCGCTTCCTAGTGGACACTCCAGCCGCGCTGGATGCGTTTAGAGAGGAGTACGGCATCCCGGCCGACGTCCATCTAGAGCTGGCGGAAGAGAAGACAACACCCTGGGGCAGACTTGACCAATGCCCCTTCACCGTGCTGTCAATAGTAGAAGGAGGCCTCCGCTTCCCAATCAATCCCCTGATGACCGAGTTCCTGCGCCGGACCGGGCTAGCACCAACCCAAGTATCCACCAACACCTACCGAATAATAAATGGCGTGCACGAACTAAACAACCGGCTAGGTATAAGCCTAGGTTTAGCCGAGATCCTTCGCCAATACACATTAGGCCACACCGGCGACGGTCTCGCCTATTATCTTAAGATTAGACCGGGCAGAGAGAAAATCGTGACCGGCACTCCAGACAAGGATCTTCACGACGATGATTTCTTCTGGGTGTCAGGCAATTACGAGACAGCCGCGGTATCGGGCTGGATGATAAGCAAAAACTTTGGCAGCACATGTAAGCCGCACAAATTAGCTCGGTCGATTTACTTTCTTCATTTTTCTGTACTTAATCATTTTCTCTGGTCTCTTTTGCAGCAATCCAAGCCTTGCAAGCCAACTATCACTTTCCCAACGTTGAGGCAATCAGGACCGCGCTTCACTACCGCGACCGAGATTGCAACCAACTGCTCGGCTACACTCCCACATACAGATACTCCGCTCCCTGCCGGAGTAAAGTCACAGACTTCCTTCGCGCTCCATCACCTCCAGCAGACCCAACCTTGCCAGACGTCCCCCTTATCCGCTTGACAGAGGAGCAAGAGATGGCCAAACGAAGTAGAATCAAGAACCTGATCACCGCCACTTCAGTCGAGATATCGAGCGTGGTCATCCGCTCTCCAGCCACCAGGCAAGCAAGCGACGCCGTGATCGCTATTTCTTCCCCAGCAGCCGGGCAATCCAGTAAGCAACCAACTCAACGCCGGGCTAGCAAAAGAGCCCGTGCGGATCCATCTGCCGAGCTGGTGGCCGAGCTCACTACCGAGCAACCATCTGAAATAGTTGACCCAGTACCGGCATGGCGTCTACAATTGAAACACCGGGGAAAGGACATCCCGGCGACGACGTCGATCAAGGGTGACAAAGGGCACTTGCTCGCCTTTGATCTTTCCAAGGCGCTGCTACTACCGAGCGACGTGGTCGGCAGCGACCATGTTCCTGACACTCGGTTAATAAAGTCATCCGTCAAGTCCATGGCCAGGGTAAGTCTCAATCTGCCACTGAAATTTTCGCTAAGTGTTTGTCTGGTTCCTTCGCTAATCAAATTAGCTTTTTGCAGGCCATTCAAAAACAACACCTGGTTATGGAGCGCATACACCGGCTACGGCAGAAGGCGGCCGACACAGCCAGCCAGGTGCAAAGCCTCCAGACCGAGCTTGGCCGAGCAAAGTCCTCGCTCGAAGCTGCCAACTCTGACAATAACAGGCTGCTCGGCCAACTTGATGCGGCCGAGAAAAAGAAAGACGAGCTTCAGGTCGAGCTCGATGCACTTAAGAAGTCCAGAAAAAAAGACTGCGAGGATGCCAATAACGTCGGCTTCAACGAAGCCGAGGAGAATTACAAGAAACAAGTCTTCGCCACACAAGACATTTACTTCAAGGCAGGATGGAAGGCTGCCTGTCAACAGCTCAGTCAGGGCCCTGATACTGATGTGTTTGCCTCTCCACCGGCTGTCTTCTTACCGACATACCTCATTCCATATGCCAATGACGTCTTCAGTGCACTGCAAGCCGAGGCCGAGGAACTACTTGAAGAAGAGGGTGAAGAAGATGCTGAAGGAGAGGACCAAACCACACAGGAACAGCCCGGCCAGACTGAGACCGGTGTCCAGGACCAGACCACCACGGTTAACCTGGAGCCTGATGAGGAGTTCCCTGATCTCTCCCCCCTAGCTTAGGTTTCTCTTCTTTTCTTTTTGTATGTTTTCTTTCTGATGTAACCGGGCTCTGTCCCCACCTTTTGTATTGACTTTCTATCAATGAAAAACTTGATATTTTTGCTAAGTGTTTGCACAGTTGTCATCAATTCCATCTTCAGCAAAACATCTCGGTATAAATCACGAATCTGGACGACACTTCATCAACCGGATTACTTAACTCGGTTGAATCACTTAAGCAAAACAAAACACCAACTTCTTCAACCGGAGTAAACCATCTCGGTTGGGAATAACTGAGTTGAACAAATCACAAACTCTTCCAACCGGAGTAAATCGTCTCGGTTGGGATGGCCTAAGTTGGTCAGAACACCAACTCTTCCAACCGGAGTGAATCATCTCGGTTGGGATGGCCTCAGTTGGACAGAACACCAACTCTTCTGGCAGGAGCAAGACATCTCGGCAAGAAATATCTAAGTTGAACAAAACATCAACCCTTCCAACCGGAGGAAACCATCTCGGTTGGGAATCCTAAGTTGAACAAAACACCAACTCTTCTGGCCGGAGCAAGACATCTTGGCAAGAAATATCTAAGTTGAACAAAACATCAACCCCTCCAACCGGAGTAAACCATCTCGGTTGGGAATCCTAAGTTGGACAAAACACCAACTCTTCTAACCGGAATAAATCATCTCGGCAAGAAATATCTAAGTTGAACAAAACATCAACCCTTCCAACCGGAGTAAACCATCTCGGTTGGGAATCCTAAGTTGGACAAAACACCAACTCTTCCAACCGAAATAAATCATCTCGGTTGGGATGGCCTAAGTTGGACAGAACACCAACTCTTCTAACCGGAGCAAAACATCTCGGTTTTTACATTAAAACAACATTCCAAGTGCTAGAGCAAAATCACTTCTATATATTGACAAAAAGAATTACATTCTGAAGTGCAAGCCAAAAAATTCCTTTGCACAAGAAAAGAAAGCAAAAGCTTAGAAATAATACAGTTTGAGGTTGGCCGCATTCCATGGCCGGGGTATTGCTCTTCCCTCTAGATCCTCCAAATGGTAAGCCCCCTTGCCCGCCAGACCGGTGATCTTGTAGGATCCTTCCTAATTTGCCCCCAGTTTGCCTTCACCTGGCACCAGGGTGTTGCCCATAACCTTCCTCAAAACCCAATCACCAACTTTGAACGGTCTGGGGTGCACCGTCTTGTTGTACTTCTTTGAGAGCTCTTGTTAGTAGGCGGCCACATGGATGAGGGCCTTCTTCCGACGCTCTTCCACTAGGTCCAGCTCCAAGGCAATAGCCTCGGCATTCAGTTCGGGCTCAAAACTCTCGCTCCTTAGGGTGGGCATGCCAACTTCCAAAGGTATGACCGCCTCCATGCCATAAGCCAAAGCAAATGGAGTTTCCCCGGTAGATCACCGCGAGGTTGTTCGGTATGCCCAAAGGACGCTGGGTAATTCCTCAGCCCATTTTCCCTTTGCCTTCTCCAGCCGTTTCTTCAACCCATCCAGTATAGTCTTGTTCGATGCCTCGGCTTGACCATTGGACTGCGGGTAAGCCGGAGTGGAGTTGTAGAATTCAATCTTCAAATCTTCACAAAATCCTCTGAATAGGCGACCGTCAAACTGGGTGCCGTTGTCAGAGATCAAGAACTTGGGGACGTCAAACCGTGTGACCACGTTCTGCCAGACAAACCGCTTCACGTCTTTCTCTTTGATTGTTGCCAAGGGCTCAGCTTCGACCCATTTCGTGAAGTAATCTGTGGCCGCAATGAAGAATTTCCGGTTGCCCGGTGCGGTTGGCAGCGGCCCCACTATGTCTAGCCCCCACACGGCGAAGGGCCAAGGACTGGTGAGGGGAAGAAGTTCCCTAGCAGACTGATGGATTTGATGGGCGAATTTCTGACATTTTTCGCACTTGCGGACGTACTTTTGTGCGTCGTCCTGCATGCACGGCCACCAGTATCCCTGCGAAATAGCTCGGTAGGCCAAGGACCTGCCCCCTATATGGCTGCCACAAATGCCTTCGTGAATTTCGAACAAGAAGGCCTCCACACTACTCGGGTGTACGCACTTTAGATAAGGACCAGTGAAGGACTTTTTATACAACGCACCAGATGAAGAGAGCCAAAACCGCTCTGACTTCACCCGGACTTTGTGCGCTTCCTTCTTGTCAGTTGGTAGAGTCCGGTCTCTGAGAAACAAGATTAAGGGGTCCATCCAGGAAGGACCTAGCGCGGCGCAAAGTACATCCGTCTGCCCGGCGTCTTCAATGCTTGGCCGTGGAAGAAAGTCAATTAACAGGGGGTTTGGAGAAGTGCTATCTACCATCGAAGCGAGGCCGGCCAGCTCATCAGCTCGGCTATTTTCTTCACGGCCAATTTGTTGGACTCTGATTGCCTGAAACTGCTTAATGTGTTCCCTGACCAGAGCTTGGTACTTCGCCATTCTGTCATCCTTTGCTTCGTAAATCCCAGAGACTTGGTTAACCACAAGCTAGGAATCACTGTACACCAGTAGCTCGGCAGCCTTCATTTGAATAGCGCTCTTGAGCCCGGCCAGAAGGGCCTCGTACTCAGCCTCGTTGTTAGAGGCTGGAAAGCCAAGCGTGATAGAATGTTCAATGGTTAGGCCATCCGGGGAGATAAGAACGATACCTAGGCCGGCACCGTGACGGTTGGACGCTCCATCAACAAAAAGCTTCCACATTTCCCCCACAAAAAGCTTCCAGCAGTCTGATGGGTCCTGAGAGTTGCGAAGGGCAATGGGGTCACGGTTCCCTGGCTGTCTGGCTTCAAGTTCTGTGTTGACTGGTTCCACTCCAGTCCCACTTGGTGATTCGGCACCGGACTCAGCAAGTCGGTCTACAATGCTTAAGTCCGTAGGCGAATCACCAGGGTGCGGTATTATGCCGGCCGCAGGCTCTGTGCTGAGTAGTTCCATTACTTCCCCTTCTGACGACGCGGTACCGGACAGAGTGGGTGGGACAACAATACCCGACTCCGTCATTGCGTCACCGGTTGGTTGAATTGTACAAGTTGAAAGTACTTCGGTGGGGCGCGCAAATTCCGCGTCGGTAACTCCACCCAGTTGTGGTATCTCGGTCAGGCTCGCGGTCTCTTCTTCGTCTGCCGCGGCAATATCGACCGGGCATACCGGATGAGTTCCAGGTGGGAATTCGGCAACGAAATCGGCCAAAGTTTGGGCCTTTATGGCTGTGCGCGGCTGGAACTTTACATCAAACTGTCCCAATTCAACCGCCCACTTGAGAATTCGGCCTGAAAAGTCCGCCCGTTCAAACAAGGCCTTAAGGGGAAACTCGGTCAGTACGATGATGGTATGGGCGTGAAAATAATGCGCCAACTTCCTTGAAGCCATCATCAATGCCAACGCAAGCTTTTCCAGCGGCAAGTACCTCGTCTCAGCCGGCAACAAGGTTTTACTGACATAAAAAATTGGGAGGTGCTTGATTCCTTCAGCGCGGACTAGCACCGCACTGACTGCGTGCTGGGAGACGGCAAGGTAAAGGTAGAGTTCCTCACCCGGCTTTGGTGTAACCAACAATGGCGGAGAAGACAGATATTCCTTGAGCTCGGCCAAAGCTCGGTCACACTCTTCGTCCCACGAGAACTTTGACTTCAATGCTTGAAAGAAAGGGCGGCAGCGATCTGATGACCGGCTTATAAACCGATTAAGCACGGCGGCCATCCCGGCCAGATGCTGCACGTCCTTAGCCGAGCTGGGCTGCTTCAACTCTTGCACGGCTCTGATCTGAGTAGGGTCTGCCTCAATGCCTCGGTTCGTGACTAGGAACCCCAAAAATTTTTCGGATCCCACGCCAAAGGCACACTTTGACGCATTCAAGCGCAGCTTGTGCTTCTTTAGAATGGCAAACATCTCGGCAAGGTCAGACAAATGGTTTGCCTCATGTTGGCTCTTTACTACCATATCATCGATGTAAGCCTCCATTGTCCGGCCAAGCAAAGGAGCAAACATTTTGGTCACCATCCTCTGAAAAGTTGCCCCGGCGTTCTTCAAACCAAAAGGCATGACTCAGTAGCAGAAGAGTCCCCTTGGAGTCGTGAAAGAGGTGATCTCTCGATCAGGACCATGCATGGCGATCTGATGGTAGCCGCGATAGGCGTCCAGGAAACTGAGCCTGTTATGTCCAGCCGTCAAGTCCACAAGCTGGTCAATCCGCGGCAAGGGGAAGCTATCCTTCGGACAAGCTCGATTCACAGTCTTGTAATCGACACAAACTCGCCACTTCTCGTTCTTCTTCGGCACCACGACCGTGTTGGAGATCCATCGAGGGTAGTGCACTTCCTCAATTGCTCGCGCCTCAAGCAAGTTTTTCACTTCTACTGCAACTACCTCGGCGTGATGCAGCGCCGACTTCCTTGTTCGCTGAATGACTGGCTTCGCTCCGGGGAAGACATTGAGGTGATGGCAGATAAAACTTGGATAGAGGCCGGGCATGTCGTAAGGCGACCATGCGAAGACTTCGATATTGGCCATCAAAAACTCAACCATTTTGGTCCTTTCTTGGGCAGTAAGGCTGGAACCGAGCAGGAAGAACTTGTCCGGCTGCTCCACATCAATCCGCACCTCCACCAATTCCTCGACGACTTTGTCCTCTGCATTGGTGCCCACATCTTCAAGAACTCCTCGGTCTTCCGGTCCTTCTATCATTTGAACGAAGCCTTTAGCAGCCCGGCTGCCGTTCACTGCCACGAAGCACTGCTTTGACATGACTTGATCTTCCCAAATCTCCTCGATTGCCCCCATAGCCGAGGGGAATCTCATCACCTGATGGTAAGTCGACGCGACGGCTTGCATTGCGTGAAGCCATCCCCTCCCAAGGATCAGGTTGTAAGTAGAAGGCACGTGCAACACCCAGAACTCCACTTGCTTGACCACGGATCCCGCTTTGACCGGCAAGATGATATTTTCCAAAGGCCACTCCGGTTGCGAGTTAAAACCAACCAGTGGTGAAGTTGCCGGAGCCAAGTCTGTCTCTCGGAGCTTGAGCTGCTTGAATGCATCATAATACATGATCTCGACCGAGCTTCCCTAATTGATCAAGATTCGTTTGACGTCAAATTCCTTGACGCGGAGCGTCACCACTAAGGCATCGTTGTGCGGCGTCTGAATGCGCTCTAGATCACGTGAGGAAAAACTGATCACATCTTTTTCTTCGGTCTTCCCCTTCTTGATCGCAGGCTGAACCGACAACACTTCCCTCATGTGTTCGGCCTTCTTGATCATACCCCGGAGCTCACAAACGCGTGCCGGTTCTACTATGCCGTGGATGACATTAATAACTCCTTGTGGCGGCGCATCTCGGTCATCCTGTCCCCTAGGATCAACCGGAGCCTGGTTAGCCTTTACGCCCCCATCAATGTAAAGATCTAGGTGTCCGGCCGCGACTAGCTCTTCCAGGTGTTGCCTCAGGGGCAAACAATCCTCAGTCCGGTGGCCTCGCTCACGGTGGAATGTGCAGCGATATCGCGGATTGTAACCCTTTTGTCCATCGCCCAACTTAGCAGGAAACCGGACATACTCCTCGTCTCAGATTTCACTAAGTATGCGATAGATTGGAATCTTGAAGACCGTGGTTATGCCAGTCCTTGCCTTCAACCTCCTGTGTGCATCTGCTACGTCATCTCGGGGGTAGTCATCCCGGTCATTCCGACGTCCTCTACCCCGGTTCTTACGATTTGAGCCACGGTCAGACTCCTCTGCTCGGTCGCTTGAGCGGCTGGACTCTTGCCCAACTGCGTGCACCTTGCCTGCTGTCTTCTTGTCTGTTGCTACCGAAGCTGCCTTCATGGTTGAAGTTGACGCATCGTCCTCAACTCGGATGTGCTCGTTAATGCGCTGCATGAGCTGGCCCATGGACGTCGGTTGGTGCATGGTAAGCGAGTCCCGCAGTCTATGTCCGACCGGGAGACCACGCTTGTATTGAGTGATTGCAAGGTTGACTGGACAATCCAAGATCTCGTTGAAGGTCTCCCAATATCTGGAGTTGTACGCCTTCAATGTGTCGCTCGGTTCCATCTTGATACTCAGTAGGTGATCCAACTTCTTTTGGTGTTTTGGTGTTGGTTTTGAAGCGCGTGACAAAGGCTTCGGCCAACTGATGCCACCTCTCAATACTCCCCTCCGGAAGCCTTTCGAACCACTTCAAACCCAGTTCGCCCAAACTCGACGGGAAGATGAGGCACATAAGAGCGTCATTCCGCCTATGGCCGGCCATGACCTGTCGGAAATGACTTACGTGCATGTAAGGATCCGTCTTCCCGTCGTACAATGTGAACTTTGGCTAGTGGAAGCCCGACAGAAGAGGTGTTGTCTCTATTTCCAGGGAGAAAGGGGTGGCACTCAACCTTGCCAAATCTGAATCCACTAGAAGCGGCGCTGCTTGGCGGGGTGGAGGCATTCCGACCTCCTCGCTGGCGTGAACCCCGTAGGATAACCGCTGGAACGCCGGTATCCTCTGAGCCTCCCGCCGGCGAGTCCGCTCCTTTAAGACTGCCCGCAAATCCTCTGAATAAGCGGAGTAAGAGTACCTCGACGTCGTCACCGGACGTGAGGGCTGGTAAGTACTATCTTGCGCGCTAGACTTCTCTACATGCACGTCGGAATCACCAACCTTATAACTTCTGGTAATGGAGATGGATGGTGTGTGTCGCTGACGCTGACTACCTGAACGGCGGGGTTGGGTGCGCTTACTGTGGTCACCCACTCCAGCTACACCCTTCCCCTTGACATGCCGCTTCAATTCCTCCATCTCCGTCGCCATTCGTCGGATGACGGCATCCTGGTCCTTCAACTTGCTTTCCAGACGTCTGGCGTGTGAGTCTCTCCGCCGCCGATGACCGTCTGGACTCCGGGAATGACCATGACTCCTCCCGCGCTTATCCCGCGCGTCTCCTGACTGTCCTCCTGGGTATGTCTCCAAGTTCCCCATCGGAGAGATGGTGGGAGGTCCCTCTCTGCGTCTGCCCGACTCCGGAGTGATCCCGTCGATGGCGGACACTTGAATCTCCTCGTCGTTCGCCATTGAAGGCGGTCAGATGAGCTTCGGAAGACAAGGTTTTATCTGCAAGCTTCCCACAGACGGCGCCAATTGTACGGGGAGCAAATATTCAGGCAAGCCCGTACTCCTTTCTTCCAAGCTCCGTTTCTGTCCGATCACCTGCGAGCACAACGGCGGTGAGCTACCCGGCGGTGTGTGGCCGGAAAACCCCTCCGACGATCAAATTAGCACACACCATGGGATAGAGAGAGAAAGAGGAGAGAGTGTTTGAGTGTAAGAGTTTCTTACAAAAATGTTCGTCCCCTACGTATGAGGGGCGCAGACATGCCTATATACCCTCTGCGCCCCATATCCACTCCCAGTCATCTCCTGACACGTGGCTCTGCTATCCCATCTGTCGGCGTAAACCTTGCTGAACATCACCTAATCTCAACTGCCAGCCTTCTCTGCTGGAGCTCGGCAGCCGAGCTGCTCTATCCATGGCCGGGTTGTGCTACATGAACAAGCACTTCACAGGCTAAGCTCAAGAGAACCGGGCTAGGCAGCATCTCGGCAAAGCCATGCCCGGGACATCTCGTGCTCACCTGTGGTCGGCCTTCCTGCCGAGCAGACAGGTACCTCGGCTGACGACGCCTTTCCGGGTGCCGTTCAGTCAACCCGACTGGCTTCGTCTATGCCATACACGTAGCTCGGTCCAACCGAGTGTTGCCTTAACCGAGCAACTTCTTTCCGGACTGGGCGGCGCCTACTTGGCTCAACACCTGCCCGGCCCAAGTCCTAGTAGCCCAATTCTGGGCGGATCGCGGATCATCTCGGCCCAACGTCACATTTGGCTCCCAACCTGCTCGGTTGTTACCTCGGCCCAATTCCAGATCATAAATCTCCCTCTCACAAAGTATGAATATGATAAAACATGGATGCAAATTTAGCCGAATCAAGATGCATAAAACATGGATGCAAAGTATGAATATGATGAAAACACGAAATATAATGTTTATGTACAAATAAGGAAAACAAGTAAAAGAATGAGATAAAGAAAAGCGGGGCGGTAAATTATTATAATATTTGAACAAATAATTACAAACCAAATGAGAGATAGAGGAGGAAAATATTAAAACAACTCACAAAACACTCAAATGAAAACAAAATTGAAGTTTCATGCGCTTTGCAGACCACCGGAAATTGGTATGCTTAACGTCGGAAGACTACGCCGTTCTGTCCAAAAGAAGTTAGTTGGCCGGCCAACTAGGCACCTGTCTTATTGCAACACTGAGAAAATGACAAACAAGGAATATGTAGATGACTCAACTAACCACTTCCGGTTAGATTACAACAAAATTGATATGAATTTAAAGTAAGAAAACAAATATAAGATAGAAAATGTAAGAAAATGAAAGAAATTGAAAATTCACCTTCCAAAGAAAGAAAAACTTCTCGATTTCTAAATTCCCTTTTGATCACCCTTAAGGTTATGAATTATGTTCTCAATCCTCCATTTGAAAATTTGGAATTTTAGCTAGAAAGACAATTTTGGATTGTTTAACAGTGTGTATGGGGGAAGACGGTAAAGACCTAGATTTCACAATTCACTCTAGTTTTCTCACTTTCTACACAAACTAAACACTCCTTGATCAAAGCTACACAAGTTGACTATAATGGAATTTTTTGGATCAAATAACAGTGTATAAGGATGATATAACAGTGTAATGGAATTCACTGCTCAACTTCTCAATTTTGACACCTTTCTTGATCAAAACTTAGACTTTTATTCTTTATCTCTAGCCTTCTCTACTCAATCTATCCTTCTTCTCCTCATCTTCTTTACAATCTGATGTATACATATAGGCAATGTAAGTGGAGAAATGGTGAAAGATAAGAATGAAGCATTAATGAAGATAACAGAGCAAATAGAGCACTAATGAATTATTAATGGAGCTAATGGAAGACAAAAGTGGAGTATTACCTTTAATGGATTAAGCACTAGGTAATGGATGAGGAGTATACATCCATTCAATGCATGAATATATCAAAAAAATAGGTTGTTGAGTGCCCCATCCAAACCAACACAAAAACTGGACAACACTATTTTGGGGAGGTCGACTGGCCAGAGGAAGGTTTGCCCATCTTGTTCTGTTTCGCTCCAGTTCAGCCCCATTTTGTTCCAGGTGTCCAACAAGACCTAAACATTTGACCAATGTGGGCTTAGGGTAGAGAGTAAAGCTCAAATTCTATTTTTTTTTTTACTGAAGATTTTGTAAGAAATACATTATGATTTTCATCATCAGGGTAATCAAAAGAAAGCGTCCAAGTCTTACAGTCGGTTAAAATGGGATGTCTACAATACACTTATGGGTTGAGCCTATGCACCGGACTTTGAAAAGCGTATTGGACTAACCCATGGGCCTTATCTCTCGACCCAAGATTAGTTTATATTTTTAAGGGCGTGCCATCAGTTGATGGGCTGGTTTGGGTTCAAGTCGGCCCATGCACCTTGGGCATTTTTATGAGACTTATGTCTTGTTTGAAGAATGGCTAAATTCTAGACTAGCAACGCAATAAAATAATTAAAAAGTTAATCCTTAAATCATTCCTAAAATAGTTTAATTTTTTTTTTAAATCATTATAAATTATTACATTATTTTTTTAATCTTTTTACATATATTTTAATAAAAATTTTAAAAATTAATTAAAATAACTCATTCCCAAACAAATCGTTAAATGAAACCTTGTAAAGCTTCAAAAATATCTAACAATAAACAAATTTTTAAAAAATTTATTTATATAGATACAAAAAAATCAACGCTTAAGACCGAAGTACCCTTTTTTGTCAGCAACCTCATTAAGCAGATTGATTATTTTCTATATATATATAAGAGGTGGAGAGTCGAACAGCTATACCCTCTCTCTCTCTCTCTTTCTCTCTCTCACTCTCACTTTCGCGTACCATCTCTAGGAGGAACAGTAATCAAACAAGAGGGTTTTGGAGAAGATGATGACCACAAAAGCAATACTCTGCTTTTTCGTGCTCTTCTTCTCGACCTCCCATGGCCAATCTATCATTCGTCAGCCAATACCTCTACAACAATCCTTCAACATCAACAAAACCCATGGCGGATCTATCATTCGTCTGCCTCTACCTTTATCTTCCTTTAACATCAACAAAACCCAGGTCTCCAAATCCCCTTACTTCATATTTTTAATTTTTCTTAATATTTTGTGTTTTTTATGTATATATGTTGATGTTTTTTTGATTTTGTATTTGTCTTTAAAAACAGAGCTCTTCGGACTGTTCTTACACGGTCACCATAACGACGAGCTGTTCTTCACCAAAGTACACTAGAGATCAGATCAGTCTCTCTTTTGGCGATTCTTATGGCTATCAGGTTTTCCTCTTCACGATCCTCAATTATATAAAAATAGATGATTTTGTGCATATGTATGTGTTGTTTGTTTATGATTTAAGACCAACCCATTTGAGAAAATTGCATCTGGAAAATTGGGTTTTTACTAGTAATTTATTTATTTGAAAAGCTTTCACTTAAACGACTTGATTAATAGGTTGATGTTGTTGAAAATTTGTACAAGCCTGTTGATAATTGTTTTATTTATTTATTTTGTGAATAGAAATGTTTTTTGGGATTTGTTATAAGTTAATTAATTACCATTTTTTTTAAAATAATAATTAGGATCCTTGTCTAGGTCCCTGAAATGATATTGAACAAAAAAAAATTCAGTAATGCTACATGTACTCATTAATATATATATTAGTGTATCAATTATTATTATAATATTATTATTAATCATATTTATTATACAAGTTACAAATATTTAAAATTGTACAAATAATATTATATCATTTGTTAGTATTCTAATATGTATATTAATTGATATATATAATATTATTTAAAAAAAATTTAAAAAAATTTCCTTGAAATTGATGGTCCTTTGATTTTACATAAAAATATTTGGTAAAGTTTTAATGGATGCTCATTTATTTATGGGAAATGAATGAGACCTCTAGAAAAGAAGCTCTAAAGGAGTATTATTTTGTCTTTTTCCTTCCCATGTTTTGTCTTTTACCCTCATTTTGTTTTTTTGTTTTTTTTGAAATAGGCTGCCAGCTCATTAGAGCTGCTTTAGAGCAGCTCTAATTAGAGGTATGTAGCAAAATTGTTTATTTATTGATGTGATGTGTGTTGGAGATTTTTATTTTTTATTTTTTTTCCAGGTAAGTAGAGCTCATCACTTCTGATTTTACACTTCGTAGTTTTATTGATTGGACAAGTATTTTTAATTAAAAATTAAATGAGTGTATGGTTTACACAATATGAATTTTACACAAATGAAAGACTTTTGATAAAATTTTTAATATATTTAAAAAATTAAGAAATATAATTACTTTGGGCTGATTTGGAAACATTTATATCACATTATCTTTTAATTTTTTAACATATTATTTTAAAAAATTTTAAAAATTAAAAAATTAACTTTTAATCGACTTATTAAAACAACTTTTGCTCTCATATACCTCACTTTTTGGTTTTGGTGCTGCTTGAGGTTAATCAAAAAGTATACTCTCGATGTTCTATTTGAATAATTTCTTTTAAATTCTATAAATTTAATACTCTCTCCACCTCATATTATTTGTCTATTTTTTTTAGATATTTTAAAATATTTGTCATATTTTCAGAAGTCAGAAAATAAAACTCTAAAGAATTCCAAAATTACCCTTTAAAAATAATTATAAATGTATTTAATAATGAAAATAAAAGAGACAATATGATAAATTAATATATTTTGATTTGATTTCAAAACAATAATTACATATCCCAATAAAAAGTTAGAATCCCAAAAAAAATACTACTAGTGAGAGTATTCAGTTTGGTTGCTTTTATAAAATTAATTTTTTATTTTAAAAAAAAAATCTAACTTGATAAAAATAATCACAAAAAGCATATTTTTAAATTTTTAAAAATTATTTTCATCTCAAAAAATAATAAATTATATAAAAATGATGAATTTTTTTATTATATTTTATTCATCAAATTAGTTTTCAATTTTTTTATTTAAACAAAAAACCAAAACAGGATTTCTAGGTGGTTGTTTAGGGTTTACATTTTTATGGCTTTTTTAGAAGTCAAAAAAATTACTGGAAAATTGTTTAAAAAATTATTTGTAATGAAAAAAACCTACTAAGTGGTTTGTATGAATTAAAAAAAGTGGATTGTGACATTTAATTTTTATTAGTTCTTACAAACCGCTAAAGTCGTTTGTTTTACTTTTCGTAAGGGAAATCTAGATTTTTTTAGGTTGTATCCAAACACCCCACATATATAAATTATAAGAGTCGACTTCTTGTCTTTAGTTCAGATCTCCGAACTGGATATTTTAATCTGAGCAATTGATGTTAGCCACGTTGACATTTTTCTAATAAATAAATGATTTAACTTTTATTCATTATTTATAAATTTAATATTAATCTAAGGAAACAAAGTTGACCAAATATTTTAATTTTGATTTTTAGAAAGGCGTCGATGTGGCCCAATTTAGGAACTCGGATAAACAATTTTTAATTAGGATATAAATTATACTTTTGCCTTTTGAAGTTTGGTAATTTTTTACTTTGGTCTTTGTAGTTTTTTCTTTCACTTTGACCTTGCATGTTTAAAAATTTTCTTAATTTATATTTAAAATTATATAAAAAAATAACACATTGACAGTTACGTGACATAAAATTATTTTATTATATATAACTAATACTGAAAAAATTACAAAAACAACTTGACCCTAATAATAAAATTAATTTTTAATTTTTAATTTTATCAATTTAGGTCCTAAATTTTGATTTATTTTTAATCTAAATCTTTTGATTATTTTTGTTGAGTAAAACCGGTAAAAAAAAATAGATATTTTAGTCATTAAATTCAATTAAACTCAATAAAAAAATGTTATTTTAAATATTTTATGTATATTTAATAATTAAAATACTTTTTTCCTGTCAATTTTATTGAACAAAAATTGATGAATGATTTAGATTAAATCCAAATAAAAAATTTAAGATTTAAATTAATAAAATTAAAAGTTTAAAATTTATTTTGTTATAAGATTCAAAATATAGCTTTTGCTTTTCTTTTTTTTGTAACTGTCCCACTAACACTCTTTACACGAACTCAAATTTTAATGTAATAATATATTTTTTTTATGTTATAGGATAGTTAACATGACATTTTGAACATAAGTTAATTTCAAAAGTAAATTAGAAAAAACATAAAAGGCTAAAATAGAAAGGAAAAAAAAATTAAGAGCCAAAATAATATATATATATCAAACATAAAAAGAGGACAAAATGTAATTTAACATTTTAATTTTAATAAATAATAATAATTATTATTATTATTATGTAGGTATATGCAGCGAGGCTAGATGATCCATCATCGGGGGCGTTCGAGCGGTGTTCGGTGGACACGTACGAGATAACAGGGCCGTGTCTGTACGAGGTGTGTTATTTGTACCTGTACAGGAGTGGATACGATGGTTGGATACCTGATACCGTAGAGGTCTACGGTTATTACACTGGCTCTGTTACCTTTTACTACCAAACTTCCATTCCCAACGATGTTTGGTACGGTTTTAACTACTGCAACGGTGCTTCCTCCTCCACCTCTGTCGGAGCTATGAGGTTGTTTGGACACCTGTTTCAGGTTTTCTTTTGTTTTGCCTGCTGGAAAGCCCTGTTTGGTTCCATGTAATAATTATAAGTCCATCTTAGTTGCATGTCTTTGCCACTGCCAGATTATATGGACAATATTATATGGTGGTTGTTATGATTCATAGTTTTTTTTTTTTTTGGGTGTTTTTGGGCAATAAGTAATTAAAAATATTTCACAAGACTTTGTGTAGTGAATTGGCTTGCATAAAAGTAACTAGAGGTGTGTAGTTTGGGACATTTGTAATTTGATTTGATAGTTATCATAGTTATTTGGAGAAGTTTGAGAGAATTAAAGTTTATATAGCACTTATCACGGTTTGGGGAAAAAAATTTGTGACAACACTACCAATATAAAGTTTTTCTTTACAAGCTAGAGGTGGGGTGTAATTTATAATTTGATCTGATAATTATGATATATATTTAAAGTGATTAGAGAGAATTGAAAACACATTGTGTTTGCTTCATATTTAAGCAAATAATGTCACGTTTATTTATCGGATATAATTTTAGAAGTTAATTACATTAATCCTCTTTTAATTATTAGTGAATATCGTTTTATTCTCCTTATTTATGAATATATATATTGACTCTTTTTATTTGTGAAAATTGTACAATTATATTTTTTTTTGAGGTGGTTTGGAAAGTGTAAAAGTGATATTTTTATATCTATAGAAATCAAAGTATACGGATTCATAAATGAAGAGTGTTAAGTGATATTTATTAATAGTTGAAAGGGTTTTGGTGTAATTAACGTGACATTTTCATCCTCATAAATTGGAGCTTCAACCTTTTGTTTGGTTTTGGATTTTGATAAGTAGTGTTTGGTCTAATGAGGGTCTTGAATTTTTGGATAGTTTGATAATTTTTAATTGCTTTTGTGTTGTCTTAATTCTATACTTATAAATAGATGAATAGAGCGTCTCTTGTAGGTTAACAGAGTGATAATAAACATAGGAAGTTGCTGACTTAAGCACATTAGCACATTAGCACATATATTCATATCATGGCCACACATACTTTCATGCTCATGCAATACCTTAATTACTTTTCTAGGACATCTTATAGCTCATTTGGACACGTGTGTGCGGTATAACTCATGGTTTAGTATCGCTCTGATACCACTCTGTCACGACCCAAACCCGCCCCTATGGGTTTGGTATCGTAACCGGCCAGTAATCCGTGATTACCAAAAGCCTGTTTAATAGTAATGACAGTAATACAGAGTAAGGGGCTGGCGGAAGCCAAACAGTAATGAAAAGATGTCCAACGAGGTGTGAAAATCTGAATGAGAAAAGAACATTCATAACCAAAAGCATATATATATATCAGATATACACAACATGCAGGTTAGGGACCAAATCCCTATACCATAACTGTACAGTCAAAAGTCTTATCCAGTCAATACATAACAGAGACAAAAAGGGTGAATCTGAGACACCCCAAAAGCAGTCTTAGCTTGGACAGACTTGAAACCTCGAAGTGAGGCACAATAGTTGGCTTGACAAAACGGGAGCTTAACTAGACGCTCCTAGCCCCGGTCCGGTGCCTGGACACTTACATATAAATATAAACAGTGAGTTAAAGCCCAGTGAATAATATATGCGTAAAGGGATTAAAAATGAATGTCCTTTCAGTAATTAAAACAGTCAGTTGCATTAGTAAATCAGTTATTCAATCAGTGGCTCAGATTTCAGGCCATAACAGTTATTTAGAAACCATAATAGTCATATGTGGTACATCCAATAGCAAAATAGTACGATAGGTCTTAGCAAACCAAACAGTCAGTTGATGGCCATCATAACAGTAAGCAGTAGTAGTCCCAAGCATTGGAACTGACAGAGATCTCTGTAACAGTAGCAGTAACAGTAACAGTAAGTTGATATGGATGCCACGAGTACAGTTCATAAAGTAGGACAAACATTCATTCAGTAAATAATGCCATTTCAGAAAACAGTACAGTCAATCATTCAGAAATAGTTATAATTGAACGTATCTTTACAACATTGTTACTTACAGAGCACTGGGCTAAAGACAAGCTAATGAGCGTCCTCGGATGCCAATCCTACACAATTGCAGAAAGAACACACACTAAGTTGCACACTTGGGAAAACAATAACTTAGGCCCTAAACTCGACTTGGTGTGGTTCTATAGCATTATCCTCATTAAGATGCCTTAAACATGGCCTAGGAATGCCTAGGATGAAATGAGGATGGAAAAATGCACTTTAAAACATTTTTCAAAATTTGCTGAAAATAAGGGTCTCGCTCGAGCGTGGCTTTCTTCGCTCGAGCGAGTTTACCAAAACAGAGGGGTCGCTTGAGCGTAAACTCCTTCGCTCAAGCGGTCTGTAAAAATGCAAAAGTACTGGTTGTTGAAAATCTGCACTCGACGCTTGCTCGAGCGTGAGACACAGCTCTTCGCTCGAACGTAGGTTCCGTCGCTTGAGCGTGCGTTTGCGTTCACAAAAACCTGAGAGCTTGCAATCTACGCTCGAACCAACATTCCATCGTTTGAGCGGAATCAGAAAACAAAGGTGCTCGCTCGAGCGTGGAAGCCAAATTTTGGAATTTTCAGATTTGCTCCCTAAGCTCAAACCAAGCATTCAACACATCAAAACTCAACCTTTTGGGCCAATTTTCTGGAAAACACTTGGAAACTCATACTACAACATATTTTGAAAATCATTTTGTAAAATCAAGCCCAAATGTGAGGCAATTGAACACAATTTCAATTAAAACTTCAAGAACAAGATATAAATATATCATGCATGTGTTCATTTGGATTCAAAGCTTCTAACACATGATCAAATGAGTCAATCCCTCCAAAAACATGATGAATTCTTGAACTATAACCAAAATATGAAAATGCATGTAAGAATTTCATGGAAAACAACCTTAAACTTCAAAAACATGTACATGCATGCATGAATTAGCTTCACACTCTTAAATTCTAACTTAACTAACCATGAACCATGCAAGAAACAACTTAAATTCAAGTTCAAGAGGGTGAATTTCCTACCTTAGGTCTTGAATTCCAAGTGTAGGAGCCTACTTTCTCAAGTCTCCTTCAAATTCTCCTAAGTTCCAAGCAAAACTTTGTTGAATCAACTCTTTTCTTCCAACTCTCTCTCTCTCTCTCTCTCTCTCTCTCGGTTTGGTCTAGAAGATGGCTGAAGAGTGGTGTCAAACATATGAGTAATGGGAATTAAAACAATGGTTTTTTAGGGAGCCCACTCAAGGGAAATTGTGTAATAACCTAAGTTCAATTAATCTAGCATTATTTATTCTAATTTAATCGTTCCAAATCAAATTTTAATTAAACCTACCATAAAATCACATAAATTCTAATTAGCATAAAGCACTGATCAATTTCTGATTCGGTCGCCAATAAGGCCTTTAATTCGCAATTCGAAACTTAAAACATGAACAGATCATCAAATGACAAACATATAGAAATGCAATTTAAGCAACATACTCATGCATTCAGTTCAGAATTTCAGCTTAATCAATTATTTATCAAGCTCAATCACAGTTTAACACTAATCAGAGGTGAGGGTTGTCACAACATAATCACATAATAATTGATTAAATCCATAAATGCAAATTTAGCCGAATCAAGATGCATAAAACATGGATGCAAAGCATGAATATAATGAAAACACGAAATATAATGTTTATATACAAATAAGGAAAACAAGTAAAAAAATGAGATAGAGAAAAGCGAGGCGGTAAATTATTATAATATTTGAACAAATAATTACAAACCAAATGAGAGATAGAGGAGGAAAATATTAAAACAACTCACAAAACACTCAAATGAAAACAAAATTGAAGTTTCATGCGCTTTGGAGACCACCAGAAATTGGTATGCTTAACGTTGGAAGACTACGCCGTTCTGTCCAAAAGAAGTTAGTTGGCTGGCCAACTAGGCACCTATCTTATTGCAACACTGAGAAAATAACAAATAAAAAATATGTATATGGCTCAACTAACCACTTCCGGTTAGATTACAACAAAATTGATATGAATTTAAAGTAAGAAAACAAATAGAAGATAGAAAATCCAAGAAAATGAAAGAAATTGAAAATTCACCTTCCAAAGAAAGAAAAACTTCTCGATTTCCAAATTCCATTTTGATCACCCTTAAGGTTATGAATTATGTTCTCAATCCTCCATTCGAAAATTTGGAATTTTAGCTAGAATGACAATTTTGGATTGTTTAACAGTGTGTATGGGGGAAGACGGTAAAGACCCAGATTTTACAATTCATTCTAGTTTTCTCACTTTCTACACAAACTGAACACTCCTTGATCAAAGCTACACAAGTTGACTATAATGGAATTTTTGGGATCAAATAACAGTGTATAAGGATGATATAACAGTGTAATGGAATTCACTGCTCAACTTCTCAATTTTGACACCTTTCTTGATCAAAACTTAGACTCTTATTCTCTATCTCTAGCCTTCTCTACTCAATCTATCCTCCTTCTCCTTCTCTTCTTTACAATCTGATGTATACATATAGACAATGTAAGTGGAGAAATGGTGGAAGATAAGAATGAAGCATCAATGAAAATAATAGAGCAAATAGAGCACTAATGAATTATTAATGGAGCTAATGGAAGACAAAAGTGGAGTATTACCGTTAATGGATTAAGCACTAGGCAATGGATGAGGAGTATACATGCATTCAATGCATGAATATATCAAAAAAATAGGTTGTTAAGTGCCCCATCCAAACTAACACAAAAACTGGACAACACTATTTTGGAGAGATCGACTGGCCAGAGGAAAGTTTGCCCATTTTGTTCTGTTTCGCTCCAGTTTAGCCCCATTTTGCTCCAGGTGTCCAATAAGACCTAAACATTTGACCAACGTGGGCTTAGCGTAGAGAGTAAAGCTCAAATTCTATTTTTTTTTTTACTGAAAATTTTGTAAGAAATACATTCTGATTTTCATCATTGGGATAATCAAAAGAAAGCGTCCAAGTCTTACAGTCAGTTAAAATGGGATGTCTACAATAGGCTTATGGGTCGAGCCTATGGACCGGACTTTGAAAAGTGTATTGGACCGGCCCATGGGCCTTATCTCTCGACCCAAGATTAGTTTACATTTTTAAGGGCGCGCCATCAGTTGATGGGCTGGTCTGGGTTCAAGTCGGCCCATGGACCTTGGGCATTTTTATGAGACTTATGTCTTGTTTGAAGAATGGCTAAACTCTACACTAGCAACGCAATAAAATAATTAAAAGTTAATCCTCAAGTCACTCCTAAAATAGTTCAAATTTTTTTTAAAATCATTACAAATTCTCACATTATTTTTTTTTTTTATCTTTTTACATATATTTTAATAAAAATTTTAAAAATTAATTAAAATAACCCATACCCAAACAAATCGTTAAATGAAACCTTGTAAAGCTTCAAAAATATCTAACAGTAAACAAATTTTAAAAAAGAGTCGTGATAGAGGCCTCGAATTCGAGGCCTCGAATTTGGCTCGAATGAACCAGAGGGGAGGGGAAGAAGGGAGAGAGGGGGAGGGGAGGGGAGGAGAGGGGAGGGGAGGGGAAGAAGGGGGAGGGGAGGGGAAGAAGAGAGAGCCGCCGGTGGGCCGGACTGGAGGGGGCCATAATCACCGGGGGAGGAGGAGGCGGAGGCGGAGGCGACGGCGGTGTAGCTGCTGCGACGAGCTGGATCGGGCGACGATCGGACGGCTGGCGAGCTCGACGAGCTGCGACGGCGAATCCGGACCCCTCCCCTCCCCTTCCTCTCTCTCTTCTTCCCCTCCCCTCCCCTCTGGTTCTGCGAAGAAGAAGAAAGAAAGAAAAAAAAAAAAAAAAAATGGGATTCGAGGCAAATTCGAGGCCTCAACCATTTTCCTTTAAAAAAATTTATTTGTATAGATACAAAAAAATCAACACTTAGGTCTTGTTTGTGAAGACTAAATAAGTCCATACTTTTTATCTTTTTATTTTTTTTTAATCACATTAATCAACATTTTCTCTCTATTTTTCTACATATCTTTTTATAAAAAATCAAAAAATACACTTATTTAGGATATTCTAAACAGCTCTTTAAGACCGAAGTACCCTTTTTTGTGAGCAACCTCATTAAAGCAGATTGATTAAGAGGTGGAGAGTCGAACAGCTATACCCTCTCTCTCTCTTACTTTAGCGTACCATCTCTGAGGAGGAACGGTTGTCAAACAAGAGGGTTTTGGAGAAGACGATGATCACAAAAGCAATACTCTGCTTTTTCGTGCTCTTCTTCTCTACCTCCCATGGCCAATCTATCATTCGTCAGCCAATACCTCTACAACAACCGTTCAACATCAACAAAACCCATGGCGGATCTATCATTCGTCTGCCTCTACCTTTATCTTCCTTTAACATCAACAAAACCCAGGTCTCCAAATCCCCATATTTCATATTTTTAATTTTTCTTAATATTTTGTGTTTTTTATGTATATATGTTGATGTTTTTTTGATTTTGCATTTGGCTTTAAAAACAGAGCTCTTCGGACTGTTCTTACATGGTGACCATAACGACGAGCTGTTCTTCACCAAAGTACACTAGAGATCAGATCAGTCTCTCTTTTGGCGATTCTTATGGCTATCAGGTTTTCCTCTTCTCAATACTCAACTATATAAAATAGATGATTTTGTGCATATGTATGTGTTGTTTGTTTATGATTTAAGACCAGCACAATTGAGAAAATTGCATCTGGAGAATTGGGGTTTTACTTGTAATTTATTTTATTTGATTTTGTGCATATGTATGTATGTGTTTTTTTATTTATTTTGTGAATAGAAATTTTTTTTGGAACTTGTTGTTAGCTAATTAATAACTTTTTTTTTTTTTTTTTTAAATTTTATAATAATAATTAGAATTTTTGTGTAGGCAGGGGTCCTTGAAATGATATTGAACAAAAAGAATTTAGAAAAAGTTTCCTTGAAATTGATGATCCTTCGATTTTACATCCAAAATATTTGATGGCTCTAAAACAAGGAGTTTTTTTTTTTTAAAATATTCCCAAAAAAAAAAATTAATTAAAGAATTGATCCACTTTTCAAACTATTTAGGAAACTAACTTACTTTTTGAAATCGCATTTTCAAAATGCGATTTTGAAATTGAAATTGCATCTTGAACTTATAATTTCACCTTAAAATCGCAAGTTGAAAATGATGACGTGGTGAAATTCCATGTTCAACATGCAATTTCAATTGAAATCGCATTTTCAACTTGCGATTTCAAGGTGAAATTGCATGTTTAAAATGCAATTTCAATTTCAAAATCGCATTTTCGAAATGCGATTTCAAAAGCAAGTTAATTTCTTAAATAATTTAAAAAGTGGGTCAATTCACTAAATAGTTTTTTTTTTTCTAGATTATTTGAAAAAAAAAAAACTCCTAAAACAATAGCTTTAAAACTTTAATGGGTGCCCATTTATTGATGTGATGAGTGTCGGAGATTTTGGGCTTATTTTTGGGAGAGTTGTTTTTGAAAAAAATTTGGGAGAGTTATTTTAGAAATTTTTTTGATTTGTTTGGTTGTATATTTTGAGAGACAAATTTTCTTTGGGAGTTTGGGATGATTTGATATTTTGGGAGAATTGAGTAAATGTGTGTGAGAGAAAAAGTGATTGAGAAGGAGAGAGGAGAGAGAAAAAGTGATTGATTGATGTGTAAGAGAGAGAAAGTGATTTTGGAAATTTTTTGAGAAAAATCTCAAACCAAACAAATTTTTGAATTTTTTTTTTCTAAAACTCATTTCCCAAACTCAAACCAAACATACCCTTTGATTTTTTTCTTTTACAACGTAGAGCTCAAATTAAAACTCATGTTTTAACTCAGGGGTGGGTGGCATTGTGGTTAAGGTTTGGGGTTTAAACCCGAAGGTCACAGGTTCAATTCCCTCCCCTTGGGCTAATCTCCTGTCCTGGGCGAAGCACAGTTGGTTAAGAGGTTGGATCTCAAGTTGTCTAATCAGTACTTGGTATGGATTCAATGCTCTCCCGCTGCCTTGGACCTGCGGGAGGGTAGGGAGAATTTTCCTGTAACAAAAAAAAAAAAAAGTTTAAAGTTCTCTATCACTTCTGATTTTACACTTAGTAGTTTTATGGATTGGACAAGTATTTTTAATTGAAAATTAAGAGGAATATTAGGGACCTTAAAAATTTAAAATGTTTTACATAAGTGTGGGATCTATACATGTGGATCCCACACACATTTAAGGTATTTGGTAGAATTTTTAAAATCTCAAATATTTTCAAAAAATTAAGAAATATAATCACTTTGGGCTAATTTGGGAACATTTATATTATATTATTTAAATTTTTTTTTTTTTTACATATTTTTTTAAAAAAAATTTAAAGAATAAAAAAATTAGCTTTTAATCTACTTATTAAAACAACTTTTGCTGACTTTTGCTCTCATATACATCACTTTTTGGTGCTGCTTGAGGTGTATGAAAAAGTATACTCTCATGTTCTATTTGAATAATTTCTTTTAAATTCTATAAATTTAATACTCCTTACCCCTGCCGCCTCATATTATTTGTCCATCTTTTTTAGGTATTTTAAAATATTTGTCCATTTTCAGAAGTCAAAAAAGAAAACTGAGAATTCCAAAACTACCCTTTTAAAATAATTATAAATATATTTAATAATGAAAATAAAAGGAACAATATGATGAATTAATATATTTTGATTTGATTTCAAAACAATAATTACATATCCCACTAAAAAGTTAGAATCCCAAAAAATACTACTAGTGAGGCATAGAGAGTATTTAGTTTGGTTGCTTTTTTATAGTCTCTTATCTCGGAATGGACAACAGGACACCTGGTGATCTCTGCAAGGAGCGCTGCCCTGGACCTGCAGGAGAGTGAGAGGATTTTCATGTAACCAAAAAAAAAAAAAGTTTGGTTGCTTTTTTAAAATTAATTTTTTATTTTTTTAAGAAAATCTAACTTGATAAAAATAATCACAAAAAGCATATTTTTAAATTTTTAAAAATTATTTTCACCTCAAAAAATAATAAATTATATAAAAATGATGGATTTTTTTATTAGATTTTATTCAACGAATTAGTTTTCAATTTTTGTATTCAAACAAAAAACCAAAACAGGATTTCTAGGTGGTTGTTTAGGGTTAACATTTTTATGTTTTTTTTAGAAGTTAAAAAAATTACTGGAAAATTGTTTAAAAATTATTTGCAATGAAAAAAATCCTACTGAGTGGTTTGTATGAATTAAAAAAAGCGGATTGTGACACATTTAATTTTTATTAGTTCTTACAAACCACTAAGTCGTTTGTTTTACTTTTTGTAAGGGAAATCTAGATTTTTTTAGGCTGTATCCAAACACCCCACATATATAAATTAGGGGTTTTTTTTTTTTAAGGTCCCTGGTATTAAGACTTTATAGTATAAAGGACATCTAATATTTTCATAATATCTAAGGTCCCTCAATTTGATCCAGAGAAATTCTGTCTAGAGAAATTCTCTCCAATCCAGAGAAATTCTGCAAGGCACAGTCCTTACAGTTGATGACCAGTCTTTTTCCTGCCCAACATCAAGACTGGGCATATCCGTAATCTATGTGCCCAGTCTTCTTCCTGGCCATATCCTTAATTAACAACATCAATATAAGTAGAAGAATGGCAATCTTGCTGCTGCAACAATTGTGGGATGTATGGCATGCACACAAGATTTCCAGTAAATAATTCAACATGTAGCACAACAGATAGCACTTCCAAACCAAAACAACATAAGAAAGCAGAGGAAGTGAATAAGACCCAAGTATATGCATAATCAATAGTAAGCACGGAAGAAATTGTGTGTAAACAACCATAGGAGACAACTCCAATCCATCATGGGAATGAACTCCTAGAACGAAAAGCAATAATTGCATGATTTGTGTTAACATTGAAGTAGTAAGCATGAAGTGTCAATATCAAGGATTAGTTAAGTTTATCAACAAAAAAATACATATATATATCACCCTTTTTATCCATAATACCACTACAGACAAGCATTTTTGGTGCCCTTCAATCTAAATGACCCTAGCAATAATCTTGCCACTAGATTAAGGCCATGTTAGCGCTTGAATGCATGATCATATTCTAACACACAACATCAAGCTAACCTCATCATAGCAGGTCACCAAATTTTGTAGTTAACATGAGTAACAAGCCGAAGGAATGAACTTGATAGGATACCTACTGTTCTAGGACCAAAAATTATTTAATAAAACATGGAAGGATCCAAAACAGTATAGCAATGAAGTTATCATGCGCCAAATTCATTAGCTAAATTAGCAGAATGCAGAAAATTTGTCAAAATTCATTCTTAACAACTAGAAGAGCATTAACTTGAATGAAAAGAAAATGTAATACTAGAGAAAATGTAAGGTCCCTCAATATCAATCCAGAGAAAATTCAATCCAGAGAATTTCTCTGGACAAATTACAGAGAAAATTTCAAATTTCTCTGGGCACATCACCAAATTTCTCTGGACATATCACCCACACCAAATTTCTCTGGACACATCACAGAGAAATTTTACACATCTCTAACACCAAATTTCTCTGGAAGAGAATCTGAGAAAGAGCACAGATTATGATATATTACCACCACAGAAGAAGAGCTGAAGAAGAACCTAACTCATCAAGTAAATTGAGAGAGAGAGAGAGAGAGAGAGAGAGATCTTCCAAAACAGCTTTCAAAAAGTATCCATAGATATTTGTAAAAGCTCTAATCAACAATGGACTTTTTTTAATTTTCCCTTCCAATCCAAAGAAATTTACAAAACCCAAAGAAAATTACTTCCAACCCAGAGAAATTATGAACTTCCCAAAGAATTTCTCTTGGTTCAACCCAGAGAAAATTGAAATTTCTCTGCTGAGAAAATTGAAATTTCTTTGCAGAGGAGGAGGTCTTGGAAAAAAAAACAATACAAGCTACACCAAATTTGTAGATTCTTAGGAAGACGATAAACACCAGCCAAGAAATTACAAAGTCTTCCCAAAGTGAATGCATGTACATACTAAATACAAACACATGGTAAATAACTGACATAATTCAAAAGGAGGAAAAAACAAAGAATAGGATTTCCAGAGAAAATTTGATTTTAAAACCCGTATTCCACTTGTTGAAAGTTGATTTTAGATTAGATTAAAGGTTATTTTAGAAATATGGTAAAGGAACCAATTTTGAACATATTTTAAAGGTTGTTAAATTACTATGGAGATCAATTCAACTCGTTTATAGAAGAAAACTCCAAAAAGAAGAACAAAAAAAAAAAAAACCTTAATGAGATAAAACGTCGACCCTTTGGTGCAAAAGTTTTAACCAATTCAAATAACTCCATTAGTTTGTATCTTTACGTGAAGTGCTTTCGAAAAACACAAGCAGTTGTGGTGGTTTGCCTAGTTGGCCCCAGACTTGAACATGTGAACCAAGCTGGAAATCCATATGCTGAAGCAATAACACTACACAAAGGCATCAAAAACATTTTTTGAAGCTATGGAGAGACTTGTTCTGGTCATAGGCTAGAATTAATTGCAGTGCTTTCAGTAATGAAGAAATCAGATCTAATAAAGTTGGTATAGTTGAAAATTTCTCAGAATTCATTCATCAAATTCCACCTGACATTGAAATCTTTCTTCACAACCATAAAAAGCAGCAAGCGAATGATATGCAGCTGACCTAATAGTCAGAATGGTCTAATAATGCAGGAGATTGTTTCTGTTTTAAAAAACATAAAAAATTAAACTGATACTAAACAGGTGGAAGTATATAAAGCTTACATCACCATTCACAACCTGATTCACATGCAGAATTATATTCATGTTTATAAGGAGGTCCATCACATGTATGTTAATGAAGTAATATATTCAATGAAATGCATGTTCAAATTCGTGCATTGTTTGCACAAAAGAAGGGAGAACAGAACAAAACAAAGCATGTGCAAAAACACTGTAGGGACACAACCTTTTCCGAAGTTCCTACACTACGAATTCTGGTTTAGTTATTCAAAATAAGTCGACCTGCCTGTCAACATTAGAAGACCAATTACCAAGTAAAATGAATATAATCACTCAAGTTGAGGAAGCTTTAAAACATGACAAGACCTTTGTAATTCTTGAAGGCATTGCCAACTGGTCAATTGATGCTTTTAATTTAGACTCTGCTTATACTATGAAAAGCACTCAAAAGAACAGATGAAAATTGTACTAAGCAAAACATGGTCACTATGAAACAAGAAAATAACAAATCCAAAATTGGCCATCAGATACGTAAGAGTACCAATTCTGTTATGTGTTTGTGTGTGATAAGTAGAGTATATCATTCTAAATTTAACAAGTAACACTAGTTCAACTATGCACAACTTAGCAGCACAAATAACATAGGTACAAAAACCATAATGAAATGCAAGTGCAATTGCAAATTCATGCTCTTTGGAGTGCAGTAGTGTTAGTTTACAACCTTGTGCATGAACCAAGGATGCATTAATTATGCCTACTCTACAAAAATGGCTACCAGTAGCCAATACAACCAATTTAAATTCAAATCTTCATCAAGTTGAATTGAGTGTTCTAGACTGAAGCTAGAACAGGTGTCAAATTATTAGTGTCTGATGGAAAAAGAGGCATCTTTTAAGCAATATAGTGGTTGTAATTCAATGATCTTGGAGGTTAAATGGTTTTACATATCACACTTGAAAAAGAATGCAATCATTTTCATTATCATCAAACAATTTTCAGTAACATACACTGCAAATAACTGAAACAGCAAGTAGTAGACATTCGAAAGCAAAAGAATATGTTTAACTGGGGAGACATTAACAATTGATTCTACAAAATACACAGAATTATGAAGAAATCTACTCACTTCAGCATGGAAGATAAAAGAAAAATATCTTTCTTCTCTAGCCCTGAAGTTAAGTGTGAATCATATTTGAAAACCATTAACTAAGGCTCAAAATCAAGACTAAAAAGTATAGCCAAACTCACTCCCCTCAATTCCAGTTCAACAACATCAAGTATATTTTTTTAGAAGGTAACAGCTTCAAGTATATGAATGACTAAAATACCAAATTTCAGAGACCTGAAAAATGGTATGCCTGTCCTTAGTGGGCTGAAGCAGCACCAATGCCGCCTAATTCCATCTTCATTCCCAAAATCGCAAGCTGCTCAACAAATAGACCTCAGCGACACAGAGCCTTCGTTTCGGCGCTCTCGATCCACTGCGATTCCATTCTTCTGTCCTCGATTCGCCGGAGTCAGCAACATGATGATCATGAGATCGAGATCGATGAGAGCGAACAGAGATCTCTCTGCATGACGATCTCTTCGACGGCGAACTTGGCAATGACTACGGCCGGCGGCGGACTGGCTCTTCCGAATCAGTGTTGGACAACCCTCCGAATTGGTGTTGAAACGGTTCATGGTTGATCGAATTAGAGAGAAAGAGAGCAAGAGAGAGAGATTACATCTAATGGTGGAAGTGAAAAACTTAGAAATGTGTTCATGTGTGTAGAAGGAGAAAGCGAGAGACTGGAATTTCTCTGGATATATGGGTGTAGGATTAAGGGACCTTAGGCATTACAAAATAATATTGTGAATCTCTTCTATTACCAAAAGTGGAAGAGGGACCTTAGACTAATTTTTCCTATAAATTATAAGAGTCGACTTCTTGTCTTTAGTTCAGATCTCTGAACTAGATATTTTAATCTGAGCAATTGATGTTAGCCACGTTGACATTTTTTTAATAAATAAATGATTTAACTTTTATTTATTATTTATAAATTTAATATTAATCTAAGGAAACAAAGTTGACCAAATATTTTAATTTTGATTTTTAGAAAGGCGTCGATGTGGCCCAATTTAGGAGCTCGGATAAACAATTTTTAATTAGGATATAAATTATACTTTGCCTTTTGAAGTTTGGTAATTTTTTACTTTGGTTTTTGTAGTTTTTTCTCACTTTGGTCTTTGGTATGAAAAGTAACACATTGACAGTTAGGTGACATAAAATTATTTTATTATATATAACTAATACCGGAAAAATTACAAAAACAACTTGAACCTAATAATAAAATTAATTTTTAATTTTTAATTTTATCAATTTAAGTCCTAAATTTTGATTTATTTTTAATCTAAATCTTTTGATTATTTATGTTAAGTAAAACCGGTAAAAAAAATAGATATTTTAGTCATTAAATTGAATTAAACTCAATAAAAAATGTTATTTTAAATATTTTATGTATGTTTAATAATTAAAATATTTTTTTCCTGTCAATTTTATTGAACAAAAATTGATGAATGATTTAGATTAAATCCAAATAAAAAATTTAAGATTTAAATTAATAAAATTAAAAGTTCATTTTGTTATAAAATTCAAAATATAGTTTTTTCTTTTCTTTGTTTTTTTTTTTGGGTAACTGTACCACTAACACTTTTTACACGAACTCAAATTTTAATATAATAATAATATTTTTTTTATATTATATGACAGTTAACATGACATTTTAAACATAAGTTAATTTCAAAAGTAAATTAGAAAAAACATAGAAGGCTAAAATAGAAAAAAAAAAAAAAAATTAAGAGCAAAAATAATATATATATATATATATCAAACATAAAAAGAGGACAAAATGTAATTTATCATTTTAATTATAATAAATAAATATTATTATTTATATATATTTTTCTGTAGGTATACGCAGCGAGGCTAGATGATCCATCATCGGGGGTGTTCGAGCGGTGTTCGGTGGAAACGTACGAGATGACAGGGCGGTGTCTGTACGAGGTGTGTTATTTGTACCTGTACAGGAGTGGATACGATGGTTGGATACCTGATACCGTAGAGGTCTACGGTTATTACACTGGCTGTTTTACCTTTTACTACCAAACTTCCATTCCCAACGATGTTTGGTACGGTTTTAACTACTGCAACGGTGCTTCCTCCTCCACCTCTGTCGGAGCTATGAGGTTGTTTGGATACCTGTTTCAGGTTTTGTTTTGTTTTGCCTGCTGGAAAGGCCTGTTTGGTTCCATGTAATAATTATAAGTCCATCTTAGTTGCATGTCTTTGCCACTGCCAGATTATATGGACAATATTATATGGTGGTGGTTATGATTCATAGTTTTTTTTTTTTTTTTTTTTTTTTTGGGGGGGGGGGGCGGCGGGGTTTGGGCAATAGGTAATTAAAAATATTTTACAGGACTTTGTGTAGTGAATTGGCTTGCATAACAATATTATATGGTGGTGGTTATGATTCATAGTTTTTTTTTTTTTGGGGGGGGGGGGGGGGCGGCGGGGTTTGGGCAATAGGTAATTAAAAATATTTTACAGGACTTTGTGTAGTGAATTGGCTTGCATAAAAGTAAGGGAAAATTAGTTTAGGGTCCCTCTCCCACTTTTCGTAACGGAAGAGATCTACAAAATTATTTTTTGATGTCTAAGGTTCCTAAACATATATTAGAGAAATTTGACTCTGTCTCTCCTCCTCTATTGCAGAGCAGCACTTCCTCTCTCTCTCTCTCTCCGAAACCCTAGAACCTCAGCTTCTCACTTCTCTCTCTCTCTCTCTCTCTAGAATACATACACACACATATATATATATAGTTTCAATGGCGGTGGAGCTGGATTGAAAAGCATGGAACATCTGATCTTTTCGAAGAGGCCGGTCTCGAGCTCCTTCGAAGCTTCGACAACGTTGAGTGTCTCTATGATCTCTCTCTCGAAGATTTGTGCGCGAAGATCTCGCAGTTCGATGCGTTGATCGTGAGGAGTGGGATGAAAGTGACGAGGTAGGTTTTTGAGGCTGCGAATGGTCGATTGAAGGTAGTGGGAAGGGCTGGTGTTAGGATCGACAATGTCGATCTCCAGGCTGCTACTGAGCTTGGATGCTTTGTTGTGAATGCGCCGACTGCGAATTTGGGTCATCTTGCCCAAGTTGTTTGACATAAATATGCATTACTCTCCAAGAAATTTCAGCAATATATATTATTTTAGTTCATTTTTTCACTATTTTCTTCACCTAGTTTGTTTGGTCTGGCCACATGGCAGTACTCAACTATGCATTCAAACACAAGTTCATTTATTGTCCTACTACCATATCATTTTTTCACTATTTTCTTTACCTGGTTTGTTTGGTCTGGCCATATGGCAGAACTCAACTATGCATTCAAACACAAGTTCATTTATTGTCCTACTACTATATTTACAAACTCGTTGTATCCTTAATCCAAAACCAGAGAAATTTTAATTTTCTCTGGATTTCTATGTGCTCTCTCAAAGAAATTTGTGTCTGATTTTATAATGCTTACACATCTCCAATACTAGATATTTAATTCATACATGAATGGAGAACTTTACAATTGTTCTAGAAATGTAACTTGAAACGTGTATAGAAACATGCATATTCATCTTCCACTCTTTAACTTCCCTGTAGGATGCATGAATCAAGTTTAATTTTAAAAATAAATAAATCTGGTGAGGTTTGAATTTAAAGAAAATTAGATTAATTGTTACTAAATAGGACTAGATTTGTGCAGACTTGACAGCCAATTTTGATAATTTATCATTGTTTCTGGTTAATAAAATTTTTATTTATTTATAGTTGTTCTTGAAAACCCATCATTGGACCTTTTTCAGTTCAAGAAAAACATTAGCTCCATTTCATACAATCCATGAAAGCCTAGCTACATATGCTATAACAGAATCATATAACTTTCCCATAGTGGATATGCCAATTAATTCTTTTCACTATATACTATGATTCAATTTATGATTCTGCTGATTGTCTTCAAACTCAGAGAAATTTCAATTTTCTCTGGTTTGAACCTAGAGAAATTCTCTACATGTAATTTTGTGAATTTTCTCTGGATGTGGCGGCGGAGGAAGAGGAGGAAGAGAGTCGTCATCATCACCGACAGCATTGAGATCAATCAAACCACACATCTTTGTGGGGAAATTTTCTAGAAGAAAAGAAAATGTGGAATTGAAAAGAAATGGAGGAGAGATTGAGATATGTTCATATATACAAATATAGATATACTGTGAGCAAATCAAATTAAATTTTCTCTGGACTGTGTGAATTTTCTCTGAATGTGGGAACTGTGTAAATTTTCTCTGGTTGTGATCATTGTTTGTAATTTTGTGAATTCTCTCTGGCTGTATAAATTTTCTTTGCCTCTATGATCACTTTGTGAATTTTCTCTAGCTGTATGAAATTTCTCTGGTTGTATGAATTTTCTCTGGTTGTGATCATTGTGTGAATTTTCTCTGTGCTCTCTCTCAGATTCTCTTCTTTTTTTGGAACTACAACCATCTATCACTGTGTGAATTTTCTTTGTGCTCTCTCTCAGATTCTCTTCTTTTTTTGGAACTACAACCATCTCTCAGCAAGTTTGGCCCCTTTATTTATTTATTTATTTATTTAATATATCATCTTTTATATCATTTTTTTGGTAGCAAATGGATTCTGGAAATTGTATGAATATGCAATCTTCAAGTGGTGGAGATGAAGAGTATGATTCATGGACCGAGTCAATCTTTTCTTTCTTGAACCACAGTTTTGGCTCCATCTCCAATCACCCACAACTGCCTCCTCCACAACCAGCACCACCTCTCTTCCACCACCAACAACCTACTTTGTTTGGCTCTCAAGCACACAATCTCAGGCCTTTTTTCTTTTTTTAAATCCAGAGAAATTCTTGCGAAAACTAGAGAAATTCTTTAAAAATCCAGAGAAAATCTCTAGATTGGAATCTAGAGAATTTCTCTGGATCAAATTTTCTCTGGAGAGAAATTCTCTGGACCGAATTTGCTCTGGGCTGAAATTTTTCTGGACTGGAATTTCTCTGGGTTGAAATTTCTCTGGGCTGGAATTTCCCTAGACTGAAATTTCTCTGGTTCAATGTTAAGGGATCTTAGACATTATGAAAATATTAAATGTCCTTTATACTATAAAATTTTAATATCAGAGACCCTAAAAAAAAACCCCCTAAAAGTGACTAGAGGTGTGTAGTTTGGGAAATTTGGAATTTGATCTGATAGTTATCATAGTTATTTGGATAAGTTTGAGAGAATTAAAGTTTGAGACGCTCTGTTTGGAACCGTTTTCAAACTAATTTTTCACTTTGTAGTTTGAGTATGATGTTTGGATAGAGTTGTAGAATTAATTTTTCACAACTCTGCACAAAGCTCTATTTCTCTATCAAACAGAGCGTGATTTTCAATTTTTTTTTTTCCGAAATTTGGCCTAACCGGTCGTCCGGCCAGTTGACCAGAACAATAATTTTTTTTTAATTGATATGTTAATTTTTATATATTCGAAAAAAAATATTTTTTGAATTTTTTAAAATTTTTTATGTGCTTAAAAAAAATTGAATTGTATGTTTGGTTATGAGTTGTAAATTTTTGTATCAAATATCAAATGTCACATTAAAAATTTCTCACTCAATTCAAAACTCTTTTCACAAACTCAAAAGATAACTCATACTCTTAAATCATAATTACAAAGTTTTACCAAACGCAACCTTAAAGTTTATATACACTTTTACTTTGTTTGGTTGATGTTTCTGAAAAAAATTTCAGAAATTTTCTCTACAAACAAATTTCAGAAATTTTCTCTACCAAACAAATTTTCCCAAAAAAATTTCCCAAAACACATAAACCAAACAACTTTTCCAAACAAATCTCTCTCACACACACATCAAATCAATCACTTTTTCCAAAACTCTCTCTCAAAACAATTTTCCAAAACAAATTTCCCAAAACACCAAACCAAACATGTTTTCGTACTTTTTTTTTCCAAAACATGTTTCTGAAACACAAACCAAACAAGTCCTTTATCACCGCTTGGGGAAAAAAATTTGTGACAACACTACCAATATAAAGTTTTTCTTTACAAGCTAGAGGTGGGGTGTATAATTTGATCTGCTAATTATTATATATATTTGAAGTGATTAGAGAGAATTGAAAACACATTGTGTTTGCTTCATATATAAGCAAATAAAGTCACGTTTATTTAACGGATATAATTTTAAACGTTAATTACATTAATGCTCTTTTAATTATTAATGAATATCGTTTTATTCTCCTTATTTATGAATATATATATTGACTTTTTTTATTTGTGAAAATTGTACAAATATATTTTTTTGGAGGTGGTTTGGAAGGTGTAAAAGTGCTATTTTATATCTATAGAAATCAAAGTATACGGATTCATAAATGAAGAGGGTTAAGTGATATTTATTAATAGTTGAAAGGGTTTTGGTGTAATTAACGTGACATTTTCATCCTCATAGATTGGAGCTTCAACCTTTTGTTTGGTTTTGGATTTTGATAAGTATTGTTTGGTCTAATGGGGGTCTTGAATTTTTTGATAGTTTGATAATTTTTTAATTGCTTTTGTGTTGTCTTAATTCTATACTCATAAATAGATGAATAGAGCGTCTCTTGTAGGTTAACAGAGTGATATTATTTTCTTATCATAGTCAAAATCGCAACCGCCGTGAACATAATCCTATTATGAGGTGAATTATGTAAATTTCTTTGTTATATGTTTGATATCTTTAATTCGTTTGCCTTTCTTATTTGCTATATTGTGTTTTACGGATCTTAATTAGAAAAAAATTAATTCCTAATACCTTCAATTTTAATTCTTAAACTGCTCTTCTCTTGATTTTTAAGAGGCTCTATGTAGTGTATCTTCTATTTACAATTCTATAACTATCTAGTTTAGTTCATCAACTCGAATGATGATTAAGAAAATAAAAATATATATTAAATTTATTTAACTTCTGTTTAAAAATAAATATTTTCATAAGCCATATCAATGCTTTTGAAGATGTACCTTGTAGAGTCCATGAAAATCATTGAAGACTTTTCCTTGTTCCACATAATTAATTAAACACAACAAAATCATTTCGTAAATTGCGCTAATTAGATCCATACATGTTGGCATAACTGTAAGCAATTAAAAATAGATTAGATTCTTTTAAGTTGACAATTCAATTTGAAAGAGCATCGAACTTAATCAACTCATTTTAAGATTAATTTTAGTTACACGAACCATCAACCTTTTTAAAAGTTATTAAATAAAATATTCATATAAAAAATTAAAATGAAGGTATATGTTTAAATGACATTTATTTTAAAAAAATAAATGACAATTATAATTTTAAAATAATTATCTATTTTATATAATACAAATTTGATTTAAATATGTAATTATTGATATTTGAGCATCTTATTTTTTAAAATAATTTTTGGATAAATATTTTACTTGACAAAATTTAAAATATAAATAATTCAAATCACTGAATTCTACGTCAAAATAAATTTACCAAACTAAAACACTCATTCAGATGACCAATTTAAAAAAATTCAAACCGTTTAAAAATTCAACAATGTTAGAGGGCCACAATTTTTGTGGCCACAATAACTCAAAACTGTCAAAACGACGTCGTTTTGGGTGTAAAATATGCCAAAATGACATCGTTTTAACAATTTTGAGCTATTGTGACTACAAAAATTGTGACCCTCAAACATTTTCCTTAAAAATTAGTCGGCATAGATGTGAGAGAGGAATAAATAGGGAGATGTGCTATCTTGTCAATAAAATATCCACTGCTAGCCCCACCACACCAACCGCTCACCGCTCTCGTGCTACATGCCACTTCTTCACGTTCGGGTGTCGTCCAGTTAAAAAAAAAAAACAAAAAAACCTTGGTAGAAGTACCCAAAAAAAACATGGACAAATTATTATATCAATAATTTTTTAGAAAAAATTTCAAAAAAAATAGAGTAGAAAAAATAATTATAAAGTAATGAATGTATAAATAATTTATATATTGAATTATTCAAATAAGACTTGTATTTTCATCACTTTATAATTATAATTTTTTACTCGCCACTTTTTTGAAATTTTCCTAATTTCTACACTTGGTTATTATGTTATTTTGATCTGTATAATTTTAGTTTATTTGATTTTAATTCTGAACTTTTATTATCTTATTTTGATTCAATTGACTACAGTTATCAATATATATATATATATATATTTTTTTAATGAAAAATTTGCACATGAGCAGCTTCAGTCATGTTTTTAACTATAGAATTGTAAATTTGATCAACTAAGTGACCTCAAACAACTTGGTGATTATTTTTCACCAAAAACCTTTATCCACATTTTTAATTGGATAAATTGATACAAAATTTAAAATAAACTATTAAAATTAAAAATATAAAGACTAAAATGATACAATAGACAAAATAAAAGTATAATACCTAAAGAAATTTATTCAATTATAGTTTAACCCCATCAAATCAATCAATTTTGCTAGTGGTGATTTGTTTTAACATTAAACTCAAAACACTAGTTACTTGAATTTTATTTTTTCGGTGTGTGTAACTTGAATTTTATGTTCACCTGTAAAGTTGATTCGTAAAACTCAATCGGAAACCAAAAAATTAAAACAAATTATTTTCAATTATTAGATGAAAATTACAAGATTTCATGGTTTTTTTAATTGTTAATCATCTCGTAAATTCATAATAATTCCAAAAGAATGTAAAACTAAAAATGGTTTAGCTCATCCTTATGGGTTCATCACGTACAAATACACAAGATTATGACATTTTTAAAATGAACAATACAAATATATAACTGTGGGCTACATATTTTGTATAAGTCAATCGCAGCTTAACACGTGGCTCGTAAAGGGTAATCTGAGGAATCAATGCAAGTCTCTAGTTAGCGACAGACACAGACACGTGGCAATTTATATTGGCAACAATAGATCTACGCAGCATTGGAGCAATTAGAAGGCGCAAGGTGATGTGGCCTTAAGAGTAGTTCCAAATAGTCTGTTGCTATAAAATCCTTCGAGACTATGGAAGTGCGAAGGTATCGTTGTAAGTTTATTATTTAATGAAATTCAGTTCATGAAACTGTTTTTATCTATTGTTATTATTAATATCTTTAATTTTCTCCCCTAAGCAAAGTCACCAGTAAAAGTCATTTTCATTGAGACTGAAAGAACTTCAACACAATCATCTGATAATTGGTTGGCAATTAAAATTTCTGTAAGAACTTATTGATCCTCATTAGCACGCTTAAAATTACATTATTAACCTTCGAAAGCCAAAAAAGTCAACATTTATTTTTTGGCACGCCCAGTGGGACCAGAAAAATGGCTAGACTTCGAGCAAGAGTAGAAATGACCACCTCGAAGAAGGTGTAGAATGAGCTAATATAGAGGAGAATGTTTAGCCATATCCTGAAAATGTGCCTGTTTCAAACAATCCTCCACAGTTGGTTGAAAGAAACCATTACTTTAGGGTATACAACCCAAGTCCAGAATATTGGGTAAGGCTAAGAAACTGGCCCTTCGACTATCTCATCGACACAATCAGTTAATCAATGGGGAGGTTTAGTGGATATTATGGGACAACAGTTAATTTATACAATGGAAAGGTGGACAGTATCCTTTTTAGATCGAATACATACATATCAACCACCCATCATTAGACAAGCGGAAGAAAACATAAATCTGCTTCAACAGCAATTGGCTCGCAATAGATAGCCTATATAAAATAATGGGCAAAACAATGGTCAAACCAGTAATTAAACTCTTGAAAGACCAGTACCAGTGCCTCAGTCATGGTATGAGCCCTTTCTTAGAATGTCAACAGGCCAAAACATGTCTATACCTACTAACGAAGCTATAAATATTGGTGGAGTAGGATCAACACAAAAGAATGGCAGAACGTATACTAATTCCATGTTCGAAGCTACACCCGGAAGGTTGGATGGGATTCCTGCAATTGGAAGAGAAACAATGCCGGTTCCCCCTCCAGCGGTTCCTTTTGTAATGCCTTTTGTAGGCCAGGCACCTGCCTGAAGAGTCAGCCATATCCTCAGGCTTACCAGGCACAACAAGGACAACCAGTCCCAAATATGCCTTTGCCTGGACCAAGAGGACTCCAAGTATAAGTGGTTCCTCCAAACCAAAGGTTTGCTTCCCCAATAGTGGCTCAATTAGTACCAAACATGGTGCCTAGAGATCACATTGCTGATATAGTAAGAGAAATTTGTGGACCCATGGCTCGGGGGGTCCAGACTCTTGTCTGTAGAAAACTTTACCCAGAATGGGTAGATAGCCTGCATGAGTATCCAAGGGGATATAAAATACCAAATTTTGTCCTTTTTTATGGAAATGGAAACCAGTCAACCATTGAACACATTACTAAATTTACAGGCCAATGTGGTGAGTTTACCAATAATAATTATATGAAACTACGACTTTTTCCAAATTCTCTAACTGGGACAGCTTTTATTTGGTACACGAACCTTACACTTGGTTCTATTCAAACTTGGCAGCAAATGGAGGAAGTGTTTCATGCCTAGTTTTTCCAAACAGACCCTGAGGTTTCTATGACAGACTTGGCAAGATTGAGCCAAAGGCCTGATGAGAAGGCTACTCAATGCATTGCCAAATTCAAAAGAGCACGTAACAAATGTAAGGTCGTTTTACCCGAACCTGAATTTGTTAGATTGGCCCAAAATGGGCTAGAATTTAGGCTTCGAAAAAAGTTTGATTTAATAGAGTTTTGAGATCTAGTGGAACTCACTTATAAAGTTTCTAGATATGAAACCTTATTTGAAGAAGAACAAGATCGAAGCAATGCATCCTATAGGACCTATTATAGGGACCCTAACTTTGAAATTGATGCAATAGAGATCATAGGAAAAGAACCTATGACCTGTGAAGCATTGATTCAGAAAGATACTACAATTGACCAACAATTTAAGAAGAAAGACCTTTATAGGAAATATTCTTTTGACATAACAAAAATATATGACATATTTGATCATGTGTTGGGAGCACATTTCTTAAAGTTTAGATCCCAACTTCTGAAGAACTTAAAGGAAAATTATACTGCAAATGGCATAATTCTTAGTTTCACTCAACTAAAAACTGCATTGTTTTTCGAGACAGGATTCAAGAACAAATTCAGAAGGGGAGGCTGAAATTTCCAACCAAGACAAAAAAAGGCATAGGAATTGATATCAACCCATTTCCAGAAATTGGAGAGGCAGCAGCTAATGTTAGTATACCAGATTTCTAGAATCTTTCTTTGAAGGAAATGGAAGAAGTCAATGTGCAAATGCATGTTGCTAGCCAGGCTACCTTCAAGAAGAACACAAAAGGTTCAGTAGCTAGTTGATAAAGCTTTGTAGGTCAAAGGGATGGCTCTAATGAAGAAGCATTGGATGATGGCTCCTTCGAAGCAGCTGTAATGCAAAGAATGTGTCCTAGATACAAGTTGAGTTATAAATGGCTGAGGAGGCTCCCAATTGATGGGAAATAGTACTACAAAGATGTGCAGAGAAACCGTAGGCCAACCAACACTTATAGCAGGAGGCCATTTCCAATTGGTTCTAGGCAGCAGCCACCCTTGGCTAGGCGTCCAAACACCAGGAATCTGTTAAGGGGTAAAAGACCTCTACATGAGACAAGGCCACATAACTACTACAGGACAATCAACTAGCCTGAAAAAAAAGCCTGAATTTGGCTCAAGACAAGGCACCAAAGCCAATGATTGGCCTTCAAAAGTAGTTTCGAAGACAGTTTCAAAGACAAGAGTAGCAAGCCCAACAACCATAGCAGTAAGTATATGGGTACCAGAGGTAGCTGATTGTTTGTCATGCAAAACAAACCTAAAGTGATGCCTACCCAAGAAAGGGTTTTTGGAGGAAAGGAAACGATGATCAAGCCCCCTTTGGTAGCCCCAAATAACTAGATATTACTGAAAAACCCAAAGACAAGGGAACCAGGTATGGTTCCTGTAATCTCCAGGTCTCAGAGAAGGAAAATCCAGCGAAGGTACACCCAATACCAAAGAGATTTGAAGGAGAATGGAGAAAGCACTTCCTTGGTACATTCAAAAGGCTAGACAGAAGAATGAGAAGGTTCAAAGCCTAGTCTTAAGATCAGAATGAGTGCTAGCAGAGAACAAGTGGCCAAAGTTCATACTGAACTAAGAACCAAAGAGAGATCCAGTCTAGCAGGCCTCAAAAAGGCCTTGATGGAGAGTGATGATGAGACAGATGAAGGAATTGAACTAGGCCAAGAAAAGGTATTGGCTGAAGAGGAAATGTTCGAAGCTTTTATGGCTGTACAGACCTTCATGGTTGAAAAGCCAACAGAGGTTAACCACCAACAAACTGCTTCGAAGGAACCTACTAGTACTGAGGTACCAGAATGCAGTATGGAGGAGGCTTCCCAAGCATCAGAGCAAACCAAAATGGAGGGAGAACAAACACATCTAGTAGTACAATTTGGCTTATTCCCTCCGATGCCAGTTAATATGGTTTATGTGCTACCTCAGGAGTTTCAAGTTGAGAAAGAGAACCAAGAAAGCCAGGAGGATGATGTCACACCCAAACCCGCCCCTATAGGTTTAGCGTCGTAACCAGCCAGTAATCATTGGATTACCAAAGGCCTCTGAACAGAATAACATATAATTAGGGACAGCAGAAGCAAATAGAGAAACATACACAATCCATAGAGCTGTGCAGACATACATGGGATAGAAAAGATTTAAAACCTATATATAATGTCAAACTTCTATACGTCATATATCACCATACAGATACAGATAGTGTCAAAAGGGACTTAGCCCAAAGTATAGATAGATAAAAACAAACAAAAACATCATTCACGTGATTCACAAAACTTGACTTGATAAACGAGAACCTCCTCGGGAGGCATGGTGGTTGGCTGAAAAAACAAAACTCTCCAAGAAGTAGCATAGGCCTGGTCACGCACCTGCTCACCTACATACATAATATAAATAGTGAGCGAAAACTCAGTGAATAATAACAGAGTAAAGGGTTTAATGAATGTTTTCCATAATAGTTATAGAAAATGGAATTCATAATCATGTTCAAAAATTGAACTTCATAATAGAAATAGATTCAGTATCATACTCATAATCAGGATTTGTAGTTAATCATACGTGGTACATCCATTAGCACTAGCAAAAACAGTTAACCCATAAAGGGACAACCATGAAGGCATACAGTTGACTCACGTGCATGGAGATGATACAGTTGGCTCATAAGATGTACAGTTGGCTCATAAATGGGATGTATGCAGAAGGATCCATAACGGTTGCCTTATGAGACGTACAGTTGGCCCATAATTAGGACATAACAGAACAGACACATTGAAATACACGCTCGAAATTCATTACAATTGTGATTCGTTCTTAGTGTGTTTCTAAGTCTTATCCTTATTATTGTGTCTTAATCATGGCCTAGGAATGCATAGGATACGATGAGGATGCCAAAATGCACTTTAAAACACTTAGTCAAATATGCTGAAAATAGGGGCCTCACTTAAGCGCAACTTCCTTCGCTTAAGCGATAGGTCAAAAATGTAAGGAGCCGCTCGAGCGGTCTGTAAACTCTGAAAAAGTACTGGTTGCTTGATTTTTTAGCTCGGCGCACGCTCGATGGTCACTCGAGCGTGAGACTGAGGTCTTCGCTCGAGCGCAACTCTTGTCGCTCGAACAGTCTGCAAAATGTGTGAACTTTTGAGAGCAAGCATTTCACGCTCGAGCCAACTTTTGGTCGCTCAAGCGGAAGTGTAAGATCACAGAGTGGTCGCTCGAGCGTAGGTTCTGTCACTCGAGCATAGAAGCAGAATTCTGGAATTTCCAGATTTGCTTCCAAGCTTCAAAACCCAACTCAATGCTGCAAATCATGTTCTCTTGGGCTAAAAACTCAAGGAAACTTGTGTAAACTTGGAAAACATCTTGAATTCAAAACCATTTCGCAAAATCCAGGCCCAAGAGTAAGTTAATTGTGCAAACTCAAGCTTAAAGTTTAAATAACACAACATGTATGCATTGATATGAATTCAAACCTTCCAAAACATGACCAATTAAGGTCATTTGATGGGAAATGTTGTGAATTCTTAAAACCAAGCTAGAATTATTACATGGAATTCTCTTGAAAACAACATCAAAACTCCATGAAATGCACATGCATGTATGGTGTGATCTAAACTCCTTCCTTTCTAGCTCAATCCTTGTCTTACATAACTTCATTCTCATGAATTCATGGCTTCAGCATCAAAATTATACACTCAAAGGGTTGAATTCTTACCTAGACTTTCCGAGGTAAGAGGTAGAGGCTTAATTCTTGAGTCTCTAAGTCCAATTCTTCTTCTTCCTAGCAAATCCACTTAGTTTGAGCTCAAATCTTCTCATTTCTCTCACTTTCTCACGTTTGTTGTGTGTGTGTAGGCTCAAAGGTGTGATTAAGGAAAAAGATGAGTTGTGGCACATATAAGAGCCTTATATATGCTTGATTAGTGGTGATTAATTAAAACTAATCAAATGGACATTAATTATTCTAATTTAATCATTCCGAATCGGATTTTACTTAGACCTACCATAAAATTCTAAAAATCCAAATAATACATAACTCAAGTCAATTTCGTGATCGGATGCCGATAAAGCCATCAATTTGCAAAACAAAACAGAAATAAAAATAGATATTTCTACGATAAACAGATATAAACACAAATAATTCTATGCACATGTAATTAACATATGATTTCATCTTAATTACGTATTAGGCATCCTTAATCATTGTTTAATAGTTAATCTTAGGTCGGGGTTGTTACAGTCTTCCCTCCCTTAAAGAGTTTGGTCCTCCAAACTTGAATTACCTTCGTTTTGGAAGAATATCGGGTCTAGAGGGAGCAAGTTAGGGTATCTTTTCATCATATCTTCTTTTGTTTCCCATGTCGCATAGGTTCCACCGTGATTCTGCCAATCAACTTTCACCAACGGAATTTTCTTATTTCTCAATCTTTTGATTCTTCGGTTAACAATCTAGATTGGCCGTTCTTCATATGTGTAGTCATTCTTTAAAAGTACGTGTGTTAGCTCAATAACATGCAATGGATCCCTCAAATAGTCTCGAAGCATTGAAACGTGGAAAACACTGTGCATATGTTCCATGACTGGCGGTAAGGCTACCCAATACGTCACCGGGTTGATTTTCTCGAGGATCTCATATAGCCCAACATATCTCGGTGCCAACTTGCTTTTCACTCAAAACTGTGTCTGGCCTATCATTGGAGTCACTTTTATAAACACATGATCCCCGATCTCATATTCTCTATCTCGCCTTCAGATATCTACATAACTCTTTTGCCAACTCTGCGCGGTTTTCAAGTGTTGTTGTATTAGCTTCACTTTCTCAATTGTCTCTTGGACCAGTTCTAGCCCCAATAACAGTCTATCACCGACTTCGGCCCAACAAATTGGGGAACGACACTTCATACCATACAAAGTTTTATACGGAGCCATATCGATACTTGAATGATAGCTATTGCTATACACAAACTCAGCCAGTGGTAAATAGGTCTCCCAGTTGCCTTGAAAATCTAGGGCACACATTCTGAGCATATCCTCTAAGGTCTGTATCGTTCTTTCTGATTGGCCGTCTGTTTGTGGGTGATAAGCACTGCTCAATCTCAACTTAGTTCCCAAAGCTTGTAACAAACTCTGCCAGAATCTTAAAGTAAACTTGGGATCTCTGTTGGATACAATGAAAACTAGAACTCCATGCAATTTCACAATCTTATTGACATACAAATTAGTCAACTTATCCGCATTATATAAAGATTTGATAGGAAAAAAGTGGGCAGATTTAGTTAAACGATCAACAATGACCCAAATAGAATCTATACCTCAGGAAGAGCTGTGGACTCGCCTTTTTTTGCGCCCCGCCTTTCGGAAAAGTTTGAAAAAAAAGGCCTCACAGTTCGGACTCCCATGGTTCTAAATCTAGTCTCACAAGTGCAATGTGAAACTCATAAACACTAAAGAGTCCAAATTCGACAAACCTTTTTGAAAAATCGATTTTAAAATCAAATAATGCCAAAATTGGACTGCGTTGCCAGATACAGAGTCGCCACCTAAATATTTTGTTTTTGAGGAAATTTAGGAAACCCTGACTCGTGCCAAAGGCCACATGTCTGTCATCACTAAAGTTGCCTTGGCTCGGGAACTTAGGTACGAGAGGGAAAGGTCATGAATTGAGCACCCCCGCTTGCCCGATCAAAGATCGGCCTTTACTAATCATGATATGTTTTTTTATAAACATTATGTGTTCTTGTTTTGGTTATTAAACTAGCTTTACTGTGTGATGCGCACAATCATGTATAGACTAGTCGCAAGACTTGGAACAATTCAACTCATGTTTGTTTGCGAAAAATGGTTTGAATTTGCCACCCTCAAGCAGGCTTAAAGATGCGGATTTTCCACCAAATATAGTGGGCTTAAAATATGATATGCCATAACAAAGTGGGCTTAAAACGCCCATTTTTTGAATCGTTCCAATTCAAACAACAAGCCTTCATTGACAGGCATTCATATAGTTTAGCATTTAAGCACATAACCTCATGGCAAGCATGCAAAACATGGCAACATGGCAATCACACTTATGCAAGTAGGCTAAAGCATAAAAACTTACCTAGTACTCCAAGCCAAAACAAAAACTAGTTAGAAAGATGCATGATCCTAACTATGTTAAGTGTCTAATGCAACGTATGTAATATGTAATTAATAGGCTCGGCTACTAATATGGCATATGGATTGATTTGAACAACATGCGATAAACATGTATTCAAAAAAGATATTGAAATGACAATGCAGTTTGAATGATGCGCCGAGCCTCGGTGCATGTAAGACAAATGAATGGATGCAAGCATGCGATATGCTAATCAAAATATGACCTTAATCTAACCATCAAAAGCGATTAAATAAAAGGGAGAAAGACGTGGGGTTGGAAAACATACACACACGCACGCACGCACGCAAATTTATTACAACGTTACACCCTCGCGAAGGAGGGTCCGAATGAATAAGCTAACTAGCTACGCTAATTAAGCTAACTAATTACAACACAAAATCTAACTAACTATTCTAAGCTAATTAAATATTACAAATCAATCTAATTAGCTAAATACTTAACTAATTAATTATAAAGCGACTATGCTAATTAATTACAACATAAATTAACTAACTAATCTACTTAAATAATTACAACGTTTGCATGAATTAGCTACCACTAATTAACTAAACAAAACAACTAAAAGGCCTTGGGAAGTGAGAGATGCACGCATGCTCGGTTTCTCCACCCGAAAAGCCACCGCCTTGCCACTGAACGCCTCTGTTTGCACATTTGAACACCAACAATGCTGCTAACTCTCAGAATACCTCTGCTCCACCTTACCAACATACTGTGTGTAGACACCCCATTTTTGACCACCCGTAAGACTTGGGCGCTACCGATTGTTTGCTTGGTGATGAAGATGTGCAGTGCAAAGGTTCGATTTCTTCGGCAAGGAGAGGGACAAATCCCAACCTCACACCCCTTTTTTTGTCTAAAACTATTTTGACTAAAAGATTTTAGATCTTGAAACCCTCTCTTTCAAAATAGTTTTTGAAAAAGTTCCTACGATGTTCCGACGCTCATTTTGTTAAATGTCGCGCTTTTCGGTAAACCAAGCAAGGACAAAGTGGAAATGTATGAAAGAGAGGTGAAATCTCTGAAAAATCTTTCAAAACACCTTATTTAGGGGTTTGAAGTTGAAGAAAAGAGGAGAGGAGGGAAGAAACCAAGTTGGGGGAGAAAATGGGCATAAACCGTTAAGAGAGAGTTTAACAGCACTCACTAAATCAGGCCTATCCGTTCGTATACATAGATTTCAGATATGGGGCCACCACCGTTGGAAAGAAGACTTCTGGGGCTTCATTTACACTCAAGAATTTCCTAAAGCCGAGTCCGGATGGAGGAGATATGGCTGGTTGAAGTTGGGCATCAATCCGGGTAGGATCAAAACTGAGTGGCTTCACTAAAAGAGGGATATCTCTTAGCACAATTGAAATTTTGAAGTGAGGATGCCACCATTGGAAAGAAGACTTCCAGGGCTACAATTTAGGCTCAAGAATGACCTAAAAAGGAGTCCAGATGAAGGAGATATGTCCGGTTGAAGTCGGAAACAAAAAGCAGATTTTTCTGTCCAACCAGAGGTGGAAGTTTATGACCATGAATGGGATTTTTGGGCCATGTGCCGGCCATGAATGGCCAATGCCAGCCGCCTACCGTCCAAAGGAGTGTGCTGCCGGCCAACAATGGTCAAGTGCCAGCCAACAGTGGTACAGTGCCCGCCACAGATGGAACTGTGCACTTTTCTGCAAATATTTTGCTCCAACTGGTTACAGCTGTCTCTCTTGAGATATTTTCGACCAAAGCTCGATATTTTTCTATATATGAGAGCCTTATATCTCATATTCAAGGGTTAGAACATTTGAGGAAGAAGTTTGGGAGCCTCTCTCTCTTCAATCCCCTCTCTAGATTTCACTCTCTCTAAAGCTTTTGTGCTAGAAGGCTTGCATGCAACCATCTTCAACCTATCAACCCTTAAGAAGACTTGATCACCATTGGGCTGAGGTCCCTTGGAACTTTTTTTAGGTTGCTAAAGGTGGTTTTGGTTGAAGAAAAGTGGCTGTTTGTTGGCTGTTTGCTGCTGTGCTTCAAGGGTGAGCTTTTCCCTTTTTTAAGCTTATTTTTGTACACAATCTTGGCCACCTTTTATGCTGATTTTGGCCTAGTTTTCAACTAAAAAGACCTTTGTTTTTAAGGCTTAAAAATGGTAGTTTAAAGTGTTTTTGGAGTTAGGGGTGTTTCACCCTCTTTGGTAGCTTATTTGCTAAGCTTCTTGCCTTCCTTTAAAGCATTTCAAACCATCTCTTTTTGGTCCTTTAACCACTGAATTCCAAAGGAATTTTAGTGGTGGAAAGGTGGTTTTGAGGGCCAAAATGGAAAGGGGTGGTCCCCTCTCCTGTTGTCTTGCTTCCTTGCCTTGTTGGCCATATACTTGAGCATGTGTTTCTACCCTTTTGAGGCTTAGTTCAAGTACTTTTTTGTGACTTTTCAGACCTGCCATAACTCTGTTTTAGGCTGGTTTGGCTATTGCTTGCATGCTTTTGGTACTTGTAGTGCAATCATGCTTGTTTGGCCTAACATGCTTCATGCTTTAGTTCATCATTCTAGCATGTGTTAGCTTTGCTCCAGCACATTTTTGCTACTGATTTAACATGTTTGAGGTCTGTTTTAAGTGGTGCTAGTCATATATGGCTTGCTTTGTATAGCTATGGCATAGTTGGCTTCACTAGTCTTGAGTTTTGAGGCCCTTAGCATGCTATATTTGTGATGTTTGTGTGATATGGCATCATTTGATATGTAATTTCAGAGCATAAACTTTAGTCATACTCTCATGTTTATCACTCTTTAATTGTGTTTAAGAGTTGTGCCCTTATGCCTTGTTGGTGAGCCATCAAATGAGCATATCTTTCTTGCCATCTATGCTGTGAGTCTAGCATTTTTTTGCTACTATTTTGACCTGCCTTAGGTCTGTTTGAATGGTTGAGGTCATTTGAGCATTGCTTAATATGGTTGTAGTGTAAAGGGCCTTGACTAGCTTTGAATTTTGGGGCCTTTAACATGTTATGCATGTGATGTTTGCATGGTATGGCACCTTTAACTTGCTTTGCATCGTGTTTAACCGGACGTTATGTTGAACACAAGGTGGATTGGCCCGCTTCATACTCAAAGTGATGAAAGTGAGCCAATCCCCTTTGTCTCCGTTGCCTTTGATCACTCATGATAAGGTCGTGGTCTTAGTGTTTTGCTTGTTTTGTTTGTCATGCATTCATCGAATTTGTGCAAGTTGGATCTTTGGCCATTATGCATTGCGATGCTTGATTGGTGGTCTTGGATCCAATGATGCTTCTCCATTGATGTTTTGAGGTGATATGGAGTGGCGTAGCACATACATGCCCTAGGGAGACCCTCCATTTCCTCTGTTTTGTGCTCTGTTGCAGTTTGGTGTCACAGCACACCAGTGGCCGGCAGTGCCACATTGATGGCCGGCAACCTTGTATCCTTGGCCGACAGTGGTCCATCATTGGCCAGCAGGTGGCTGACAGTAGCTCCTCATGGCCAGCAGGCCACTGGTGTACTCCCTAGCCTTGATTTGGTAAGTTTCAGCAGCTAGTTCTTGGAGACACCCTACAGACAGAGCCTCAAGAGAGCAAATCGGAGAGCTTTTCGGGGCGGGAACCGAGGCATGCACGTTCAAACTTCTTCAACTTGCTGTGGCAGTATAGTTTAGAGTTTTACTTATTAGTTAGAATTGAATTTGTAATTAATTAATTTGTTAATTAGTTAAGTGATGTAATAATTAGTAAGTAGATTGCTTATTCTTCAATTTGGTTGTGTTATAATTAGTCTAATTAGATTATTAAATTAGTTGCTAGCTTAGCTTAGATATAGCTTAGCTTATTCATTCGGACCCTCCGTCGAGAGGGCAAATATTGTAATAAGCGTGCGTGCGTGTGTGCATGCCTTCTAACCCCACGTCTTTCTCCCTTTTATTTACCAGCTTTTGATGGTTAGTTTTAGGGCATTTTTCAATTAGCATACCTTATGCTTTGCATGTGTGCATCATTCATTCTTATTGCATGCACCGGGCTCGGCGCATCATTCAAACTACATTGTATTTCAATTCCTATTTGAATACATGTATCAAGTGTAGCATTCATATGACATCTTAGATAGCCGAGCCTATTTTAGTTGCATTTTTGCATGCGTTGCATTAGGCATCTTGTATAGTTAGGATCATGCATGATTTCTAATTAGCTTCTTTTTTGGCTCGGAGTACACTGTAAGTGTTTGTGCTTTAGCATCCTTGCATGTGTGTAAGTGACTGCCATGATAGCATTCTTGCCATAAGGCTAATTGCTTAATTGATTTACTGCATGAATGCCTGTGAATGAAGACTTCATTGCTTGAATTGGGACAATTCATCAAATGTGCATTTTAAGCCCACTTGAGGGTGGCAAATCCGCATTTTAGCCTACTCGCAAGTAGCATTTTCAAACCATTTTCGAAAAACAAACATGAGATGTTTTGTTCCAAATTGAGTGATTTAGTCTATACTTGTATGCTGTGCGCATCACATAGTAAGTTAGCTAATAATCTGAATAAGAACACATGTGTTTTCAAAACAACATATCATGTTAGTAGAGGCTGATATTTGATTGGGCGAGTGGAGGTGCTCATTTCAGGACCTTCCCCTCTTGTAGCCAAGTTCCCGAGTCGAGGCAACTTTGGTGATGACGGACACGTGGCCTTAGGCACGAGTAAGGTTTTCCTAAATTTCCCAAAACAAAATATTTAGGTGGCGACTCTGAAATCTGGCAAAGTCGTCCATGTTTGGCGCTTTTTGATTAAAATCGATTTTCCAAAACGACTTACCGGATTTCGACTCTTTGGTGATTTATCAGTCTTATATTGCACTTTGTGAGATTAAATTCAAAACCGTTACAGGAGTCCGAACTGTAGTAGCTAGAACTACAATTCGCGCCCTCTCCGAAAGGGGGGGGGCGCGGAGCGAGTTCGGGTGGTCTACACTGTGCAAATTTCATTGATGGCCGGTCGGCTACCAATGGTGGCCGTCAGCTACCATTGGTGGTCGGTCGGCTACTTCTGGTGGCCGTCGGCTACTGTTGATGGCCGGTCAGCCACTGCTGCCTTGAACTTCCACTTGCTCCAACAGAGAGTAAACAGAGGCAAAGTTGTGTATTCTCATAGGTTTGTGTGTACTGTTTACACTCCTTATCATCAGACAAGCTCAAAGGAAATGAAACTCTTGGCTCTCAAACCACCAATCAAGAAATTTCCATGCATGATGGCCAAAGAACCAAATTTGTACAAGTTTAATGAGTGCAAAACAAGACTCAAAAAGACCACCACCCTATCATGCATGATCAAGGGCAACGGAGATCAAGGAAAATGGCACATTTCATCACTTTTGAGTATGAAATGTCCCATTTTCCTTGTATTCGAATTAACTTCCGATTCGAACACATGCAATGCAACACAAAGAATGCTTATCTTGCACACTTTTACTTGTCAAATTTTGTTTACTCATTTTACTTAACCAAACCATTCTTTAATCAATTTGTCCATTGGTGAGTGTCTTCTAAAGCGATAGAAGTGTCAACCAAGGGGTAGTTCAAGGCATGAGGGAATTTTCATGCTGTTGGTAATGAACCTTCAAAGGAGGATTAAACCGTTAAGCATAAGCCTCAACCTCAAGCTTAAACAACCCTAAGGTTGAAACAACCATCAAAGCAAATGAAGAAGTGAAGAAATGAGGGAGGTTACAGAGATTGTATGTGTTGAAAATGAGTGCAAAACAATACTAAAACATGCTATTAACTCAAAACAATGATGATTAAAGCATTAAAACATCAAGCTAGTGAAGTAAATAACACTACAACTATGCAAAACAAGCCTCAACTGAACTAACCAGCCCAAAACAGAGTCAAAACAAGTTATTTCAGAGGCAAAAGCGTGCTGGACTTAAGCTAAATTAAGCTAGAAAAACATGCTAACATTTGAAGCTATCTAGGCATGCAAACAAGACACAAGGAGGAGAGACTAACCCATCCAATTTTGGACTTCAAAAGTTGATTTCTACCACTAAAAAACCTTTGAGATTTAGTGGTTAAAAGATCCAAAAAATTTGTTTTGAAAGTAGTGAATAATGATACAAAAGCTTAACAAACTAAGAAGCAAAAAGGGTGGACAACCCCTTAACTAAAAATAACCTCAAACCACCATTTTTAGGTCATAAAAAGAGAGGTTTTTACAGTTGAAAACTAGGCCAAAAACAGTTTGAAAAGATGGCAAAACAAGTGTTCAGAGCAAGCTTAAATAACAAGTGTTATACCTCTTGAAGCAAAGTACAATTCTAGGCACAAATCCAAGCTAAAACCACCTTTTACAGCTCAAAGAGTGTCTCAAGTAATCTCAGCCCAAAGATAAGCAACTTTGGTTAAGGGTTGATAGGCAAACTAGAAGTATATCTCTACTTGTATGCACAAAAGTTCAAGAGAGAAAGAGAAATCTAGAGAGAGAGAATTGTAGAGAGAGAGGATTGTAGAGAGAGAGGCTCCCAAAATTTTTTCGACCTTGAAATATGAAAGATAGGTCATCTAAATATAGGAAAATGACAGCTCAGGTCGAAAATATCTCAAAATGGACAGTTGGAACTTTGTGCAAACAACTGGAGGAAAATATCTGCACAAAAATTGACTTTTTTGCACCAGTGGCTGACCGGCCATCACCGGTGGCCGAAAAAATGCACCTTTGGTCGACACATGGCCGACAAGCTCCATTCATGGCTAACACACTCCACCAGTGGCCGGTCAGAAAAATCTGCTCTCTAGGTCCAACTTCAAATGGGCATATCTACTTCCTCCGGACTCCTTTGTAGGTCATACTTGAGTCTAAATTGAAGCCCCGGAAGTCTTATTTCCAATGGTGGCAGCCTCACATCAAAATTCTAAGTGTGAAAAAAGAGATGCCTATTTTAGTGAAGACTGCTCAGTTTTGGTCCTAACCGGATTCATGTCTAACTTCTCCTTAGCTAGTTTTCTTCTCTCTCCTCCAATTTCTTCAACTTCAAACTTCTAAATAAGGTGTTTTGAAAGATTTTTCAAAGAGTTCACCTCTCTTCCATTTATTTCCACTTTGTCCTTACTCGGTTTATCGAAAAGCGCAACATTTAACGAAACGTGAGCCTCGGAACATTGTAGAAACTTTTGGGAAAAATATTTTGAAAGAGAGGGTTTTAAGGTCTAAAATCATTTTGGTCAAAATAGTTTTGGTCCAAAATGGGGTGTAAGGTTGGGATTTGACGCTCTCCTTGCCGTAGAAATCGAACCTTTGCATAGCATAGCCTTCATCACCGAGTGATCAATCAGTGGCACCCAAGTCTTAAGGGCGGTCAAAAATAGGGTGTCTACAAGAGCGAGACAATCCCACAATGAAGTCCATGGTAATATGCTCCCATTTTCATTTCGGTATTAGAAGCGACTGAAGTAGTCCAGCGGGTCGTTGATGTTCAGCTTTAATTTGTTGGTAATGCAAACATCTGGCTACAAAATCAGCAATGCTTTTCTTCATGCCAGGCCACTAGAAATTCTGTTTTAAGTCCTTGTACATTTTCTTGTTTCTCGGGTGCATAGCAAATTTGAAATTATGGGCTTCAGTCATTGTAACAACCCCGACCTGTGATTAGCTTATTAATCGAGATTAATTATGCCTAATAAGTAATTAAGATGAAATCTTGAGTTAATTGCATGTGTTATGAGCTATATGAGTTTCTATCTATCTATCGTAGGAATATCTGTTTCTATTCTAGTTTTGTACTACGAATTCAAGGCCTTATCGACATCCGATCATGAAATTGACTTGATTTATGTGCTATTTAGGATTTTTAGAGCATTATGGTAGGTTTAATTAGAATTCAATTCGGAACGATTAAATTAGAATAATTAATGTTAACTAATTAACCAACTCCTAATTAAGCCTATATAAGACACCTGTTGTACCTCCACTCATCCTTTTTCTTCATCTCAACACATCTTTGAGTTTACACACACAAAACCAAACGTAGGAGAGAGAGAGAGAGAAGAGGAGTTTGAGCTCAAATTAAAAAGATTGCTAGAGAACTTAGAGATTTTGGCTTGGAACTTCCAACAGTTGATCATCTAGAGCATCATTAACAGGCCTAGGTAAGAATTCAACCTTTAGATTGTATAATTATGATGTGTAGGACATGAACTCTAGAGAATTATGTTGGATAATACAAGAATTGAGTTAGAAATGAAGAGAATTGAACCGTATCATGCATGCATGCATATATCATGATATCTTGAGTAGATTTCTAAAGAATGTTCACATGCATGTGTCTATCTTAACTTGGTTTTGAGAATTCATCACATTTCTTACCATTTGACCTTAATTGATCATGTTTTGGAAAGCTTAAGTTCAAAGTAATTCATGCATGTCATGTTTATGGCATATTCATAAATTTCAAGTTGGAGTTTTGATCAATTGGCATGCCCATGGGCCTTGATTTAGTGAAATGATCTTCAAATCATGGTATTTTACAAGTTTCTAAATGTTTTCTAGAGTTTTGGCTCAAAAAGATGAGTTTTGAAGTGTGTGGTGAAGTGGTTTGGAAATACTATTGGATCCTGAAGGAAGTTCCTGATCCTCTGATTGCCACCTGAAAAAGGGATTAACACTCCGGTCGGGGGTGCCAGAATTAGCACTCCTACAGACAAGTTAGTATATGTTTCTCGTTTGCTTGTGTCTTAAGTTTCTTGAGTATGTTCTCACATACCTCTCTTTGGTTGATGTTCCTCTATTTATATTCGCTCTTGGGCCCTAGGGTCGAGCCCACTCTTAGTCTATCGCATGATTGCTTATTCGGCCCTTCTGTCGTATGCCAATTCCCACTTGACTGCTTGTTCAACTGGTTCTATGGCCGATTTATCTATTCGGCTCGATGATCCCCTGGGCGGAGCCAAATAACTTATATCCTGATTTTTTCCCAAATTCATTTGGCTCTTATACATAAAAAAGATATTCGGCTCCCACAATTGCCCCCTAAACATCCTACTAACACCAATTAGTCGGCATGTTTGGTTTTGAACTTGGAGAGTCAAAAATATGGCGACTTCCCTTATTCCAACGCAAGTGTCAGAACGTTCACGCTTTTTATGAATCATTATAATTTCCCGCTCCTTCATACATGTAGACACCCCATTTTTGACCGACCTTAAGACTCAGATGTCGCCGATTGAGCGCTCGGTGATGATGCATTTTGTGCTAGTTCTGAGATCACAGAGTCTCGGCTGAGAGCCTTGCCTCCGGGCTTCGGAACCTTTTCGTGCCTTGCCTCGGTTTGCGAACCAGGTCCTGTTTTCTCTGTTTTCTCTTCCTGAAGGGAGGGAGAGGTCTCGTAGACCATCTCTCAGTGGCCATAGGCTACGTTTCGTGGTCGTAGGCCATTTTTTCTGTTTCGAGACCAGTTTCAGGTTTTCGGAGCCGTCGGCCGTGTGCCTCGATTCGGGACCGCTTAACTACCTCCGTTTGCTCCGATTTTTGGCACACACCTTGTTTCCTCTCCTTAGAGGGACACTGTGGCCCGGGAGACCACCTTTGTGGTCATACGCCACCTCTGGTGCTTAATAGTCAGTTTTTGGGGCCTCCGGCCGCGCGTTTTGACCCCCAAACCCTCGTTTTGCATCGGTGTGGGTTCATTTTTGGCATGGACCCTAGTTTCATTGTTAGGAAGGTGGTAGTAGGGTGGGAGACCACTTTTTCTTCTTGGAGACCACCTTTCCCCGGTCGGCCGATTTTTCTTGGCAGGTAAGTGGTCTCTCTCACTTTTGAGCCACAATTTCTGGTCTCCCATACCACCACTAAGTTCCATTCACCTGGGAGACCACCAATCTTGGTAGGTCGACCACCTTTTTTGCTTGACCCTTTTGACCCCTTGGTCTCCCTTACTTTTGAGCCACAATTTCTGGTCTCCCATACCACCACTGAGCTGCATTCACCTAGGAGACCACCAATATGGGTAGGCCGACCACCTTTTCAGCTTGAACCTTTTGACCCCTGGTCGGCCGACCAGGGAAGGTGGTCGGCCGACCACCTGAACTGGTCGGCCACCTTCCTGCTTTTTTGTCTCACTGAGTGTTAGCCAGCTGTGCCAGCTGGAAGCCTCAGAAGTGATCCTCCATACACGTGTATGGAGGATCTTTGAGCTTGGTTTTAAGCTTCTTAAGGAAGCTTTAGATCTTCTCCTCTATAAAGGGAAGGGCCCTCTTCCATTGCTAGGGTTCAGAATTTTGCTTAAGGCATACATACACTTCCCTCTCTATTTCTCTCCATTTTAGCTCCAAAGGTCCCTTGTTCTTGCACCATTGCACTACACCTCTTAGCCTAACCTCTCCATCATCCATCCAAGCACCTTGGAGCTCATTTTCAGAGGTTGAAGACTTGCTATCTTGGTCCAGAAGTTGCTGGTTCCTTTGGCTACAAGGGTAACACTCTATTCCCTCTTTTTGACATTGTTTTGCTTCATAGTTTAGCTCTATTTGCAAGCATATTTAGGCTTTGTCATAAACTGAAAAAAGTCTTGTTTTGATCTTCTAAACATGTTTGTTTAAGACCATTTTTCTGTTGGGGGTCATCTACCTCCTTGCATGCTTCATTTCCTCATGTTTTGAGCCATGCTTTATAGAGCATTTATGTTGGCCTTGGTTTGGCCTTTTAGCCACTGAAATCCAGCGGATTTTCAGTGGCTAACATGTGTTTTTGAGCCTCAAAATCAGAGAGGGGTGACCCTCTCACCCCTTGTTTTGTTTACTAGCTTTGTTGGCCTTACAAAGGAGCCCCTATTTGCATGTTTCAAAGCCATGTTTCAAGCCACTTTTGTGAGTTTTGCGACCTACATAGGCTCTGTCCAGAGCCCTTTTTGCCATGTTGAATGTCTATTGTGCATGTGTAGAGTAATCTTCTTCAAGGCCTTTCAAAGGGGCCTTCACTTGCATGCTTCCTAGACTAATTTCAGGCCCTTTTCAGTGAGTTTTAGGGACCTTATAACCTCTTTCCAGAGGAGGTTTTGCCATTTTATATGTCTATCTTGCATGTGTAGAACAACCCTCTTATTGGCCTTTCAAAGGGACATATCATTCTTGCATGCATTGACTGAGTTTTAGTGGGTTTTTGGGCATTATTTGGCATGGCATACTTCTTTTTTTGGCTGGTTTTGTGAGCTCTCATGTGCTTCATATAGTTGTAGTGCAAATCATGGTTCACTAGCTTATTTTGCATGCTTTGTTGACCCTTGATTTTAGCACTTTTTGGCCTTGCCTTAAACTGATTTTGTGCATATTTTGGACTGCCCTAGCTCTGTTTTTGGGTCTCATGGTCGAATGATGCTTGTTTTGCATGCTTGTAGTTCAATACACTTGCCTAGCTTTGAGATTTGAGGTCAATTGCATGCATATACTGAGGTGTTTTCATACTTTGGGGTCATTTTGCATCATATTTCAGAGCCTATGTGAATGCCATATCCTCATGTTTTCTCCTCTTTAAGTGTGCTTGAGAGTTGTGCATGAATGCCTTGTTTTAGGACTATTGAATGAGCTTCATTTCCATGCACTTTAAACCATCATTTTGGGCCATTTTCCCACTGTTTCAGATCTGCCTAGGGTCTGTTTGGGGTTGATTCTGCCATTCGTGCATTGCTTTGTGTACCTCTAGTGTAATCCGCTTCACTAGTTTCGGTAATTGTGCCATCTAGCATGCATTGTGTGAAGTGTTTGCATGATTCGGGACCATTGTGCATCATGTTTCAGAGCTAGAGAATGTGTGTTTCCATGCCATATTTCATCCTTTGCCATGCTTAGTTAGAATTGCATGTTGTGCCTTAGGATCGGTCATTTGTATTCGTGCATGTTTGCATGTATTTCGGTTGTCTCATTTTCATGTATGGCCACTGATGTGAGTGTGGCTGAGGTCCACTCATATTGGTGTAAGTCCATCTTGCATTTGTATATGCCATTTAGTTCATGTGCGCATGATAGTCTTCGTAAGTGCATTGTGTATGTCATGTTATGTCACGTGCATTGTGTATGCCATTTTAGCCCATAGCATTGCGTATGCTAGGTTGCATGTTAGTCGAATTGTGTATGCCATCTCATCGCTTTGTGTTTGGAGTAGGGTTAGTCCAAACACGGGAAACGAGGGACGTTTCGTACTCCAAGTGACGAAACGTGTCTCAATTCCCAGTCGCCGACGCTCCGGATTACCCATGATGGAGTTTAGGCCTTGTTATGCCTATATGTGCATTCATTTCACATTGAGTCGTGCAACTCGACTCCTCGACCATCATGCATCGAGATGCGTGATTGGTGGTACGAGGATCGAGGTTTACACTCCCTAGAGCTTGTGCAATGATGGGGAGAGTGGTCATGCACACATGTGTTGAAAATACTTTGCCATGCCCCTTTCTTGCTCTCTGTTGCAGCAAATCGGAATCCCGCAGCAAAAACTAGTCAGCAGCCTTCGGAAGTTTTATACAGTGTTCTAGGACCAATTGCAAAACAGAGGCAAATCGGGTCATTGCGAGGAATTTCCCGACAAGGCAACCCGAGCACGCATGCATCTTTCATCATTCGGAACAAGAGCTGAGGCAGTCCATTTTATAGCTTGCATGCTAGTTTATTCACTTTCCTAGTTAATTTGTTAATTAATTAGGGTTTTGTAATATTTAATTAGTTAGAGTAGTTAATTATTTATTCAGACTGTATTATTTATTCGGACCCTCCGAGCGAGGGCATATGTGTAATAAGTGTGCGTGTGTGTGATGTATGTCTTCCAACCCCACGTCTTTCTCCCTTTTATTTACCAGCTTATGATGGTTAGTTTAGGGCATGTTTCAATTAGCATACTTATGCTCGCATGTTTGCATCCATTCATCTGTCTTGCATGCACCGGGCTCGGCGCATCATACTAACTACATTGTATTTCAATTTCAAGTTGAATACGTGTTAGCTGTAGCATCATCATATGCCATCTTAGAATAGCCGAGCCTATCTTAGTTGCATTCTTGTTTGTGTTGCATTAGGCATTCTTAGTATAGTTAAGATTCATGCATGATTTCTAATTAACTTCTTTCTTTGGCTTGGAGTACTCGGTAAGTGCTTATGCTTTAGCATCCTTGCATGTGTGTGAGTGACTGCCATAATAGCATTCTTACCATGAGGCTATGTGTTTATGTGATATGACTGCCTGAATGCCTGTGGGTGAAGGTTGGATTATCTGAATTGGAACAATTCATTGATTGCGAGTTTTAAGCCCACTAGATAGTGGCAAATCACCATGTTTTCTAAGCCCACTTGAGGGTGGCAAAATCCACATTTTAGCCTACTTGCGAGTAGCAAACCGCTTTCAAACAAACAAACACGAAATGTTTTGTTCCAACTCAGTCGATCCAGTCTATACTTGTATGTTGCGCGCATCACATAGTAATTCTAGGCTAATAAACCGGAATAAGAGCACATAATGTTTTCAAAACTCAATATCATGGTTAGTAGAGGCCGATCTTTGATCGGGCGAGCGGGGGTGCTCACGAAGTGACTTTCCCCAATCGTACCCAAGTTCCCAAGCCGAGGCAACTTTGGTGATGACGGACACGTGGCCTCAGGCACGAGTCAGGGTTTCCTAAATTCCCCCAAAATAAAATATTTAGGTGACGACTCTGTATCTGGCAAAGCAATCTATGTTTGGCACTTCTTTCAAAAAATCTATTTTCAAAAACGATTTGCCAGATTTGGATTCTTTGATGATTCATCAGTCTTGCATTGCACTCTGCGAGATTAGATACAGGACCGTGACTTTGAGTCCGAACTGTAGTGAGCGCAATGAACAAAACGGGATTCTCTCCTGGGATGTTCGAGGACGTCTACAATACGCTTCATTCATTTAATGCGATTTGAAACCGTGTTGTCCCTTCTAATGTATGTTCTTTGAATACACAAAGCTTATTGGTTGCCTGCCAGTTTGCCTCCTTCATTTCATGACCTCTGTAACTTGTCCTTGTTCCTCACTATCTTCCCTACTTCTTGTAAGTTCTTATCTTCTCCATTTCGACTCCCTTTTCATTGGACTTGTGTCGATAGACTTTGTCAGGTCAGAAATTTAGTTCAAGGGCAAATCAGTGTTCCTTCACCAGACGCAGGGTAAAAAGGCCAATCAGGCACAGATCATCAGTTCAACAGTCTTCGGATCAGAAGTCATTATCCATCTCACCTGTGTGCAGTTGGGTTGAGATATCTGCTTTTACTCCAGAGATAGACATACCAGTAGTTCAGATAGATCAGAACATGGCAGGGGTGGAGGAGATGGTGCGCCAACTCCAAGAAAGTATGAAAATCATGCAGCAGAATGCTGTCCGCCAAGCGAAATTTGCCAAACAGCAGGCCGAGGTCATGGCCCAGCAAGCAGAGCTAATTACCCGGCTACAGCAGCAAGCCGAAGCATCAGCTTCACACCAAGCTCCTCCCCCACCAAGAGATCCAATACCCGAGGAGATGGCGAATGTCCAGAATGTCCATGAGGATACAAACATCCCAACAGGGCCGGCTCCGCCCCCGATTCTACCTCAACTATCCAAGGCACCCACTCCTATCAATCAACCAGATTCTCCCTTCGAATTCGAGGTGGACCCCACGGCATTAAAAGTGAGCAAGCTTGAAAAGCTGTTCAAGAAATCTCAGGTTGTGAAGTCCATCTCGGACATTGAGGATGGGTATATCGACGCAGCCGTGACGCTGCCGGACAAATTTAAGATGCCACATATTGACCGCTTTGACGGGTCCGGCGATCCCATGGTGCACTTACGGCTGTTTTCAGACATATTAAGGCCGATGGGCCTCACCAGACTACAGAAGCTTTCTTTATTCGGCCGGACCCTGTCGGGTGTGGCGGCCATCTGGTACGCAAAACTGGAAGACGATGTTAAGAGGAATTGGGATGAGATGGCCGAGGCTTTTGTCGCTTAGTACTCCTATAATACACAGATCGAGATCACAACCCATGATCTCGAGACGACTAGGCAGGAGCCCAAGGAGAGTTTTTCTGACTTCGTAACCTGGTGGAGGGCCAAGGCCTCAATGATGACCACTAGGCCCACTGACAAAGATCTAATTCGGATGATTGTGCGCAATCTCCAACCCAAGCTTATGCAGAAAATGATTGTTCTCCCCTTCCCCACCTTTTCAGATTTACATGAGATGGGGGTACAAATTGAGGATGCTATGAAACAGGGTTTGATTGACCAAGACAAGGAGCAGCCCAGGAGGGCGTTTTTCCACAGTTCGAATGCGACCACCAGTGGTGATGCAGCTGCAAGATCTTCTGAAGTGGGCATGGTCACCACCACCACATCAAAAACAGCTACCCCATTCACCAGTGCGTCTGGAAGTAGGTCGCAAAAAACCAAATATCCACCTCGAGTCAAGAGGGTTTTTACCCTACTTTATGTGCCTTTGTCAAAGGCTCTAGAGGCCTTACTCCGGAAAGAATATCTGAAACCGTTAGAACAACGGCCTCTACCCGATCCTCTCCCTCCAAAGTATGACCAGACTAAGTACTGTACCTACCATCAATAAACCGGTCATGACACTGATAGTTGCTTTCGTCTGCGCCATAATGTACAGGATCTGTTTGACAACAGGGTCATCGCTGCACCAGTCTTGCAAAGTCTATCGGCACTTGATCAGTGAACTTATGGGGGATAATGTGACTATGTGATCGGGGGATGAACCACCTGCAGGCAGCACTCAGTTTACTCCAAATGTGGCGTATGGCACGCACTGTTTTGAGCATTTGTGAGTGTTTTCTGATTCGGGTATTGAGTCAGTTTTTGTTATGTCATTTAGAGTCTGTCCCGTTGTATAGAGTCAGTCTTTTCATACTGAATCAGTTGGGTCTGTCTTGTTGTATCGAGTCAGTCCTGTTTTGTTAGAGTCGAGTGATCCCGGGGGCGTTACCTCGGATATCACTATTTTGTTTTGTGTTTGTCTTTTCGCTTTCTTTTGAGTCTGTTTCTGCCGGGAAGCCAGTTACACCAGTAGATCTAATTGAAACAGCTGTGGTTTTCATGCTTTTGTGCTTGTTTCTGCTTTGAGCCTATTGAGCCAGCAAACTTGAATGAAATGGCAGTACATTTCACCTGCTCTTTTGTGCCTTGAACTCATTGCATTGACCTAAGTTTTCCAAAAACTTTTTGAACACTGTGGTGAAAATGAAGAGGAAGGAATTTCTCGGGATTTGTAAAAATTTGATCAGTTGAGAGAAAGAGAGGCATGCAAAGCCCTTAATGAATGAGATTATGCTTGTTAGTGTGAGTACTGGGAAGGATCCTGGCTTGATCCAGATTGGTTCCGCACTGTCTTCAGCGCGAGCGATTTGTCGCTTTCTTAAAAGATTTCAAAAAATGTTTTGCGTGGTCCTGCGAAGACCTGTATGGAATCGCTTTTGAGATTGTGCAGCCTAGGATCACTCTCAGCCTCGAGACTCGACCCCTCACTTTCAAACCTTGAACTAGGATTCAGAATGTTCAACAGTCAACCACAACGTGAGGCCTGTGTGGCCAAATCAGAAGCAGCCCTTGAACTAGGGGCAAGAAAGTCAGATCAAGAAGGTCGGACGTCGTCAAAAGAAAGCTTGCAAAGCTGGATGAGAAACACCCCTCGGACTAGGGGCAAAAAATGTCAGATGCGCTCGAAGAGTCAAAGATGAGTCTTTTCTGCAAACCAGGGAAGACTGGCAAGAATGCCAAATCCCAGAAGGAGGAAAGAAGACATTGCTGAAGCATAACTGAGTTCCTATCCACAACACTAGGGGCAAATTCACTCTCCATTGGATAGACTTCTACATCATCAGCAAACAGCAACCATTCTTTTGGATTCAGATGGCTCCGAGATCTTAAACCATTCAACATGGACAAAGCTAAACTTTTACCCTTGAGAGGCTCGCTAGGCCGAAAACCCGGAAGGGCGACCCAGGCAAAAGTTAGAGCAAGAAAAAGAAGAAAAGGAACAAAAAAAAAGAACAAAAGAAAAATACAAAGAATGAAGAAAAGAAAAGAAGAAAAATGAAGAAAATAAAAAGAAAAGATGAAAAAAGAAGAAAAGAAATGAAAAGAAAAGAAGAACAGAGCTCGCAAGGTTGAAAACCCGGAAGGGCAGCCTTGGCAAAAGTTAGAGCGCAAAAGGAGAGGTTAAATACACGAGTGTACCTTAACCCCGAACTACGTAAGGCTTGATTCCCATCTTTGGGATACGTAGGCAACTTCATTTTGAAGTCCAGCCATAAACACTTCCAAATCGATTGTGTCCATGTAATGGTTTTGATCATCTTTGCCTTCTCTGTATCCGAGAGTTTGGTTGTGATCGTCGCTCTGAGGACTGATTACAATGCGCTGCGGTGCTATCCAAATAAGGGGCAACTTTCCGTTGCCATACAGTGTGCCGTGGTGCCGTTCAAACAAGGGGCAACTGGCCGTTGCCATGTAATGTCCTTTAGACAAGGGGCAATTTTCCATTGTTATGGATCTGAGGTTGTGCATCTCAAGGGTAAATTCTGCGTTGGTCGAGCAGTGGCCCTTTGCAAAAATAGTTTTTGAGAATTTTTAATGAGGTTGACTAATTCTCTCGAAAATTATTCCATGTTTCTAAAAACTAGACCATTTCTTGGACCCAAAAAAAAGAAAATTTTCAGTGCTCATAACCTGACTTGCATGATTTCAAATCAGAAAATCGAATAAGCATGTTAATCTAACTCTCATGTTGGTCAAAATTGTTTTAGTAGAAAATCAAAACAAAAAATGGTCAAAATGATGAATTAGGGGCACAGTTGAGTCAGGCTTCCTGTCTTTCCCCCGTTGTCAACATACTTGCCAAGAAGGGCACTCTACCTGCCAGAAAGGGGCGCAACTGAAGCTAACAATAAAGGGCCGAAAAGCTCTCTTATCCTCCAAGCAGCAAGATATCATATCAAGTGCAAAGCACGAACTGGAATGGATCAAGATATTCCACTCCCTCATCTGGACAGATCCGATCACGTCCAAACTCCCCAGTAGAGCATCGTCAACCAATGTCAGGTGCAGATTTGCTACATACCCAGTCTTAGTGCAACCCCTTTGTGGGAGGAACTCACTGGCTGTGAGCGGAAGAAAGAGAATCTAGTAGCATGCTAGGGGAAAGAGCCCGCAACTTCATGCTTACCCATCAACCACTCAGGGGAGGGATAAAAAATGAGAGATTGAAGAATAGAGAGATGTGCGCTGAGAGAAAAAGTGAGGAAAAGGGCTTTTTTTTTTTTTTTCCAGAAAAACAGAGCCTGAGGGCCGAGTGATGTGAGAATCACAAATGAGAAAGAGTGGGAAACAATACCTGGAGAAACTGGCTCCTCGTGCACTGAGAGGTCTCTCGTCTTTGTAACACGTCTGAGTGTCGTGTCTTTTTGTTTTATCTCGATTCTTGTTTTGAGTCGTTTCAAGTGTTACTCGATGTGTTTAGGTTGTTTACCTTTTGTTTTCCGTTGTTGAGTCATAGTGCACTGTGTTTAGTCGTAGGCTCAATACCCCGGTCAAGAACTCATCTCTCAATTTCAAAAATAAAATCGTTTTGCGCTCCGAGTGCCGTGCCGTTCTCCACATCTGTGCAAAACAAGATTCGTTCTTTCATAAAACTGCAAGGTTTAACCCAGGTCATACGGGAACAGTAAAACCAGGACCTATCTGAAGCTATATAGGTTCCAGACTGCAAAGCAAAAGAAAAGAGGGAAAATGTCGGGTATCTGAGTTTGTTTCAACTTCAATAAGTTCCGAGATTGCATTCCGTGTGTACCTCTTCAGGTCTTGCCAATGCTCCGAAGTATAAGTGTGCCTCTACCTCAAGCTCAAGATCAAGTCTGCTTCAAGCCAGAATGGCGATCAGAAGTGCTCTCCCTGAGTATCATTCCCTGCCAGAGGCATCTCGGCTGTGTTCACAATGAGTTCCTAGGAGACCAACTACGACGGTGGAAACTAGAGTTCGAATGGCTGTTGCCTAGAACGCAAAGGTTCGGGATTTCCAAGACTAAAGTCTGGTTTAAATACCCAGAGGCATGTCCTCGGCTTGAAATCTGTATGGAAGCCCTATAGGTTGAGATAGCGTGTATGTACCTCAATTCTGGATACTGAACCAACCTAGTCTGTCACCCCGTTGGAGAATAGGGAAAGTTGTAAATATGATCAGGAAGAAAGGCAGCATCCAAAGTGTTCTACGTGAAGAACCCTTGTCAGTATTTCAGAGCCTTTGTACTGTCAGTTGAAGGTAAGTGTTCGAAAAGCACGAGGGGAGATCCCCGTCAGAGTAGAGCGGTTCATCGCCACTCACCCCATGAGGTGCTTTCTAAAGCGCCGCTATGCTTGTTTATTGCATCATGCATTGTATTGCATTGTACCTCTCAAGTTTCTTTCTCATTCATGCACGATATTGTATGTACGGTTCATTCAAAGAAGTTCCGTTTAAGATCATTTATTTAGTGTATCAATCACACTTCATTTATTTAGTGTATCAATCACACCTCATTCACCCTTAGTGTATTTATCACACTTTCTTCATTCGCTTAGTGTATCAATCACACTTCTTTCATTTTCTGTATCTATCACACATATTCTCATTTTCTGTATCTATCACACACATCCTCATTTCGTGTATCTATCATGCACATATTCACTTCATTTACTTTAGTGTATCCATCACACTTCATTCTCTTTTGTGTATCCATCACACTTGTTCACATAGCGCATCTATCACACTTTGTGTTCACCTTCAGTGTATCCATCATACTCTGTTCACATAGTGCATCTATCACACTTTGTGTTCATTTTTAGTATATCTATCATACTCTGTTCACATAGTGCATCTATCACACTTTGTGTTCATTTTTAGTGTATCTATCATACTTTGTTCACATAGTGCATCTATCACACTTTATGTTCACCTTCAGTGTATCCATCATACTTTGTTTACATAGTGCATCTATCACACTTTGTGTTCATTTTTAGTATATCTATCATACTCTGTTCACATAGTGCATCTATCACACTTTGTGTTCACTTTTAGTGTATCAATCACACTCCGTTCACATAGTGTATCTATTACACTTTGTGTTCATCTTTAGTATATCTATCATACTCTGCTTACATAGTGCATCTATCACACTCTGTGTTCGCTTTTAGTGTATCAATCACACTCTGTTTACTTAGTGCATCTATCACACTCTGTGTTCGCTTTTAGTGTATCAATCACACTCTGTTCACTTAGTGCATCTATCACACTTTGTGTTCACTTTTAGTGTATCGATCACACTCTGTTCACTTAGTGCATCTATCACACTTTGTGTTCGCTTTTAGTGTATCGATCACACTCTGTTCCCTTAGTACATCTATCACACTTTGTGTTCATTTTTAGTGTATCAATCACACTCTGTTCACTTAGTGCATCTATCACACTTTGTGTTCACTTTTTGTGTATCCATCATACTTTGCTTCACTTAGTGTATCAATCACACTTTATTCTTATAGTGTATCTATCACACTCTCTTCACTTTTGTGTATCTATCGCACATGCTCGCTAAGATTGCATAATCTTCTTACATCATAACTGCATGAAATGTAGTTTGATTTGCCTTCTTGCTTAAAACTGTCGCATTTATTGTGAATATTTGCTTCGTTACAGCTTTATTTACATGATCCTTACTGCATGAAATGTAGTTTGATTTGCATGGCATTCTTGCTCAAAACTGTTGCATTCATTGTGCATATTTGCTTCATTACAGCCCTCTTTGCATAATCATAAGTTGTGTTCAGCTTTGTGCATGTCTTTTGCATTTCGCCCTTGCCCGCGGGCACGCCTGCGGGCCTATCTCTTGTTTATCTCGCCTGTTTGTCTAAGTCTTCAGCCTTGTCAAAAATGGGTCATCTCTGGGCTTTGACTTTCACTCCCGTCAATCACAACTTCCGAGTTCTGTCAAAGAGGGGCAACTGTGGACACCCTATTTTTGACCGACCTTAAGACTCAGACGTCGCCGATTGACTGCTTGGTGATGATGCATTTTGTGCTAGTTCTGAGGTCACAGAGTCTCAGCTGAGAGCCTTGCCTCCGGGCTTCGGAACCTTTTCGTGCCTTGCCTCGGTTTACGAACCAGGTCCTGTTTTCTCTGTTTTCTCTTCCTGAAGGGAGGGAGAGGTCTCGTAGACCATCTCTCAGTGGCCGTAGGCTACGTTTCGTGGTCGTAGGCCATTTTTCCCGTTTCGAGACCAGTTTCCGATTTTCGGAGCCGTCGGCCTTGTGCCTCGGTTTGGGACCGCTTAACTACCTCCGTTTGCTCCGATTTTTGGCACATACCTTGTTTCCTCTCCTTAGAGGGACACTGTGGCCCGGGAGACCACCTTTGTGGTCATACGCCACCTTCGGTGCTTAACAGTCAGTTTTTGGGGCCTCCGGCCGCGCGTTTTGAACCCCGAACCCTCGTTTTGCATCGGTGTGGGTTCATTTTTGGCATGGACCCTAGTTTCATTGTTAGAAAGGTGGTAGTAGGGTGGGAGACCACCTTTTCTTCTTGGAGACCACCTTTCCCCGGTCGGTCGATTTTTCTTGGCAGATAAGTGGTCTCCCTCACTTTTAAGCCACAATTTCTGGTCTCCCATACCACCACTGAGCTGCATTCACCTAGGAGACCACCAATATGGGTAGGCCGACCACCTTTTCAGCTTGAACCTTTTGACCCCTGGTCGGCCGACCAGGGAAGGTGGTCGGCCGACCACCTGAACTGGTCGGCCACCTTCCTGCTTTTTTGTCTCACTGAGTGTTAGCCAGCTGTGCCAGCTGGAAGCCTCAGAAGTGATCCTCCATACACGTGTATGGAGGATCTTTGAGCTTGGTTTTAAGCTTCTTGAGGAAGCTTTAGATCTTCTCCTCTATAAAGGGAAGGGCCCTCTTCCATTGCTAGGGTTCAGAATTTTGCTTAAGGCATACATACACTTCCCTCTCTATTTCTCTCCATTTTAGCTCCAAAGGTCCCTTGTTCTTGCACCATTGCACTACACCTCTTAGCCTAACCTCTCCATCATCCATCCAAGCACCTTGGAGCTCATTTTCAGAGGTTGAAGACTTGCTATCTTGGTCCAGAAGTTGCTGGTTCCTTTGGCTACAAGGGTAACACTCCATTTCCCTCTTTTTGACATTGTTTTGCTTCATAGTTTAGCTCTATTTGCAAGCATATTTAGGCTTTGTCATAAACTGAAAAAAGTCTTGTTTTGATCTTCTAAACATGTTTGTTTAAGACCATTTTTCTGTTGGGGGTCATCTACCTCCTTGCATGCTTCATTTCCTCATGTTTTGAGCCATGCTTTATAGAGCATTTGTGTTGGCCTTGGCTTGGCCTTTTAGCCACTAAAATCCAGCGGATTTTCAGTGGCTAACATGTGTTTTTGAGCCTCAAAATTAGAGAGGGGTGACCCTCACACCCCTTGTTTTGTTTACTAGCTTTGTTGGCCTTACAAAGGAGCCCCTATTTGCATGTTTCAAAGCCATGTTTCAAGCCACTTTTGTGAGTTTTGCGACCTACATAGGCTCTGTCCAGAGCCCTTTTTGCCATGTTGAATGTCTATTGTGCATGTGTAGAGTAATCTTCTTCAAGGCCTTTCAAAGGGGCCTTCACTTGCATGCTTCCTAGACTAATTTCAGGCCCTTTTCAGTGAGTTTTAGGGACCTTATAACCTCTTTCCAGAGGAGGTTTTGCCATTTTATATGTCTATCTTGCATGTGTAGAACAACCCTCTTATTGGCCTTTCAAAGGGACATATCATTCTTGCACGCATTGACTGAGTTTTAGTGGGTTTTTGGGCATTATTTGGCATGGCATACTTCTTTTTTTGGCTGGTTTTGTGAGCTCTCATGTGCTTCATATAGTTGTAGTGCAAATCATGGTTCACTAGCTTATTTTGCATGCTTTGTTGACCCTTGATTTTAGCACTTTTTGGCCTTGCCTTAAACTGATTTTGTGCATATTTTGGACTGCCCTAGCTCTGTTTTTGGGTCTCATGGTCGAATGATGCTTGTTTTGCATGCTTGTAGTTCAATACACTTGCCTAGCTTTGAGATTTGAGGTCAATTGCATGCATATACTGAGGTGTTTTCATACTTTGGGGTCATTTTGCATCATATTTCAGAGCCTATGTGAATGCCATATCCTCATGTTTTCTCCTCTTTAAGTGTGCTTGAGAGTTGTGCATGAATGCCTTGTTTTCGAACCATTGAATGAGCTTCATTTCCATGCACTTTGAACCATCATTTTGGGCCATTTTCCCACTGTTTCAGACCTACCTAGGGTCTGTTTGGGGTTGGTTTTGCCATTCGTGCATTGCTTTGTGTACCTCTAGTGTAATCCGCTTCACTAGTTTCGGTAATTGTGCCATCTAGCATGCATTGTGTGAAGTGTTTTCATGATTCGGGACCATTGTGCATCATGTTTCAGAGCTAGAGAATGTGTGTTTCCATGCCATATTTCATCCTTTGCCATGCTTAGTTAGAATTGCATGTTGTGCCTTAGGATCGGTCCTTTGTATTGGTTCATGTTTGCATGTATTTCGGTTGTCTCATTTTCATCTATGGCCACTGATGTGAGTGTGGCTGAGGTCCACTCATATTGGTGTAAGTCCATCTTGCATTTGTATATGCCATTTAGTTCATGTGCGCATGATAGTCTTCGTAAGTGCATTGTGTATGTCATGTTATGTCACGTGCATTGTGTATGCCATTTTAGCCCATAGCATTGCGTATGCTAGGTTGCATGTTAGTCGAATTGTGTATGCCATCTCATCGCTTTGTGTTTGGAGTAGGGTTAGTCCAAACACGGGAAACGAGGGACGTTTCGTACTCCAAGTGACGAAACGTGTCTCAATTCCCAGTCGCCGACGCTCCGGATTACCCATGATGGAGTTTAGGCCTTGTTATGCCTATATGTGCATTCATTTCACATTGAGTCGTGCAACTCGACTCCTCGGCCATCATGCATCAAGATGCGTGATTGGTGGTACGAGGATCGAGGTTTACACTCCCTAGAGCTTGTGCAATGACGGGGAGAGTGGTCATGCACACATGTGTTGAAAATACTTTGCCATGCCCCTTTCTTGCTCTCTGTTGCAGCAAATCGGAATCCCGCAACAAAAACTAGTCAGCAGCCTTCGGAAGTTTTATACAGTGTTCTAGGACCAATTGCAAAACAGAGGCAAATCGGGGCATCGCGAGGAATTTCCCGACAAGGCAACCCGAGCACGCATGCATCTTTCATCATTCGGAACAAGAGCTGAGGCAGTCCATTTTATAGCTTGCATGCTAGTTTATTTGCTTTCCTAGTTAATTTGTTAATTAATTAGGGTTTTGTAATATTTAGTTAGCTAGAGTAGTTAATTATTTATTCAGACTGTATTATTTATTCGGACCCTCCGAGCGAGGGCAATTGTGTAATAAGTGTGCGTGTGTGTGATGTATGTCTTCCAACCCCACGTCTTTCTCCCTTTTATTTACCAACTTATGATGGTTAGTTTAGGGCATGTTTCAATTAGCATACTTATGCTCGCATGTTTGTATCCATTCATCTGTTTTGCATGCACCGGGCTCGGCGCATCATACTAACTGCATTGTATTTCAATTTCAAGTTGAATACGTGTTAGCTGTAGCATCATCATATGCCATCTTAGAATAGCCGAGCCTATCTTAGTTGCATTCTTGTATGTGTTGCATTAGGCATTCTTAGCATAGTTAGGATTCATGCATGATTTCTAATTAGCTTCTTTCTTTGGTTTGGAGTACTCGGTAAGTGCTTATGCTTTAGCATCCTTGCATGTGTGTGAGTGACTGCCATAATAGCATTCTTACCATGAGGCTATGTGTTTATGTGATATAACTGCCTGAATGCCTGTGGGTGGAGGTTGGATTATCTGAATTGGAACAATTCATTGATTGCGAGTTTTAAGCCCACTAGATAGTGGCAAATCACCATGTTTTCTAAGCCCACTTGAGGGTGGCAAAATCCGCATTTTAGCCTACTTGCGAGTAGCAAACCGCTTTCAAACAAACAAACACGAAATGTTTTGTTCCAACTCAGTCGATCCAGTCTATACTTGTATGCTGCGCGCATCACATAGTAATTCTAGGCTAATAAACCGGAATAAGAGCACATAATGTTTTCAAAACTCGATATCATGGTTAGTAGAGGCCGATCTTTGATCGGGCGAGCGGGGGTGCTCACGAAGTGACCTTCCCCAATCGTACCCAAGTTCCCGAGCCGAGCGACTTTGGTGATGACGGACACGTGGCCTCAGGCACGAGTCAGGGTTTCCTAAATTCCCCCAAAATAAAATATTTAGGTGGCGACTCTATATCTGGCAAAGCAGTCCATGTTTGGCACTTCTTTCAAAAAATTTGTTTTCAAAAACGATTTGCCGAATTTGGATTCTTTGATGATTCATCGGTCTTGCATTGCACTCTACGAGATTAGATACAGGACCGTGACTTTGAGTCCGAACTGTAGTGAGCCCAATGAACAAAATGGGATTCTCTCCCGGGACGTTCGAGGACGTCTACATTACGCTTCATTCATTTAATGCGATTTGAAACCGTGTTGTCCCTTCGAATGTATGTTCTTTGAATACACAAAGCTTCTTGGTTTTCTGCCAATTTGCCTCCTTCATTTCACGACCTCTGCAACTTGTCCTCGTTCCTCACTGTCTTCCCTACTTCTTGTAAGTTCTCATCTTCTCCATTTCGACTCCCTTTTCCTTGTTTGTTTTTGTTTTTAGTTTAGCGTACTTTCTATCCTGGCTAGGATGACGAAACATCTGAAAGTCCTTCTTTCTGTGGATCGAGTTTCTGGTTTTCAACGCCATTTTTCCATTCCTGACGACGTCCATCTGTCACTCATGGCAGAGAGTGTGATTGACATGGAGAGGACCGAAGAGAGTATAATCATCTTTCCTCTCCTGTCCATTGCCGAGGGCGGAGTCTGTTTCCCGCTTCACCCGTTTTTGAGGGCCATCCTTCGTCACTGGGGTCTAATCCCTTCTTAGCCTAACGTAAATTTTTAGCTAATCATAATGGGTATTGTGGAATTAAACCGACGCCTTAGGCTCAATCTTAGAATCCTCGTTATTCGGCATTACTATGCCTTGGCCAAATCCTCTGGCCGGCAGGGGCACTACTTCCTCAAGGCCATGGACACCGGCCATCATTTGGTGACTATGCTTGCCAACTTTGGCAAGCGTGTTGACGATGTCATGGTCGTTGTCCGAGGCAACTAGAAATTCGGCGAGGGCGAAGATCGCCTAGATCTCGTGCCTAGACGAAAAGGCGAACCAGGTGGCCGCATAGTCCTCCATGTGTATTTGTTATATATTTACCTGGCTTAGATTCTATGCACTTACCGTTTTATTTATGTAAGCAATGATTTGAAGAAAGTTCTGGTCTCGGCCGACGACGTTGTACTTGCGCAAATCAAACCGCGCTCTAGTTCTTTGGCCGTCCAAACCTCCAAAAGCAAGGGAGGGTGGCCCACATACTTTTGAGATACGAGCCGACTTACTCTACGTTTTCGGCCGCAGTTAACATTCCGATTCCAAGGGGCGAACAACAGCTTACGGTGCTTATTTTCCCGAACTTCAAAACCTTAGGCAGATTGGTCTGGAAGCTTCAGATTCAGAGCTGGCGGATGAACAAATAGCCGAAGAAGTCGCTGAGCAGTCGAATCAATCCACCTTGGACATATTCGATAATCTCAGGGAGGAAGTTGACGAGGCTCTGAATTTGGCTTTTGAGGAAGTTGGCCTTAATCCATCCAACCCTCCATCCACTTCAGGCCGAGTGGACGTCTCCTTTGAAGATATTTTTACCAACTTAGGGGACCTTCCCGACGCATATCCTGAGAACATGGCTGGGGAGTCGCTCATGCAAATGGCCAGGAGGAAAAACGCCAAGAGGATGGCCGCCCGGAGGAGAGCCGAGACCAACCGATCTGAACCTCCACCTGTTGCTGTGATTGAGTCTTCTTCGTCTGCTCCTATGGAAGAAACGACTCAGATTGATATGGCCGAAATGGAGCACATTGTCGACCAATAGGGCAATTAGGAGGCCGAGCAAAAGGGGGAAAAGCGTCCTGCTGAGCACAAAGCTGACTCTGCAGAAAACCTAACCGATAAACTGCTGCGAATAGAGGAGTCAGACTTGGTTGTGCCATTTATCATTAAACCAAGGATAAAGAACGTGCCAATTGCTTCTGATGCATCGGCTGTGAAAGACCCTGATGTGGCCTTAAGTATGGCCTCTTCAATTTCCCTGTCGGTTGACAGAACAACCTTTCGGGCGGAGCTGGATTTGCTGTTAATAGCATTAGCCGCTCAATCGGCCATATTGGTACATGACTTGAGCCTTGTCTGCAGTCTTCTGCCTTTATTTTTTATTTTTATTTTTTATTTAACTCTAATTCCTTGTTTTGCAGATGGCAGGCAGGATAGTTGAGATTGGCCGCCGTCAACATGATGCTATTGAACAAATCAGCTTTCTCATAGCCGACGTTGAAAATGAAAAGAGCAAGGCCATGGAGGTCTCTTTAAGAGCCGAGTCCGAGGCGATGAAAGCGGTGGAAGAACGTGCGAGGGCCGACGCCGAGGCAGAAAAGGCCAAGAGTTCTGACTAACTTAGGTTGGCCACTGAAGAGAGGGCAAATGCGAGTGAAGACGCACTCAAGTTAGCCAAGGAGGTGATTGCCAAACTGGAAGCTGACTTGGAAGTATCGAAGAAGGCAAAGGAAATAGCCGACTCCGAGATTTCCAAAGCATTCCAGGCTAGGAAGGACGCCGCCTTGGAGAACTACGTGGAGAAAGTACCCAATTTCGAGAATCGGGGCTTCAAACACGGCTGGCTCAAAGCCCTCATTGCCGCTAATGTGACAATGGCACAGCTGATTCCATACGAGCAGATGGACGTTGAGCCGCTGGAGTTTGACCCTAAAGATTGACTAGGGTGTGATTTTGATTTTTGTTAGGCATCTTGCGTGCATAGTTTTTTGTAGATTTTTGTTGATAGATTTTTGATTATTTATTTCGGTTAGAAGTTAAATGTAGGATAATTTTCATGTGTAAAATAACTACTATATGTACTCAATTTATTAATGAAAATTTCCTTTGCCTTTCTGACTGCTGCATGTGCTAGTTAACAGTTTCGTAGGATGCAAGATCATAAAATGAGTAAATTAAACATTTGATAAAATAATTGCGTAACTTTGCAATTTAGCCGAATAAATTAAAGAATCTGCCCTTAGCTAATGAACTGGACGCCGAATATCAGTGGTTCATGGATTGGCTGGGGCACAACTTAGCGGCTTTGAAATTTAGCCAAGTAGATTAATGAATCTGCCCTTGCCTCAGCTAATGAATGAACTGGACTGCCAATTATCGGTGGTTCATGGATTGGCTGGGGCACATCAACTCAGCGGCGCAAAGCTTTGAAATTTAGCCGAGTTGATTGATGAATCTGCCCTTGCCTCAGCTAATGAATGAACTGGACCGCCGAATATCGGTGGTTCATGGATTGGCTGGGGCACAACTTAGTGGTGCAAAGCCTTGAAATTTAGCCGAGTTGATTGGTGAATCTGCCCTTGCCTCAGCTAATGAATGAACTGGACCGCCGAATATAGTAGTTCATAGATTGGCTGGGGCACAACTTAGTGGCGCAAAGCCTTGAAATTTAGCCGAGTAGATTAACGAATCTACCCTTGCCTCAGCTAATGAATGAACTGGACCGCCGAATGTCGGTGGTTCATGGATTGGCTAGGGCACAACTTAATGGCGCAAAGCCTTGAAATTTAACCAAATAAATTAATGAATCTGCCATTGCCTCAACTAATAAATGAACTGGACCACCGAATATCAATGGTTCAAGGATTGGCTGGGGCACATCAACTTAGCGGTGCAAAGCTTTGAAATTTAGCTGAGTAGATTAATGAATCTGCCCTTGCCCCAGCTAATGAATGAACTGGAGCGCCGAATATCGGTGGTTCATGGATTGGCTAGGGCACAACTTAATGGCGCAAAGCCTTGAAATTTAGCCGAGTAGATTAATGAATCTGCCCTTGCCTCAGCTAATGAATGAACTGGACCACCGAATATCGGTGGTTCATGGATTGGCTGGGGCACAACTTAGTGGCGCAAAGCCTTGAAATTTAGCCGAATAAATTAATGAATCTACCCTTGCCTCAGCTAATGAATGAACTGGACCACCGAATATCGGTGGTTCAAGGATTGGCTGGGGCACATCAACTTAGCGGCACAAAGCTTTGAAATTTAGCTGAGTAGATTAATGAATCTACCCTTGCCCCAGCTAATGAATGAACTGGACCGCCGAATATCGGTGGTTCATGGATTAGTTGGGGCACAACTTAGTGGTGCAAAGCCTTGAAATTTAGCCGAGTAGATTAATAAATCTGCCCTTACCCTAGCTAATGAATGAACTAAACTGCTGAATATCGGTGGTTTATGGATTGGCTGGGGCACAACTTAGCGGTGCAAAGCCTTGAAATTTAGCCGAATAAATTAATGAATCTGCCTTTGCCTCAGCTAATGAATGAACTGGACTGCCAAATATCAGTGGTTCAAGGATTGTCTGGGGCACATCAACTTAGCGGCGCAAAGCTTTGAAATTGAGCCAAGTAAATTGATGAATCTGTCCTTGCCCTAGCTAATGAATGAACTGGACCGCCGAATATCAGTGCGCAGAGCATTGAAGAGAGTGCCTCAAGAGTGCTACACCCATAATGAATAAATAGGGTGGGGGCTGCGTGAGCGTAGGTGCCATTTTTGCATTCAAATCCAACAAATTATGAAAGGGAAAAGAGCAGTGTGTCGAGCCTATTCTTCAACAATGTGGACGACTGTTGATGGCAAGAAGACTATTCTTCAACAGCAGATGGGAGGGTAAGACACTGGCGGAACTAGATGCAGAGATGAATCGAGGTGGCGAGCCTACGAGCATGGGGAGTAGGACGTCGGGGGAGCGTGAGAGGCGCCACTTCCCACGTCGTCAAAATAGGTCACCTAGGAAGAAGAAATAGCAACAAGGTAACTCCCCTCGTTCGAGAGGAGAAACCAGTGGGCAACCGCGCCTGTTGAGTTTTTCAGACTTCGTTGAGAACAAACCGATGACGGAAGCAGATTCGATTATCCACGACCCAAATGTAGCAGTCGAGTTTGCTCGATAGATTTTTTTGCCAGAAGTCCAGCAGTTGATGGTCGGCCGGGCTGATTATGAAGTTTTTCGAGAAGGCGTCCATGGAGCAGTAAAGGGGTTACATACCTCTTATAAAATCGGCATACGTCTTCATGCCGCGCGAAGAGAGATAGAACAGAAGGAAAGTCGCATTCGTAACTTGGAAGCTCGCACAGAGAAGGCCGAAAATGAGCTGAGGAAAGCTAACACCTCTGAAACTCAGTCGGCAAGTCAAGTGAAGCCGATTGTCACGGAACGAGTAAACCGGCGAATTGTGGATCACGCGATTGCCGACTAACAAAAGGCAAGTATGTTCGCAATAGAAGCGGCGAAGACCATGTCCTATGAAAAAGGATTCCATGATGGCCAAAAAATTAGAATAGACAAGACGAAGGAAAAACTAGCCGAGGAGTTCTGTCGGTGCGAAAATCGTGGATTTAAACATGGATGGATCAAGGCTCTCCAGGCCACGGGCATTGATCCGGCGTCACCTTTATATCAGAGCTATACTCTTCCGTTTGAGGCTTTCGACGCCAAGAAGACTGACGACGAAGATAGAGCCGAATAATTTTTATGTGCATCGTTTCGTTTTTATGTAAATCATGTACTTACGATCTATTTAATAAAACATTTTATTTTCATTAGCTAGATATTGTTTCAATCAATGCTTGTAAATTAAGTCATGACCATCTACTCATTCGATTGTGTTTACGCTTGCCAATCGCAATATCCAAGAAGGGCGCTCTGAATTCGAAAGCTTTACTCGGCCCAAGTGTGTCATTTACACATAGGGCTCTGAATTCGGAGACTTTTCTTTTTTGATGGCCAATCGTGACATCCACGAAGGGCGCTCTGAATTCGGAGGCTTACTTAGCCCAAGCGTGTCATTCACACATGGGGCTCCGAATTCAAAGTCTTTTCTTTTTTGATGGCCAATCATGACATCCACGAAGGGCGCTCCAAATTCGGAGGCTTACTCGGCTCAAGCGTTTCACTTACACATGGGGCTCCGAATTCAGAGGCTTTTCTTTTTTGATGGCCAATCATGATATCCACGAAGGGTGCTCCGAATTTAGAGGCTTACTCGGCCCAAGCGTGTCATTCACACATGGGGCTCCGAATTCGAAGACTTTTCTTGTTTGATGACCAATCGTGATATCCACAAAGGGCGCTCTGAATTCGGAGGCTTACTCGACCCAAGTGTTTCACTTACACATAGGGCTTCGAATTCGGAGGCTTTTCTTTTTTGATGGCCAGCCATGATATCCACGAAAGGCACTCCGAATTCAGAGGCTTACTTGGCCCAAGCGTGTCATTCACACATGAGGCTCCGAATTCGGAGACTTTTATTTTTTGATGGCCAATCGTGATATCCACAAAGGGCGCTCCGAATTCGGAGGCTTTTCTTTTTTGGCCAATCGTGACATCCACGAAGGGCGCTCCGAATTTGGAGGCTTATTCGGCCCAAGCGTGTCATTCACACATAGGGCTCCGAATTCAGAGGCTTTTATTTTTTGATGGCCAATCATGATATCCACAAAGGGCACTCCGAATTCGGAGGCTTACTCGGCCCAAGTGTGTCATTCACACATGGGGCTCCGAATTTGGAGATTTTTCTTTTTTGATGGCCAATCGTGATATCTACGAAGGATGCTCTGAATTCGGAGGCTTATTGTTACAACATAACTCACAAGATGAGAGAAAAGGCCTTCCATTGGAAAAATGAAAGATGTACACGGTGAAAATTCAAAACAAGCTGTCATGACGTACAAGTTTGCTTGATGATAAAATTTGCGCAAGTGTGTGGAATTCCAAGGACACAGCAAACTTCTTCCATCCATGTCTTTGAGCCGATATGCCCCTGTCCCTGCGATTGAGTCAATTTGATAGGGGCCGTCCCAGTTAGGACCCAACTTTTCGTCAGCAGGATTCTTAGCAGCGAGAAGCACTTTCTTGAAGACCAATTCTCCTGGTGTATAATGACGTAGCTGTACACGTTAATTACACGATTTAGCGAGCTGTTACTGGTACCGTGCCATGGAAGCAAGGGCATGGTCTCAGCATTCTTTAATCAAAGTCAAGTCCAAGGCCAACATCATGTCATTTCGGCCCATGTTGAAAACCTTCGATTTCAAAGTTAGAAGGCCGATCTCCAGGGAGATAATTGCCTGGGCTCCGAAGCATAGATGTGACAACCCTCACCACTGTTTACTGATAATACCACCGATTATTGCTAAACTGTGACTGAACATGATTAAGTAACTGATTTGACTGACATTTTGAACTGATTGATTGAGTGTATTAGTTTAAACGCATTTCTATCTGTTTGACTGTTAATTGATCTGTTCATGTTTTAAGTTTGAACTGTAAATTGAAGGCCTTATCGGCGGCTGAATCTGAAATTGATTAGTGTTATGTGCTAATTAGAATTTATATGATTTTATGGTAAATTTAATTGGAATGTGATTTGGAGTGGTTAAATTAGATTAAATAATGTTAAATTACATTAGTTTGAATAAACTACCAATTTGCCACTTAGTGGGCCACTTACTAAGGCACCTTGAGACTTATTCAAACACATTTCCTCAGCCATTTGAGACCCATAACCGAGTGAGAGAGAGAGACTTGAGAGAGAGTTGCTTCATCTAGGGAAACACTTGAAGAATTGGAAGTTTTGAAGAGAGGATTGCATATTTGAGCTTCTACCTTGAATTGAGGACCTAAGGTAGGAGAATCATCTTCTTGAATTTGTATTTAAGTTGTATCTTGCATGTTTCATGGAAGTTTGGTGATTAGAGTCTAGAATTGGTTCAAATGTTGAATTGAAGCTTAAATCATGCAGGCATGTACACATTGTTGAGTTTTGAGGTTGTTTTCATAGAAATTGCTACATGCATGTCCATATCTTGACTATAGTTCATGAATTCATCATGTTTTTGGAAGTTTTGACTCATTTGATTATGTATTTGAAGTTTTGATTTCAATTGAACACATGCATGTTACATGCACTTTATGTTCTTGAAGTTTTCTTTGAAATGGTGTTCAATTGACTCATCCTTGGGCTTTGATTTCTCAAATTGATCTTCAAAACATGTCATATTATGGGTTTTAAAGTGTTTTCCAGAAAATTAGCCCAAAAGGATCGGATTTGATGCTTTAAAAGTTGATTTTGAGCTTGGAAGTTGAATCTGGAAATTCTAGAATTTGGACCCACACTCGAGCATAAGAATTCACGCTCGAGCGTACACTCTGAGTACATGCATCCCGCTCAAGCGGGAAAAGTAACGCTCGAGCGTGAAATGCGTGTATTTAGTACTTTTCATGTGTTTTACAGTCCGCTCGAGCGAGGGAATGCACGCTCGAGCGAGGACCTGAGTCTCACACTCGAGCGGAGGTCGAGCGCCCGTCGAGCGTGAATTGCATGCATCCAGTACTTTTCATGTAGTTTGCAGTCCGCTCGAGTGAGACCCCTGTTTTCTGAAAATTTTGAAAAGTATTTTCAAGTGCATCTTTGCATCCTCATTCCATCCTAGGCATTCCTAGGCCTAGTTTAAGACATCTTATTGAGGATATTGATGTAGAACCACACCGAGTCAAGATAGGGACTAAGTTATTGTTTCCTAAGTGTGTAACTTAGTGTGTGTTCATTTTGTAACTATAAGGTTAGCATCCGAGGACGCTCATTAGCTGTTTATAGCCCAGTGCTCTGTGAGTAACAATGTTGTAAAGATATATTCAATCATGAATACTTTCTGAATGATCAACTGTATTGCTTTCTGAAATGATATTTCTTACTGAATGAATACTTGTCCTATTTGCGAACTGTATTTGTGGCATCCATAGCAATTTACTGTTACTGTACTGTACTGCTACTGTCACAGAGATCTCTGTCGGTTCCCATGTTTGGAACCATTACTGTTTACTGTTATGATGGCCATCAACTAACTGTTTGGTCTGTTAAGACCTACTGTACTGTTTGCTATTGGATGTACCACTTATGACTGCTATGATTGAATAACTGATATACTGTTCGAATGACTGTTTCAAATACTGAAAGGACATTTATTCCTAACCTCTTTACGCATATGTTATTCACTGGGCTTTAGCTCACTATTTATATATACATGTAGGTGTCCAGGCACCGGATTGGAGCTAGGAGCATTGGGTTAAACTCCCTTTTTGTCAAGCCAACCAACGTGCCTCACTGTGAGGTTCCAAGTGTGTTCAAGCTTAGGCTGTTTGGGGTGTTTTAGATTCCCCCTTTTTGCCTCTGTTTTGTAATAATGTTAAGACTGGCACAGTACTGTTATGGTAGGGATTTGGTCCCTAACCTAAATGTCTGTATATGATGTAGGTATTTACTGTTTGTTTTTGCTTATGAATGTGAATCTGATCTGAAAAAGTCTTTTGCATACAGACTGTCACAGCTCATTGGACATCCTTTTAATACTGTCTTGGCTTCCGCCAGCCCCTGTACTCTGTATTATTGTCTTTACTGTTAAGCAGGCCTTCGGTAATCACGGATTACTGGCCGGTTACGGTGCTAAACCCGTAGGGGCGGGTTTGGGTCGTGACAATAGAGCAAACGGCATTTCCCCAGTGGATCGCTTTGGAATAGTGCGATGAGCCCACAGCACGCTGGGCAACTCTTCGACCCATCTGCCTTTAGCTTTCTCCAACCTTTTCTTGACGCCTTCCAGAATAACTTTGTTGGTGGCCTCCGCTTGACCGTTCTTTTGTGGGTAAGCCGGTGAAGAAAAGTAGGGCCGGATACCATAAGTGTTGCACAATTCTTGATACAAGCCACAATCAAACTGGGTACTGTTGTCTGAAACAAGCGCTCTTGGCATGCCAAATCTCATTATGATGTTTTTCCATACAAAATGCTTAATGTTGGCATCTCGAATATGTGTTAGTGCCTCCGCTTCGACCTATTTTGTCAAATAGTCCGTCGCGACAATTAAGAATCGCTTGTTCCCAGGAGCCCGTGGTAATGGTTCGACGATATCAAGCCCCCATTGAGCGAACGACCAAGGACTAGTGATAGAGTTTAACTCCTCGGCAGGCAGATGAGTTAAGAGGGAAAACTTCTGTCATTGTTCATATTTCTTGACATACCATTCGGCATCGGTTCGCATGGTTGGCCAATAGTACCCCTGCGTTACGGCTCGATGGGCCAGAGAACGTCCGCCCGAATGGGCACCATAACTGCCTTCGTGTATTTCAGACAAGAGTTCCTCAACTTTATCCGGGTGAACACATTCTAAGTACGGCCCAGAGAAAGATTTTTTGTAAAGCTTCCCCTGCGGATCCAAGTAGTATCAAAGGGCTTTGTTTCGCAGTTTGTGTGCCTCTTTCTTATCCATCAAGAGCTACTCTGAGGATAGGAATGCAGCGATAGGGTCCATCCAACTTGGACCTGGTTCAATAACGTTGATCTGAACTGATTCTGAAGAGGCAATGCTCGGCTCAGGGACGAAACCTACTTCGATTGTCCGCTTAACTTCTAAGTTGATGGTAGAGGCTAGGCAAGCCAGGGCGTCCGCATGCGTGTTCTGATCTCGGGTTATTTGATTCAGTTCGTGGTGATCAAATTTCGCGAGCAAAGAATTCTCCGTTTCCATATAAGTTGCTATGCTGTCATTTTTGGCTGCATATTCCCCTTTCAACTGATTAATTACTAGCTTTGAGTCACAGAAAACAAGCAGACGCCACACACAGAGGTGAAGTGCATTCCGTAGGCCGGTTAACAATGCTTCGTATTCGGCCTCATTGTTTGATGCATCAAAGCCCAGTTTGACAGCCTGTTCTATTATCGCCCTTTCGGGGGTCATGATTACTACGCTAGCCCTACTGCCCCGTTGGTTAGATGACCAGTCGCAATATATCTGGCAAACGTCTCCAACATGGGCATAGGTTGCACTTGCTCAGACTTAAAGTCGGCGAGGGATCCTATGAATTCGGCTACAAAGTCGGCAAGCACTTGCCCCTTGATAGAAGTTCTAGGTAGAAACTGGATATCATACTGGCTAAATTCGAGGGCCCATTTCGAAACGTGCCCCGATGCTTCCACGCTGCGGAGCGCTGACCGGAGGGAGTATTCTGTCGGTACCCCAATGGTATGCCCTTGAAAGTAGTGCATCAGTTTTCTTGCAGCCATGACGAGAGCAAGGATAAGCTTTTCTAATGGAAGGTAACGTGTTTCGGCGTCGGCCAATGCTTTGCTCACATAATAAACTGGTCGCTGCTCCCCAAGTTCTTCCCTTAACAATACGGCGCTGACCGCCCAGTCGAATACTGCCATATACAAAATGAGAGGATCGCCTGCCGCAGGTGTTACCAAGAGTGGTACGGATCGGAGATAAGACTTCAAACCGTCCAAAGCGGCCTGGCACTCAGGGGTCCATTCAAATGCTCTGCCTTGCCGAAGTGTGTGAAAAAGTTGTCGGCAGCGATCTGTGGAACGATTGATAAACCTGTTGAGCGCGGCGGCCATTCCCATCAGCTTCTGAACCTCTTTGACTGACCGAGGGGATCCAAGCTCTAGAATTGCTGTTATTTGCCTTGGATTGGCTTCGATTCCGTGGTGGTTAACGATGTAGCTAAGAAATTTGCTGGATCCGATGCCGAATGCACACTTCGAGGCGTTCAATTTCATCTTGTACTTTCGAAGGATGCCGAATGTCTCCGCCAAGTCGGCTAGATGGGCATGCTTTTCCCTTGATTTGACCACCATATCATCGATGTATACTTCCACGCTACGGCCGAGCTGTTCCCTAAACATGGCAGTCACTAGTCTTTGGTAAGTTGCCCCGCATTCTTCAGCCTGAAAGGCATGACCTTGTAGCAATAGGTTCCTCTTGGGGTGAGGAATGCGGTCTTTTATTGGTCCTCCGGGTGCATAGCGATTTGATGGTAGCCCCTATAGGCATCCAAGAAGCTCATGCGTTGATGATGTGCCATTGCATCTACGAGTTGGTCTATTCGGGACAAGGGAAAACAATCCTTGAGACAAGCTTTGTTTAAGTCTGTGAAATCCACACAAACACGCCAAGAGCCATTCTTCTTCTTTACAACCACAGTATTGGACAACCATGTGTGATTGGTTACTTCGCAAATCGCTCTAGCGTCAAGTAACCGATCTACCTCTTCAACAACAGCCGAAGTATGCTCCGCGGCTGACCACCGACTTCTCTGAATAATTGGCTTACATTTCAGATCAACGTTCAAGCGATGTTGGCCCACAGATGGATCCACTCCTGGAATCTCATATGGTAACCATGCAAACACATCAATATTGCCGAATAAGAAGGATACTAACTCCTGCCTTTCAACTTTATCCAAGGAAGCGCCGATCATGATGAACTTATCAGGATTCCCGTCAATTTCAACCCGATCTAGGGCTTTGGTTGCCTTTTCACTTGGAGTCTTCCCTATGTCTTCAAGGCTCTCCTTATCCAGTACCTCAATTGAATGCACTTCCAACTTCTTTGGTCTCTTTGTAGCAAGAAGATAGCATGCCTGTGCCGACTTCTGAGAACCTCGAATTTGTTCAATACCATACTCAGTCAGAAAACGAAGTAGTTGATGGTAGGTGCTTGGCACGGCCTACATGGTATGCAACCAAGTTCTTCCCATGATGAGATTATACAGCGAAGGAAGCTTGACAATCAAAAATTCTACATTTACTAATCCAGTGCCTGTCTGAACTGGTAGTGTGATTTTGCCCAAAGGATACTCCGGGTTAGCATTAACACTGAATAACGGGTAATCAGCCGGAGATAGATCCGAGTCAGTGAAGCCAAGTTTGACAAAAGTTTTGTAATACATTATTTCTAAAGTGCTGCCCTGGTCAATGAGAACACGCTCAATGGTGAACGTGTTTACGCGTAGCTCAATGACGAGAGGATCGGTGTGGGAGTGAGTTACTCCAATTAAGTCACTATCATCGAAACTAATCCTTCCAATTTCATGGGGTCGTTTTGCTGGCGTGACTCAGCTATGGGGGCTAGACTGCAACTGAATTGTATGCACCTCGGATGACGTCGACAAGCTATATATCATATGAATTACACCAAGATGAGGTAAGTCCGGCCGTAGAGCTACTGTATTTGGTGGATTGTTCTTTCGGACGTGTTGTGTAAGACAGTCGTTTTGTACCAACTCCTCTAGGTGATCCCTCAGTGCATAACAACTATCGGTGTCGTAACCGTGGTCTTTATGATACTCACACCGTTTATCCCGTCTTCTTGTATCGAGAGGTCCCATCATTTTAGGCGGCCACTTGAAGAACGGAAGGTGTTGAACTTTTGACAGAATCTTACTGATCGGCTTTGTTAACTCCATGTATTTCTTGCCTGAGCGCCTGCTATCCACTTGATACTGTTCATTAGCTCGATGTGAACATTGATCGTTTGATCGGCGTGAGTCACACTTTTTGTCTCGTTTAGCTCGATTTCGCGGCTCAGGGCTTCTGGATGGCACGATGCTAATCGGCTGAACAATTCCCAATGTGGCCTTCTCAACGGCTTTATGTTCGGCTTTGACCCGTAGTGCATCATCTTCCACTTTGCAATATTCTTCGACCTTTTTCATTAACGCCCAAACTGTTTTGAGGGCTCGTCTGGTTAATGAACTACAGAGGGGACTATCGGGATGCAATCCCATCTTAAAGGCGGTGATGGCCATGGAGTCATTGCAAACATCATTTACCAGATTGAAACATTCCCAATAGCGCGCCGAATATTCACAAAGGGTTTCGCCTGTTTTAATTTGCATCGCCCAGAGGGAATCAGCTTGTTTTGGCTGGATCTCATTAGTAATGAATCTAACCCTGAAGGACTTTTGGAGCTAATGGAAACTCTTAATCGATGCCGGCTCCAGTTTATAATACCACCTGACAGCCAGCGGTCATAGACTGCTTGGAAATATTCGACACATGAGGGTTTCGTCGTCAGTATGAAGTGTCATTGCTTGCTTATAATGGCGAATGTGATCGGTAGGGTCTGATTTTCCGTCGTAGAGGGTTAACGACGGTGCTTTGAACTTTTTGGGTAGTACAGCCCTTGCAATTCGTCGCACAAAGGGGTCATGTTTATCTTCCTTATCCAAATCAGCACTTCTCCCTCGTTTATGCCATACATACAGACTTCCTTCAGATGAGCTGGATACATCAACTCGTCCTTTCTTTCTGGGTTCCAGGGATGGTGAGTCAGAATCACTGTCATTATTGTGTTTCCAAAGTCAACGTCATCGATCATCCTTTGTTCCCGAAGGTCAACCCCGGTCTTGGCATGCGGCTTGTTGGGATTTCGCCACCTCCAAGGCCAAATCGGCGCTCGTTTTCAGCCATCATGTTCTTCAGCCGCTGTTCATTTTGCTTTACTTGATCCATAATCGTTTGCATTGTCTCATGCATTGAGGTTGAGAGTGAGGTCTGAGCTACTGAATCAAAGTTCAAGGCCTGTCGTGCGGCGATATTCTCCGGTCCAAGCATGTTTCTTGGAGTGAAGTCGTCTCTTGGCGTAGTTTAGTCAGCGACTATCGGAGGATCTTCTGTGACGCCTGCCATGGATATGCTTGAGCATTCCCACAGACGGCACCAATTATGGTGAAGTAGTTTGGAAACACTCTTGGATCCTGAAGGACGTTCTTGATCCTCTGATTGCCAGCTGAAAAAGGATTAACACTTTGGTCGGTGGTGTCGGAATTAGCACTCTGACGAACAAGTTAGTATATGTCTCTCATTTTCTTGTGTCTTAAGTTTCTTGAGTCTGTTCTCACATACCTCTCTTTGGTTGATGTTCCTCTATTTATATTCGCTCCTGGGCCATAGGCTCGGGCCCACTCTTAGTCCATCGCATGATTGCTCATTCGGCCCTTCTGTCGTATGCCAATTCCCACTCGGCTGCTTGTTCTGGTTCTATGGCCGATTTATCTATTCGGCTCGATAATCCCCCTGGGCAGAGCCGAATAACCTATATCCTGATTTTTCCCCAAATTCATTTGGCTCTTATACATAAAAAAGATATTCGGCTCCTACAAAGTGTGTGATTCGAGTTTAGAGCTTGGGAGTGCAATATGGAAATTCCAAATTCTGCACTTTCGCTCGAACGACAGATTCTGCACTCGAGCGACCACTCTGAGGTCTTGCACTTCCGCTCGAATGACTAGAAGTCCGTTTGAACGTGAAATGCAAGCTCCCAGATGTTTTCACATTTTGCAGACCGTTCGAGCAACAGAAGTTGGCCTCGAGCGGGGACCTCAGTCTCATGCTCGAGCGACCGTTGAGCGGCCATCGAGCAAAGATTCACACAACCAGCACTTTTTCAGAGTTTGCAGACCGCTTGAGCAAAGGAAGTTGTGCTCGAGTGGCCCCTCATATGTTTGCATGTCCGCTCGAGCGAGGGAAGTTGCGCTCGAGCGTGACCTCTATTTTCAGCAAGTTTTGTTAAGAGTTCCAAAGTGCATTTCTGGCATCCACATTGCATCCTAGGCATTTCTAGGCCATGATTGAGACATAATAAGAGGTTTAGACCTAGAAAAACACTAAGAACGAAACGAAAGAAGTTAAGTGCCAACCGAGTGTGTGTTTCATTATGTATTTCTGCTATATGTGTGTAGGTCACGCGCCACAAGTTATCTGATTTGTCTATTTAGCAAGTGGAGCCATCTGTGAGTAATAACTCTGTAAAGTTATGTTTAACTTTAATTATTTTCTGATGCTATAAAATTATCAATTTTCTGAAATGCGATGTTTTGTATAAATGAATGATTGTCCAAATTTCTGAATGTATTCGTGGCATGCTTAGCACAAGGCCCTTGCTCGGGGGTAATAATACCATGGTCTACAAGTATAAGGCCCTTGCCTGAGGGTAATAATACCGTGGCTCAAGTATATTACAAGTTCCCGATACCAAAGGTTCCTTATGGAACTGACAAGCATGATAATGCTAATGGATGTACCATGTATGATAAAGTATGAACTCTGATTTATGTATGTAGCCTGAACAAGAATATGAATATAAATCTATTTCTGATATAAACTCTGATTTCTGAATCTGTTATGGACATCATTCATGTAAACCCTTTACTCTATTATTATTCACTAGGCTTCCGCTCACTATTTATATTATGTATGTAGGTGAGCAGGCATGTGACCAGGCCTAAGTTGCTGCCTTGAGTATTTTGAGTCAGCCAACCACTACGCCTCCCAAGGAGGTTCCTTTTTGAGAAGTCAAGTTTTGTGAACCTATTGAAGATGTGTTGTTGATTATTTTTTCTTGTCTGTACGTTGGGTTTAGTCCCTATGACATTTCATGGACGGTGATATAAGTTTTATGGAAGTTTGACATTATATAAGTTTAAAACTTATCTATCTCATGTATGTCTGCACAGCTCTATGGATCTTGAATTTTGTATAATTGCTTCCGCAGCCCCTCATATTTTGTTGTTCTGCTAAAAGGCCTTTGGTAATCCCAGGATTATTGACCGGTTACGTCGCTAAACCTAAAAGGGCGAGTTTGGACCGTGACAGTCATAACACGCTTCCTCAAATCAAAACAATCTGGCACACAAGGTCGATTCTGAAATTTCAACACATTGTTCTCCAACACAAACCCTGGTTTCAATTTTGAATCAATCTCATCAACAATTTTCTTCAAGAACGCATCTTCCAGTTGTTTCTCCTTAATCTCTTCAATGATTGCAGGTTGGGCAGAAATGGCGGCTAAGATCCTGCCTTGTTCATGTAGTATAATTTCAATTTCATTTTTCTCCAAGTCACACAACAATTCTTTCTGACCGGTGAGCAAACATGACAAATTCCCAATTGATTTTTTGCTCAATGCATCTGCAATAGCATTGCCTTTCCCCGGATGATACAAAATCTGCAAATCATAATCCTTTATCAATTTCAGCCATCTTCTCTATCTCATGTTCAGTTCATTTTGGGTGAAGAAGTATTTGAGGCTTTTATGGTTAGTATACACTTGACAAGTCACTCCGTACAGATAATGGCGCCAAATCTTTAGTGCAAAACCCACAGCTGCAAGTTCAAGGTCATAGGTCGGATAGTTCTTTTCATGTGGTCGAAGTTGTCGTGAGGCATAAGCAATCACCTTGCCATTTTGCATTAGTACATATCCCAAACCTTTATATGAAGCGTCACTGTAAATTTGAAACCCATCAGTACCATTAGGCAATGTCAGGATAGGTGCGGTTACCAATCTAGTCTTCAATTCCTGGAAGGTTGATTCCCGCTGCTCAATCCAATCAAATGGTACATTTTTCTATGTCAATTATGTTAGTGGGATAGCAAGTTTTGAAAAGTCTTTCACGAATCTACAATAGTAACCTGCAAGCCCCAGAAAGCTTCTGATTTCTGACACATTGGTTGGTCTTGGCCAGTCTACAATGGCTTTGATTTTCTATGGATCCACTAATATGCCATCCTTGTTAATCACATGTCCCAGAAATGCTACACTGTCAAGCTAGAATTCACACTTAGACAATTTGGCGTATAGCTTCTTCTCTCTCAAAATCTGTAAAGCAGTTATCAGATGATGTTTATGCTCTTCCCTGCTTTTAGAATAAATCAAGATGTCATCAATAAACACAACTATAAATTCATCAAGAAATTGTTTGAATACCCATTTCATTAGATCTATAAACGCCACAGGCGCATTAGTTACCCCAAATGGCATTACCAAAAATTCATAGTGTCCGCATTTAGTTCTGAATGCAGTTTTCTCTATGTCCTCTGCCTTGACCTTTAACTGGTGATACCCAGATCTAAGGTCTATTTTGGAAAACACTTGAGCTCCCTGAAGTTGGTCAAACAGATCATCTATTCAGGGCAGTGGGTATTTGTTCTTCAAGGTTACTTTATTCAATTCACAATAGTCTATACATAACCTTAAAGACCCATCTTTCTTCTTCACAAACAAAACTGGAGCACCCCAAGGTGACATGCTCGGACGGATAAATTTCTTGTCTAACAGTTCCTAAAGTTCAGTTTTCAATTCTTTCAGTTCAGAAGTTGACATTCTATATGG